>OX352233.1:11605452-12080083 GCA_947086465.1 Eupithecia exiguata
GGCAACCCTTATACACCAGACTTTAAAGTATTCAAGTATTTATTTTGCAACCATAATAAAAAAGTACGGCGAGCGAAGCGAGCCGCAATTTTTTTTATAATGTCTGTGCGTGTGTGAGTTTTCGGTATCACCCCTTACGATTCGGATTTGAAGTAAGTAGTGAGGGGTGCCGAGATGGCACCCCTTGGAGCGCGGTACCCGGGGCGGACCGCCCCTCCGCCCCCCCCCCTTACGCCGCTAGTGGGCGGGGGGTCGTTCGGATTATAGAGGTATTCGGATTAGCTTGGGTACGGATTATCAAGGCCCTGTAGTACGTATAAGATATCTTTGACTCTAGGGCAGAGTCGGTAGGTACCTCATGAGCGGAGCCGCGGACAGAAGATAGTCTCTGACTTTTAAATTGTTTTTTATTTATTTTTCTATTTTGCGACATAACCATATAATTTACTGATTTTTCTTTTTATTTTATTTATTAATGATTTAATTGTGTATAACGTTTAGGAATAATTAATGTAACATGATGTACTGACTAGAATTAAGTATAATTTGTGTAATAGGCTTAAGGTCGTTCAAATTAATAAATTAAATTAAATTAAAATTAAATTAAATAGTGTTCATGTGTTTATGAATAGTAATAATAAATAATGCTGGACAATGCACACAGCATCATCTAGCCCCAAGCTAAGCAGAACTTGTGATATACATAATACTAGTTTCTTCCCGCGGCTTCGCAGTCGGAAACTGAATCGGGCAGAAAATCAGTTCCCATGGGATACCATGGGAACTGATTTAAGGGATTAAAAGCCTATGTTTTATTCCAAGCCTAGAACTACCTGTATGTAATATTTCAGCCCGATCCGTTCAGTAGTTTTTGCGTGAAGAGGTAGGTTACAAACATCCATCCAAACATTTGCATTTATAATATTTGTGTGACAATGCATAACATAGATAGATATTATTGTTAATACCCAGTACATCCGAAACAAGTCTTTGCAGACCGTACAAACATTTGTCCTTAGGCGGGAATCAAACCCGCAACGTCCTGCGACGCAGGCGGACCTTCGCAAGCCGCGTCCAATCGGTCGTCAAAAAAAAATTACGCCAGTTCATCATCATCATCATCAGCCTATATCAGTCCACTGCTGGACATAGGCCTCCCCTAATGAGCGCCATAGCGCCCTGTCTTCAGCTTGCCGCATCCAGCATCAGCTGCCAGCAGTCTTTCGCAAATCGTCATCCCACCTGGTCGGAGGGCGTCCTACACTACGTTTGCTGAGTCGTGGTCTCCACTCAAGAACACGTTTACCCCAGCGGTTGTCGGTTCTTCTCGCGATATGGCCAGCCCACTGCCACTTCAGCTGACTAACCCTTTGAGCTATGTCGACAACCTTGGTTCTCTGTCAGATGTTAATTTCTACTAATATATTATGCAAAAACTTACGTATTACAGTCGTTATCGATTCCGCGGATGCATAATAATCTGGTCTGCATTTGGTGTCGAGGACACCCGCCGCTACTAATAAAATAAAGTATATCTCTTTAGCAGCGAGTGCTGCCAAAAGTATACATATGAACGCCATGAGTGCAATACGCATTTCCTGAAAAAAAAAAAAAAAAAAAAAACGTCAAGTGCGAGTGAGCGCAACGAGGGTTCCGTACAAATAAAAAAGAATTATAAAACCTTGTTTCTTGCCAAATATCATGATTCTAGGTCAACGGGAAGTAGTTAACAAGCCAATTAACTGTTTTAGTTTACACCGCTGATTTTTAAAGTTCCTTACCGTTCCGTACCGTATTATAGAATCACTTTTGTTGTCCGGCTGTCAACCCTCTTTTCTCTGAAACGCGTACTTGACGTTTTATTGTGTACAGGGCTACAGTAGTTAAGGATAACTAGGTATAAACCTAGCCCAGACATAAGTAGTTACGGATAATTTTCAAGTAGGTAATTTGCCAACTTCATAGTCAAAGTGACTTGGCTCTTCTCGTGATCTCAACACTTTTTACGACGGCCGGACCAGGCGAGATTTGGCATGATTTGTCATTAACGTTTTTGTTCGGATCTCACCATTTTTTTTAGTTATGTACGTAGGTACTAGGTACAAAAGAACTCGTTCAGTTTTCTTTCTTAGTAAGTAGTTACTAAGAAAGAAAACTGAACGAGTTCTTTTTGTAACGGCTGAACCCTAGAATAGATTTTAGAATTTTCCCTTGTTGTTCTCCCTAATCAGAACATGTAGGTATTTCAATTTCAAGACTGTAGGTTTGCTAGAAGTAATATCGAGAAATAATCTTTAGGGTTTTGTTTTTCGACGACGGCCCCCTAAAAATCATGACTTTTAAGTTTCCCCATTAATTTCTCCCTAATCAGAATCTGTATTTCAAATCTGTAGATACGCTAGAATTAAAATCAAGGAAGAAAGAGTTCTTAAAAAAAATCTTGACGGAACCCTAAAAATCATCATTTTCTAAATTTTGCCCTTCAGTTCACCCATGAATTCTACCTATTCAAACTTTTTGGACCGACTAATTATCCAGATACAGTGTGAGCGAAGCCGCGAAATAGGCTATGTTTTATCATGGACCAACTAATTTTATCCAGATACAGCGTGGCAAAGCCACGAAATAGGCTATGTTTTATCATGGACCAACTAATTTTATCCAGATACAGCGTGGCGAAGCCACGAAATAGGCTATGTTTTATCATGGACCTACTTATTTTATCCAGGTAAGCCGCGAGCAGATATTAGTCCTGCAATTAAAACGCACATCAGAAACAACTCACAAAAATCACTCCAACCAGCAATCCGATACTGGCGATGAATATCGCTACGCTGACCGCTCTCATAATTATTCTTACGATGTTTATTATTGATATCAAAGCGTGTTCACTTTCACATTTGTCATCAAATTCGTATACAGCAAAACCTACACCAAGCTGAAATAAATGGTAAAAGATGTAGGTAATACTCGCTGAGGTAATAACAGGCGTCTTAAAAAATACAATTCGTTTTTATTTTGCCTGTAGTACAGGGGTGTGGGTGGGGCCATTTCGGACGTTGCCACGTTTAATTTATTTTAGTAGCAAAAGAGATTTAAAGTATGCTTTTTGTGAAGATCCTCGTTAAATGTTATCAAAGAGCTTCGAAAGACTTTTATATATTGCGTCAGAATTTACTTATGAGTGCTCAAAACACGTCTCGACATGCCCAAGGCCACCCGTTGACCGACGACGGTCGGTGCGCTTACAATGGATGCGATAGGTATTTTTTCCGAACGTTTTAGAGATGGCGCCACTCAAATCCATTTACTCAATTATTAGATAAGGTTAGTGTATCAATGTGCCCCTTGTATCAATGCACCCCGTCTCCCCCTAAGTACGTATCGTCTAGCCCTAGTCTATCCTCAAAGTAAACAAATCTTGTCTTAAGGATCAGATGACTGAAATACTTATGAAATTAGGTATTTACTAATTACTTGATACTGATAAATGAAAATAGTATTGAGTAAAAACGCGCCTGTCCTATTCTAAGGGAAATATGAAAATAATATAAGTATAATGGGAAACGATGCTTACTATTCCCAAAATTCCGATTATTATAGTTCCTGTCTTGAGCTGTATACAATAACAACATGCTGGAAGCGTTGGTAGCCATCCGATTGCCGGCATAAAAATTAATAGAAAAGATAATATAAAATAAATAATACGGATACTATGAGGAAAGAAAACCTAAACCATCTACCTAGTCTGTGACCAAAACCAGAGTATACTCCGTGGACGGAGGAAATCACACCCTATGGATCCCACCCACCCATCTATGGAATTTTCCTGTATATATATGTCAAACAGTTTGGCAGCCTAATATGGCGGCTCATGAGATCCCCTTTAGACTAGATCAATGTGGTGGCTTCACTAGTGTTGTGCCGCCTATATGGACTTGCGTGAATCATCGAATACAGAAAAAAAACGATAGATAAAGTACTAAAATAAGAATAAAGACTTATGTTAGTACTTTATCTAAACTACAACAGAAAAATCACTCAAGTTACACAACGTTTTCTATTCCAAGTTAAGGACATTATACCTATTAGAAAAGAAAATTCCAACTAATGGAAACAAATCAGAACTATACAGTATTATAGTAGGTTTAGGTTATCAATGATATTCGATGATAACTTATCATCGAATGTTCCGTTAAATGCACTGAAGTGCATTGAGCAGACGTACTTTATGGTAGGTCGCGGGTTTATATTTTCAGTCCCGATTATTTTCATCCATTTTCTTTGCAAATTTTCATTTGCACCTGTAGAATAAATATTGCAGTATTATTAACAACAATTTACAGCCACAAGCGACTAGCCAGAGCCTGTATAATCTTAAAAAATCACTTTGTTACAAAACGTTGTATAAAATACAAAAAGAATCAATAATAAAAAACAAAAATGTTTACTTACCTATGCATGGTCAATGTTGGCTGGTTTTTGTTCTTCCTCAAACCACACTGTTTTATACAGCATGTCGAGGGCATGATTTTGGCTCTAACCGAAGCTAATTACAATAAAAATGTACTTTTCATGGGTAAATTACAGAAAATC
This sequence comes from Eupithecia exiguata, assembly GCA_947086465.1. Classification (NCBI taxonomy): domain Eukaryota; kingdom Metazoa; phylum Arthropoda; class Insecta; order Lepidoptera; family Geometridae; genus Eupithecia; species Eupithecia exiguata. The sequence continues at coordinate 11,610,049 of OX352233.1, forward strand.
ATCTAAATATTTCAATCGAAATCACCAACTGACAGCAGATTTTATTAGTATTCATCTATGAGCAGATCTACCACAAAACTCGAAACAAAACAGCTTAAAACAAAACAGCTTAAAACCATAGAGATTTTAACTAAGTAACGTGGCCGACTGACCTGGCCATGGAATATCAAGTTTTCATACTAACTATACGTTAGGGCCCTTCCTTATACCGAAGGGGATCTCTTTTTTCATTGGATCAATGAGTTATATAGTACTAGCGTACTATATAAACTCTTTGATAGAAACCTTCTAGTTCCTATTCATCTATGATTGTTTCGACCTCGGAATATTAATAAAAAATAGTTATAGTTATCTTTTGTCAATTTATGTGTAATGTTTTACATTACTTAGTATATTAATTATAAGCACATTACGCACTCAGGGCACAACATTTAGACTGTTAATTTTTAATTTTTCAGCTAGCTAATTTTGTACTTTAATACTTTTGAGAATAATAGTATATTTTTTTTAACAAGGGGCCAAACCACTTCAATATAGACGAGGCCGTTTATACTCCCGACCGTGGAGGATGACAAGACCGAGTTATAATGGGTGGTTTTGGCCCGCGTTAAAAACAATACTTATAACCTCCGAGTGTGAGAAAATAGAACAATCATAACTTACCTTCAGTAAATATTCCACACCGATTTCACTTCACTTCACGAATTTGTCGTTAGTCTTAAAATATCATATTTCATGTGATGCGCTACAGATAAATAGAATCATTTTGATTATTTATTTGCCATTCTGTCCCATTTACATTATTAAATTAATTTTCGTTTGATTGCATTTTCAATGAAATAAGCCTGATCATAATGGTAATAAGTTAATCTTCAGTTAAATTTCCAGAAATTTAGATTTTTTATTATACTTTACAGATTTATAAACGAAAAATTTCTCAATGATTCATAATGGATTATTGGAATATCTAACTATTTATTTCTTCTGTGCGTTTGCAAACCATTTTCGTTATTCAAACCGTTCGCATGACGTCGTAGTAGGAGTTGATAATCACAATGAAATACAGCCATACTGAAATAAAAACGAACGAATTTTAATTAAATTCGAAAACCATACATTAATCTGTTTGTTTTTATAAGACTTGACTTGGATGGCCAAATCAGAAACCGATATATATATATATATCGGTTTCTGATTTATATTATAAGTAGTGAAACGAGTCATAGGCTTAATAAGTATATGAGAAAATAAAAAACTTCCCAAAAAGCCATCGTGTATAACTACTGCTCCCGATTAAGAAAATTATTTCATTAAAAATATATATTTAGATGTAGGTAGTACATACATTGGGGTGTTTCATTTTGTTAGGCAAAAAATAAAATGTATTTTAGTTGCAGACTTTGCTCGCCCCCCGTGTCTCAATGATGTAAAAATTATAATTATTACATCATACAGTCATATATTTTTTATCTATGCGAAGTTTCAAGAAGATTGTATGACATTTAGGGGTTGCTCACGATCACTTATGAAAAATCAAAGAAAAGTTACAATATTTACAATTTTAATTAGTCATGGACACATATTATGGCCCATGGTGCCACGTGGGAGAAGCCGCGGGCATAACAGGTAGTATTGTTATGTTCATAAGTGCCAAATAATTTCTACTTTATGAAAAAACTTACTTAATGTTACCAGTATTTCCATAATAATCTCACTTATATCTGCTGCGCAACTACCCGCCACCGCAATTATAATAAAGTCAATCGTAATAAAAAAGATTGCTCCCAAAAGTATGTATATAATCCATTTCAAAAAATGATGTTTTTCCTGAAAAAAAAAAAGACATTTCAGATCGCAGACGAGTCTGTCTGATTCTCGAGAAACCCTCACACACGTTAGGTATGTATAGTAAGCTTCCACCCCGTCTTAAAACATTTGACCAAAACAGACCAAAAGGTGTACCCATTACTCTGCACTTTTGACTTACTATACATAAAATTCTACATTTATTCTGGGATTTGGCTCTACTGAAAATTGAGGCTTTTAGTTTTATCCACAACGAAGAAAATGGCCTGAACTGCTTCGAGAAAAAAAGCATTACGATGCTTGAATACGAAAGTTTTCAATCAGTGCGTCCTACCCGTCATGACCTACGGAGCTGAGACATGAACACTCATGGTGGGGTTGGTCGACCAGTTTAAAGTCGCTCAGCGAGCTATGGAAAGAGCTATGCTTGGAGTTTCTCTGAAGGATAGGATTCGTAACGAATACATCCGACAGAGAACAAAGGTTATCGACATAGCTCAAAGGATTAGCAAGCTGAAGTGGCAGTGGGCTGGCCATATTTCGAGAAGAACCGACAACTACTGGGGTAAACGTGTTCTTGAGTGGAGACCGCAACTCGGCAAACGAAGTGTAGAACGCCCTCCGACCAGTTGGGATGACGATTTGCGAAAAACTAATGTCAGATGCTGGATGCGACTAACTGAAGGGGCGCCATGGCGCTCATTAGGGGGGGCCTATGTCCAGCTGTGGACTAATAATAGCCTAATGATGATGATGAAAGCAATTCAATGAATAATGTGTAACATATGCAGAAATAGGCTATGTTTTATCGAACGAAGCCGCGAGCAGAAACTATGTTTGTAATAAAAACGCACTTCAGAAACAACTCACGGAAAACACTGCGTACAGCAATACGATACCAACGACCGCTGATCCCACCAACATCGCCATTTCAAATACTTCAAAGATTTTTGGTAATGATGCCAAACTGTATTTATTTTGACAATCTTTTTCGGGTTTGTAAAAAAGTGAAATTATATTCAGCTGAAATAAAAAGAAAATATGTAGTTAGGTAATACTCGTTGAGGTAAAAAATAAATAAAATAAATAAATAATACTGGACAATTCACACAGCAATATCTAGCCCCAAACTAAGCAGAGCTTGTGTTATGGGTACTAGATATCTGATATACATAATATAATACAATACATAGATAGATATTTTTTATTATACATAGAAAACGACCAGAATACCCTGATCAAATGTCTGCAGATCGTACAAACATTTGTCCCGAGGCGAGAATCAAACCCGCAACCTCCTGCGTTGCAGGCAGGCCTTCGCCCACCGCGCCACAGAGGTCGTCGAATATAGAATAAAGGTGTCACAGACATATCGATGGCAGTAAAAACAAAGTAGATACGGACATCTGCCTATTTCTTATTAGATCTATATCTTATTCTCCTTCCTAAGGTTGCCTGGAACAAAATCTCTCTCAGCGATAAGGCCGCCTTTTATACTGACTATGTTTCTTGGCTTTATGGCTGTAACATTGTTTTTCTGAAATAATATTATGTACTTGTATTATTTTACCCTGAAGAACTTAAATGAGAAGAATTTATCTGCCTTTTATCAGTTTCAATTACTTAACGTATTTAATATAATTATTGTACACAATTATATTTTGAGTTTGACTATATTATTGTTTAGGCCCCTTTACAACTGATTATTTGTATTTAATGTGTTAAATATTTATCTATATTTATGGGAATTACTGTTTCTGCATACAATCCTTATACACCATAAGGATGGATCATGGATCCATCCTTATGGTGGATCATGGATAAGGATCTTTCCTTCACACAAAACTTGTCTTGTATACCTACATAATTTTAATTAGGTACATGTTAAATAAAGAAAATTATTTAGACTATAACGGCATCCAGAAAATTAATTCAATTTCATTTATTAATTCCACTGTAGGTATACACTGTAGGTATACAGTGGAATTAATAAATGAAATTAAATTAATTTTCTGGACAGGAATCCTTAAAAAACACTTCAAGTGCGAGTCGGACTCGCGCAACGAGGGTTCCGTAACTAAACATTATAATATTAATTATATAAATAAAACACCTTATTTCTTGCCAAATATCATGAACGATTCTAGCTCAACGGGAAGTATGTGTGTGTATGTGTGTATGTATGTATAGGTTTTGGTTCATGGCGAGAATCAAAATAATGCTTTTTTGTGATTAGACTACATTATTACAGTTTTTTCCTTTATTTGTGCTATACGACCTTGCTTCTTGCCAAATTTCATGGTTCTAGGTCAACGGGAAGTACCCTGTAGGTTCTTGGTCCATGGCGAGATTCAAAAATATTTTTTTCTTTGAATAAAGTACAGGTTTACGATTTTCGGATTTTTTCCTTTGCTTGTTCTATAAAACCTAGCTTTTTGCCAAATTTCATGACTCTAGGTGAACGGGAAGTACCCTATAGGTTTAGTGTGCATGCGGTTCCCTTAGAAAACTCTCTCAAAAAATTGGACATAAACGGCTGTAACTTTTGATTGCGTTGACTTAGAAGTTTGATTTATATTGAGGCTCGAAGAGGAACCTGAGTATACATGATGTGAATTTCAACTCGATATCTCCACGCGTTTTTGAGAAAAGAGGGTAGACAGACGGACAACAAAGTGATCCTATAAGGGTTCCTTTTTTCCTTAATAGCGCCCTGTCTTCAGCGAAGATTTAGGCCGACTGGTGATTCTTCCTACAAGTTACACTGGTAGGCCACGCTGTATGCATGAGCGCACGCAGGATGCATTCACATATGTCAGAAAATATGGGCGTCCTGATCTCTTCATCACGTTCACTACCAACCCCAAATTGTAGAATATAATTGAAAATCAAACAAACTGTGTGAAGTTCGATGACAATTATGTGAGCAGTTTAATCTAGCCATAGCATGGCGCGAACTACATATTGTAATCCAAATAAATCGCTAAGAATTAAACTGCGAAACATAATATATGCAGATAATACTAAAGTAAAATATATCCAAAAAATGTAGTCCAAAGTCAATATTCCACGCGCGCGGACGAAGTCGCGGGCACAGCTAGTCATTTTCTAAAAACTCTGAGCTATACAGCGTTTTGTCAAGTAAAAGATTTCGTAATTCAATATGAAACTTTGTTTCATTTGTAATCAATTTCAACTCTAGAGGGAGCTTATTATTAAGTTTTTGGCCAATTACTTTAGGGAGCTGTTTTAGCATGTTAAGTCTGTGTTGGATTGGCTCTATCATCATTTAATTTCGTGCGGCGCGTTTATTACTACACTACCCCCTCTTATATTATAGTCACCTAAACGTAGTCTGACATTATGACCTCCATTATGTAGACTGCTACTGATGTTAATATGCGAAGGTTTCTAAAATGATCGCGACATGATTCTCTGTACTTTGCTTTTAATAACACTCGAATGGCACGCTTTTCCAGTTTAAGTACTCTTTCATGATCTGTTGAGCTTCCGCATAAAATAATGCCATATGACATAACCGAGTGTATGCATAATATCTATCTTTAAGAGCTTTGGGCGAAGTAATGGGTCTAAGTTGTTTAAGTGCGTAAATTCCTCTCGCCATTTTTTTACACGTTGAGTCTATATGCTGTTTCCAAGATAGTAACCGATCTAATTCAAACCATAACATTTTTACTAACTTTGAACTTCCTAAGGTGTTTCCGTCTAGTAAAGGATCTGTAAATATCCAATTTACAGATTGTGCAGTAATAATATATCAGTTTCATTTTCATTAAGTTGTAAGCCATTAATTTTAAACCAACTACTTAATTAAGCTATAGTGTCGCATAGATCACTCAGAAGGACTTCGTTACTTTCTGCTGCTAAGATGACAGTAGTGTCGTCAGCATACTGAATAATTTCACCCTTGATATCCAAAAAGACTATATGACATAGTCTTTTTGGATATCAAGGGTGTCTATATAATTTAAAAACGCCAAAAACAGGTATTTTTGTGTAGTGATGACAGGGACGAGATTATAGAATTAGAAACATAACGATATTGCTGATAATTTTTCACCTGGCACCTTCAAATTAAAGAGAGCTCGTCATAGTGGCCATGTGCCTAAAATACTTATTTAAATTACAGAATAATAAAAGATCCATACTAACATTAGAAACTAACTCTGTCTGTCGTTACCTTTTCGGCTAAACACTGAACGGATCCTAATAAAAAGCAGGGAGGTAAATGGTATCCCGGAATGGGCATAAGTTACACGAAAAGCGAGTGCGAAACCGCAGGCTGCAGCTAGTGAATAGATATAGGTTCCTATAACCTTACGTAGTTATTGTTTTCTCTTTGCCTCTATCTGGTACATGGTACAATGGAACTGACACTTACTACTGACAAAACTCCGATTATTATAGTTCCTATCCTGAGACTTAAACAAAAACAACATTTTCCTTTCGTTGTTGGTATCCATTTAACTGCCGGCATAAAAATAAATAGAAAATATAAGATTAAAATAAACACTTATGTTTTATCCCAATGAAAAAAGAGATCAAAGAGAATAAAACAAAAGAGATTAAAGAGATCCTCTTCAGTAGGTATAGACAACTAAAAAAGCTTCGATTAAAAATTTCCGGCTTTGCCGGCCGCGAACTACTTATTTTTGATCGAAGGAAAAAAGAGATCCCTAGACTTTTGATCAATGGGTATAGACATAGATGAATACTAATAAATGGGTATAGACTTTGGATCAATGTTTTATCCACTGTAGAATAACGTAGTGGTTCTATTCTCTTTGTAGAACAATGAGTCTCCCCATAGAGTTATTATAGTACTAGCCATAGAGAGAGTCTATAGCCTGTTCCTCCCAATGCCCATTGCAGCGGGCTTAGCATACAAGGTTAATCGCAAATAAGCGTGGTATAATTACTGATACTTCCGGCGTTTTCGCGGACGATTACCGGTCGCAGCACATATCGCGTCACACGTCGCCGATTTTACGTGGTAGTAAATAGGTATATTTTATGTATGTAGAATAAGGTATATTTTTTATATGGGCCGTAGTTTTTAAGTATTTTACATCCTGTACTAGACTAACGTTGTCTGAAATAAATGTTTTATTATTATTATCTCTGAGTGACATAAGCTAGGTACGATATATCCAAATACCACGTAAGCAAAGGCACGGCCAATGGCAAGAAGTATTTTTTTAAATAACAGACTAAATGCTAAATCCCGCGTTAAATTCGAATTTTATATTCCTAGGGCAGGTCAAAAAGTAGCCTATGTTACTCTCCTTTGTTGTTTTGCTATATCCTTATGAGTTGTTTGACAAACCGTGTTTTTGTGAGGTTTATGTGTTTTTTTAGTCAAAGTGATCCAAAGTGAATTATAAGCACTGGAAAAAATGAAAGAACAAAATTATACCCGCAAGTTCAAGTTATACCTGCAGAAAGTGCCTACCACGTCCTACAATTAAATGTGAACTCTTTGTCCTCAGCAAATCCAATCCTGGAAGCGTTCGGCAATGCAAAAACAACACGCAACAACAACAGCTCGCGATTCGGCAAGTTCATGGAAGTTCACTTCAGCAACAAGTACCAAGTCGTCGGCGGACACATCTCGCACTATCTTCTAGAAAAGTCTAGAATTTGCACGCAGAGCGCGGAAGAGAGGAACTATCATGTTTTTTATCTGCTGTGTGCTGGAGCTTCGCAGGAGTTGAGGACGACGCTAGGGATTACCAAGCCTGATGATTATTTTGTAAGTTTCAAGAACCTCCTAGAAAAGTCTAGAAGTGTGCCTTTTCTAGGAGGCACAAATCAAAGAAAGAATGCAAACATTTTTACAAGTCGCAAAAACCAACAAGACGGCGATACAGTCGTCCTCTTCTTTATTCATTATCTTCACAGATTTATAGGTATAGTAGACTAAAGATTATCATAATTATTCATTACAATGTCAGAAATCGACATACCACCTTCTCATCTTTTCCTGAAGATCCACTGACCTTTGACAGCGGGTTAAATTGCTAAAGGTGGAAACGCACTACGCTACAACGGAACTGCGCAATGAAAAAAGAGATCCAAAATACTAATATTTATCCTCGTTTCCAGTACCTGAAAAATGGCTGTACCCAATACTTCACGAATCCTGAGTCTGAGCGGAAGATCAGCGCAAACAGGAAGAGTAAGCAGCAACAAGCCAAGGGAGGCCTCAGGGATCCTATACTCGACGATGTGGAGGACTTTGAAAGGCTTCATCAGGTACTATGTAGTCCTGCACACCACACAAAGTAAACTTTCATAATTTTCTTGACGGTTTAAGACAAATCGAAAATAAAAGGATTAAGGAGTTGAATTCACTTTGCATTGGAAGTCCGTATCATTCCATTGGTCAATACGACCGACTCCAAGTTTTGACAGCATAAACTTCTTTCCAGGCATTATCCCGCGTCGGTCTATCCGACCAGGAGAAGATATCCGTCTACTCTGTAGTAGCCGCGGTTCTCCACCTCGGTAACGTTCAATTCGAAGACGACGGCGGCCCCCGGGGCGGCTGTTCCGTGTCTCCAGCAACCGAACCCGCTCTAGCCAATGCAGCCAGGTTGCTGGGAGTGGACGCAGGGGAGCTGAGGATGGCGCTCGTCTCCCGGCTGATGCAAAGCTCCCGGGGTGGCATCAAGGGCACTGCCATCATGTGAGTAGATGTGTCTTACACAGACAGTCTCTTGAACTATGGTTTCGTTCGTGGTAAGTGTGTCCGAAGATGTATCACGAAGGTGTAGAAGACACCTATACTGTAGTATCCAACTATTTAATGACAGAACCTTTACTTCATAGAAGATAACATTTTAAATCCTTGTTGAAATGCCATAAACTCTAAACTAAACCTAAGCCCTTTTAATTTCTTTGACCTAAAACCCTTATCACTCCAGGGTGCCGCTGAAGACCTACGAAGCCAACAACGCCCGCGACGCGCTCGCGAAAGCGGTCTACAGTCGACTGTTCGACTACATCGTGCATCGCATCAACGCGTCCATTCCCTTCCAGGCTTCCGCTTACTATATCGGCGTGCTGGATATCGCTGGATTCGGTAAATACTTTACACACTAGACGTAGCTAAAATGAGACGAGACTAACGCAGAACCAGAGTGGCACAAGAATTTAGATGAGTCACACTCATCGGTGACTTAGTCATAGTCGGGTTGAAAAAGGTAAAGAAAAAAAGAAAAATATTATATTACGAGTATATTCATTTTATTATATAATAAAAATATTATCAAGTTTGTCAGAGAGATTTCATCCTTACTATTGACCCTAAGGATCGATGTAATAAAAGTATAGGGTGTAATTTTAAGAGATTTGAGTCGGTTCGATTCCCGGGTGTGGCCAGCGAATTCTCGAAAATCTTTGAATACAGTTTTCTTTCTTTTTAAAAATAAAAGAATGTTTTCTTTGCGTAAAATGTTCTATCTACAGTATTAAGAGTACTCCGGGTGGCAACACAAAATTCCACCCTGTATATAATAACCGGCCAAGTGCAAGTCGATACAGCCTGGTGACAGACCGACAGCGAAGTCTTAGTAATAGGGTCCCGTTTTTAACCTTCGGGTACGGAACCCTAAAATCAATTGCTGTTCATGTGTCTCGAAAACGGCTGGGCCGATTTTAATACTTTTTGTTTCGTTCTAATATTTTTATTATAATTCTTAAGTACAGGGGTGGTTTAAAAGGAAAAAATATTGTAGGTCGACTAGCTGAGCTAACGAAGTAGCGGGTAACAGCTAGTCATGTCCGCATGCCTGTTTGCCACCTCGGTGGTATAAAAAAAAAAGTCATCAATAAATTGATATCTCATCCATTACAGAATACTTCCAAATGAACAGTTTCGAACAATTCTGTATTAACTACTGCAACGAGAAGCTGCAACAGTTCTTCAACGAACGCATCCTCAAGAACGAGCAAGAGTTGTACAAGAGGGAGGGGTTAAACGTACCTGAGATCAGATTTGTGGATAACCAGGATTGTATTGGTGAGCGATTCTCGTCTTTATTTGCTTGCTTATTGGAGAGAACATGCCATATTTCAAGTTCTTTACTTTGAATTTAATTTTGTAGTAAACCCACCTTTTATTATATTGATTCCTTCCAGATTTGATTGAGAGCAAAAACCATGGTATTTTCCACTACTTAGACGAAGAATCGAAACTTCCCAAACCTGAGTTCGGACATTTCACTCACTCCGTGCACAAACAACTAGGAACTAACAATAACAGGTAATTAGCATGCCATTATGTAAGTAATAATTAGATTAAAATAATTAAAAGACTACTCGGACACGACTTGTCCAATAAAGTGTTCGTAAACTTTATGTCTAACGCTCGTATAAATGTTGATGTTTTACTTTAAAAACTATCGTAGTTTGACGAATTCATGACGGATGTAAGCGGGTTAACTACGAACCTTAAAGTTCTCGGAGGGATGCGGTACGCGCGTGTCTAGAACCGCACTCACCCTGAAGGAATCCCTCCTTAAGGTGGGCCTGAACATCTAAGCTACAACCAATCGTCTATTCTCACTAGTTCAGTTGTCCAGTTCAGTTGACTGAACTAGTGAGATTTATTTTCTCGTTTGTTCAATTGAAAATAAGACTAGCTTTTGCACCTTGTTACATTTATTACTATTAATTTACACGAAGTTTTTCCAAAAAGGTAGCCACATTAATTTCGCCATTTAGTAACTGCATTTGTACATGACGAATGAATTCGTCGTTTTCGATTTGAATTTCTGTCCTCTTCTTTGTCAATTTCTTTTTTGTAAGTACTGCAAAAAACGCTGCGTCTTGTTTTATATTATTAAGAAATTGAACAATTGTTGCTGGTCTTGTTTTAAACATGCCGTTGATCGCACGATGCCAACCTTCAGCATAATTTGTAGTTCTGTGGCGCCTCCCGAATACATTCCACGAATCTTGGCGTTTCATCCAAAACCCCATGTACTGTATAAACTTTTCCAAATCAGATTTATCCTCGAAATCATCAATTTGTGAAACAATGTAAGTAAACCCGTCCGTAATACATTCTTTAGGCAACAAAGGTAAAACACAACATAGTCCCACTATTCTATTTTTACGTTTACGTGTCAACTTCAAACTCTTGGCTTTTCTCCATAATGTATTTGTAAAGTGGTAATAACAGCCTTGGTGTTCTGCATTAGGAAATGACTTTTTGAATGCCTGAATAACGGCTTCTTCAAAATCGGTGATGAGCAAAGTTGGTTCCCATTCAGGAACTTGAGATTTTATAATGCTAAACATTTTAAGGTACGTTTCTTTAGTACGATCACTCAAGAGAACGTAAATTAAAGGCATTATCGCCGTAGTATTTTCTGAACTATTTAAGTCTGCGTGTATGGTGTACACTCCTCCCTTAAATGGCTGTGGGCATATTTTAAAGGTGCCATCGCCAAGATAAATTTTTAATTTACGCAACTTTTCCCTCGCCTCTTTCGAACAAAATACTAAAACGCGTACGTCGTCATTATAATCTGCCAATAAAAAACCAGAAAACTTTGATGGCACTTCCACTGCCATAGCACTGTCTCCAATGTAACATGTTTTCTTTACTTGGTTGTGTTTGTTCCTTTGTCGATAAATAGAAGACTTTATTGTTTCAAACGACGGTATTTTATTAATTAGATCAATCCCAGAATCTTTAAAGCCAGCCACTGTTTTTTTGTACACCGCAGGTGCTGTGTCACTACCAGATACAATTTCTTGTATGCTATTATTAATAATGATCGACATCGTCGCTTTATTTATATCAGGCACACATAAGTCAATGTGTTCCGTTCTTTTAACTACTGTATCTTCATCCTTTAAAATAAACAAAAAATAAAATAAAATAAAAAACAAAGGTTAGGTAAACGTAGTAGCAAATCAAAATAGCAGATGTGCCATGTTTTGGCAACGGAACCCTAAAAATGGTAACATTGAATTAAATTATAAACATACCGATGAAATGGTTATTGTGCCATGGCAATTAAATTTTTTGTAGCTCGCACACCGCCACAAAGTATTTTTGTTTTCATACCCACATATGCGATAATATTCATGTCCAGCACATATTAGAACACGGCCTCTGCCACGTTTAATAATTTTAAACTCGTTTTCATTCATTTTAGCACATTGAACAAACTGTAATACATACATGTAAAAGACTAGCTGAATTGTCATAGGTGTTAGTCAATTGTTTTTTGAAGAGCAGATTAGACAAGGAGTTTACATATCGATTTTTAGTGGCCAGCACTCTAGTGGTGAGAAGTCAAGAGTTTACAAACATAAGAATGTCACTACCAGTATATGTATAACAAATTGTAAAAATGTTGGTTTGAAAATATGTAGATAACCTAGGTATCTACCTAATATTTTTATCTATTTCTGAACTTAACAAACGAGAAAAGAAATCTCACTAGTCCAGTCGACTGAACAAACGAGAAAATAAATCTCACTAGTTCAGTCAACTGAACTGGACAACTGAACTAGTGAGAATAGACGCAACCAATAACAGCTAAACATACAAACGTACTATTCGATTCATTTGTAAACTACGTCCCCGATTTTAATGAAATTTTGCATACATAATTGGATAAGAAATAGCTATGTTTGTATCGTTTTAGTTTTTCAAAATACATGCGCGAGTCCGACTCGCACTTGACGTTTTTATTGTTATTCGTTTCATTACGTAGATTAGTTTAAGAGATATCCGTAAAACGGTGAGGACAGAATTTGGCAATTTTTCACTGAGTCCACATTAAGTTTGTATAATCTATGTTGTAGATTACAAGTGCCTCGTACGTCCCGTTTGAAGGCGCATCGCACACTGCGTGATGATGAAGGATTCCTGCTGAGACATTTCGCTGGAGCCGTCTGTTATAATACGGTAAGCTAATGTTTACAATTACATCACGTTGAAAGCTGGTTTTACAAAATACCGAGTGAATGCCTACATTTTAATTTTTATCGGTCGATACATAATTTATTATCACAGAACCTGAAAACATCTAAAAGAAGGTCTTGTACTTTAGTACTAACAAATCTGTGGTCTTGTAGAAATCGTTCCACTATTAGAAGAAGCGAAAAATAAACCACTAGTAAGTTTGTACTTAAAATGTAATACAATATTATTTGCCTATCTGAGTGTAAATGTTATATGATTCAGATACAGGTCAATAGTTATATAAAATTAAGCTTAAGACTGTTCTCCTTAAATACTGTTGTCGGTGCGGAACTGGGCGACATCTGGCCAAGCATTAACGTCATTGATATAATCATCTATGGACTAAAAGGCTTTCATGATAAGGTTTCGTTTTATGTACTGTTTAAATTTACAAAAAGGGAGCTCAGTTTCTTCAGATGGAAGCTTATTATAGAAGCGTACGCAATTTCCCATAAATGGTTTGCCTACCTTTTGTAATCTGTATGATGGAATGTGTAGTTAGTTTTTGTTTCTTGTATTTCTGTTCATCATTTTTTTTCGAAAAGCTATCTCTAGACAAAAGGCAAAAGTTGTGCCGGTAATTCTGAACAGAAATAAGTATACTGGGAATAAGCGAAATTTTTCATCTAATGTAGATTAGAACCCGCTATCGACTCCACTTCGTTTGAAACTTATACAAAGCAAAGTCGTGGACGGCTGGACCGATTTTAATATTAGAATAAGTAATAAAAATATGAAAAATTCACGAGAAAAAAATGTAAAGAACATCGTGTTATTAATTTTTCGTATGTAATGCCATTTCTGATCCTTAGACGGAAGCCAGTTTGTAGTTTATAAATAGTAATATTTCTTTATTCTAAATCACTAAGTTTTAATTAAATTTTCAGAATCAATTCATAGAAAAGAACAACGACGCTCTCCATGCATCGCTAGAGTTCCTCGTACAAGAGTCGAACAGTTCTTTAGTGCAACAGCTGTTCGAAACCTGTGACAATAACAATGCTAAAGGGAAACTGAACTTTATCTCTGTGGGCGCTAAGTTCCAGAGTCAACTGTCGCAGCTCATGGATAAGTTGAAGGAGAACGTGAGTATTTTATGATCACTTGTTTTATATTCAATTTCAAATTATTAATCCTTTTGATTTGTATTCCCCTACGATTCTATCGCGTTGCAGCGTCACAGGGCGAGGATGTACTCGGATTTACAGCTGAGCATTGATATCAGTATCCACGACTACCCTCAATTCGTCTTCAGAATCTAGTGATACGTAATATATTAAACAATCCATATGATTACACCTTTTACATTATTCCTTTCTCCTCAGGGCACAAACTTTGTCCGCTGCATCAAACCTAACTCCCGCATGGTGGGCCGCGCAGTCGAAGGCTCGCTCGTACTGACCCAGCTGCAGTGCAGCGGAACTACAGCTGTTCTGGAGCTGATGGAGCACGGCTACCCATCGCGCGCGCCCTTCAACGATCTACACAACATGTACAAGAGCTATCTGCCGCCCAAACTGCAGGCGTTGAGCCCTAAAGTGTTCTGTGAGGTACGTGCTTTATGGTATATTACAGAGCAATGGAGAGGGGTACGCTTGGAGTCTCTTCCTGTTCCTCTTAGGCTAGTTTCCTAAAAAAATCTAATTAGTCCGTCAGTTAGATTATCAGAAGATATTGGACACCTATTTTTAATGTTGTCAAATAACCAAAAAAAGTTGAAGATATAGCCAGTTAAATTTCCGCGTGACGTCATCTGCCCCCCCCCCCCCCCCCCAAACTTTGATGCGCTATAACTAGATAATATTTTTTTTTGATTGACAAATGAAATAAAACCGACCAAGTGCCACTCGAACTCGCACACGAAGGGTTCCGTACCATTATCTATAAAAACGGCAATAAAATCACGTTTGTTGTAATGCCCCCTTAAATATTCATTTTATTCTGTTTTTTAGTATGCAGTTGCAAAGCGCATATGCAGTTGTTATAGCGGCAACAGAAATACATCATCTGTGAAAATTTCAACTCTCTAACTATCACGGTTCATGAGATACAGCCTGGTGACAGACGGACAGCGAAGTCTTAGTAACAGGGTCCCGTTTTTACCCGTTGGGTACGGAACCCTAAAAATATGTGTTGTATTTTTTAATTACCTAATTGGAATAACTCTTTTTTACCAGGAAACTACCCTATTCTATCATTTTACCATCAAAATCCTAATAATAATATAATTGACATTAAGGACTCAATCCCTTTGTCCACAGGCCATCGTCCACAGTCTAGGCCTATCCGACAAAGACTACAAGTTCGGAGTGACGCGAGTGTTCTTCCGTCCGGGGAAGTACTCCGAATTCGACACCATGATGAAGTCGGATCCTGAGAACTTGAAGTCTATTGTGGATGCTGTTCTCTCCTGGCTGGTCAAGTCCAGGTGGAGGAAGAGTATATTTGCTGTACTGTCTATCATCAAATGTGAGTAGAAAAGCTATTTTTCTCCCCTCATAGCTTTGACTTTAGAATCTCATTAGCGATCTGCTTAATAATGTGGCAAAACCGCCAACAGGGTCGCTTATTTACGATAACAGATAAATTCTTACGTGAGTGGTCAGATTGTACTGGAAGGCACCTTTGGAGGAGCTAAAGTGAACCTTTCTTGAAAAATCTTTCATGAATATAAATACACTAAGAAGAAGAAGAAGAAGAAATACATTTATTTACAACAACAATACAATACAAGACTATTACACCCACAGCTAATAAGTAGGTAAAATCTAATCGCAAACGAAGAGCGTCGCTATAACAAACCAGTGGATACCATGAAATAACATCCTCTATTCCCTCCACAGTAAAGAACAAAATCCAGTACCGCCGTGAGTGCCTAATAATCATTCAGAAGACAGTTCGAGGCTACCTAGTCCGCAAGAAGCACAAGCCTCGCTACAAAGCCATCACCAAGATCACTGCATTGCAGAACAATCTGAAGCAAATGGACAGTGTGACGTCACAGCTGAAGACGGAGAAGGGAAATGCGCAGAAGAATATAGAGAACTTGAGGACCTCGATCAAGGCAGCTTGTGATACTATTAAGGTGAGTGAGGGAATGAAACTTATTGGGGCGTGAATGAAAGAATGAACGAAATGATTTCGGCAAAGAAAATGGCCAGATTGCTCTAAGGCAGGAAAAATCCTGTTGCAGCGATAGAGAAAGCAGCTGGTTTTCAGCTGCTTTCAGTTATGAGCACAGTGAAATAAACAAAGGTAAAACAAAACAAAAAAGTTCTACAAACATATAGAACATCAGATGACTGACGTGGGTGAATGAATGAGTGAACGATACGAATGAGAAATAATGAGGCATGAGTGTATTGATTATTGAATGATCATAATGTTTATGACTAGTATCTGCTCGCGGCTTTGCACGTTGTTTAAGGTTATTTCTATCCGATGGGAACTGATTTATGGGATAAAAGTAACCTCTGTTTTACTCCAGGCTTAGAACTACGTGTATGCAATTTCAGCCCTTCCCATTCAGTACTTTCGCGTTTATAATATTAGTGTGAATATTATGGTAATTAATGTGAGTAGAACTATC
The DNA here is from genome assembly GCA_947086465.1 of Eupithecia exiguata. Taxonomy (NCBI): domain Eukaryota; kingdom Metazoa; phylum Arthropoda; class Insecta; order Lepidoptera; family Geometridae; genus Eupithecia; species Eupithecia exiguata. The sequence goes on from OX352233.1 coordinate 11,626,452, forward strand.
TCAGACGAATGTTTTAATTAACAGAAAAACCAGAACATAAACGCAGCTGAGATAGACAAGCTATATTCAAAACTGACGAAGGACATCGAATCGCAAATGGCTGCTCTACAGAAATACATGGTTGAACAGAAGAACAAGTAAGTTATAATAAAAATAGTTTTACTCTTTTATTTAGTTGAATTTGATAGTCTCTAACAGTTACTACTCATAACCCGTCCACTCATTTATTTGCTGTTTGGCACATGCACGACTTAAGTCTCTGTAATTGTTGACAGGTGAGTGAATGAAGACTGAATGAAAGAATGAAGTGTTTCATAGACGGTTACTTTTAACAGATAGAGATGCGAATCTGTCGACTCGAAAAATATAGGGACATACGAAAGTTTAGATGTTTATCGAGCCAACAAGTATGGATCGAACAATATTCTAGATTTGTCCATGAAACAGTATTGAATGTAGTATAATACTTATAGTATATCACAGTAGCTCTATCTGTCTTCCTTTTTATCTCGGATAAACGCGTGTAATGCCGCAGAGGCAAGCAGCAAATAAAACATCAAAAATAATACAATTTTACTCTATTGAATATTCTGATTCCAAAAATAAAATCATTTACAGCTGGTTTTTCATCCGCTTGTTATAGTTTGTCAATAGTTTAAACATTTTGCTAACATCTAGTGTGTTTACTTCTGTGTGGAGAAACCAAGACTTGGTTCGTAAAACAAAAAACAAAACTTAATCAGGATAAGTGCTATATATGCTATATTAGTACTTTGTATAGGAGTGTAGTCTCTCTGCATAAAGCTCGATTTTGTATTTTTTACGAACCAAATCATGGTTACAATACCGGCTGCTAGACGCCTGAGTAAGGTCTGTATAAAAATACAAAATGTTGAGCAAAAATAACAAAATCGATATCTCATCATAAAAAATCTAATTTTAAAAGCTTTAGGACATGACTATTTCATTGTCAGTCGAACTACCAAACAGCAAATAAAAGAGTGGAAGAGAAGGAATTTACCAAAGAAATATCATATTTTATTCTGCTGGTCACGTATTCTACGTATACAACTTTTTTCGAGAATGAACAGAAAGCAAGCAATACAAAAGAAATATAAGTCCCGAGCAGATTATACTTTAAATCATCTCTAGCTTAGGATATGCATGCTAGGAAACTGGAACGGACATGTGAGCGAAGCCGCAAACAGCGCTGTAGCTATGCTGGCATTGGAGGCAGCATCAGTTCCTTTTTAACCCACACTGGTGATGATTAAAATATTATATACAACAGAATTCGAAAAAAGAAGGATGTTCTTTGTTCCATATGTATATTTTTATATGTAGGTATGTGCGTCGTGGACGTGGATCGTGAATCCTTTGTATATGGTGGTCCCATAATTTTTTTTTCCCGGGGGTTAATATTTTTGCCACAAAACTTAAAAAAGCAGTTTAAAACTAAGGGATTCAAAGTCAATTTTTATATTTTTTAAAACAATCATATAATTTATTCAATATTTCATTGTGTTTAAGGGAAGAACAAGAGAGGCTGGCTAAGATCGAGGCTGAGATGCGCGCCGCCGAGGAATCCAAACGTAAGGAGATGCAGAGGATCCAGCAAGAAGAAGAACACAGGAGACTGTAAGTAAATTTGAACTCTATTCGTCTAGTATTAGAATAGAAAAGAATATAAAGACATTTATTTATAAAAACAATACAAACAGTTAATACAAGACACACTTATTGAATCGGTACATGTATACATAAAAACGCTCTAACTCAACATAATGCTGGCTAAGCTCCCGTGAGAGATCTAGCCAGCGCTGGTCTTCCGTTAGAGCTCGTGCTGAACGTCACGCTGAACTACTTGTCAAGTACAATTATAAATTCGCAGTACTAATTTCTTGAAAACTCATGAAATCCATAAAATCATTGCGATTTGTTGATATGTTTAATCATTTTTGGGTTTTTTAATTTTTAAACAGGCAAGCCTCCGCTTTCTGTCCGTCTGCAGGCTGTATCCCATTCCCATGATCCGTAGACAGTTGAAATTTTCACAGAGTAATATGTATTTCTCTTGCCGACATAACAACAAAATAATATTAAAGAGGGCTCCCATACAAAAAAACGTAATTTTTGGGCTATTTTAACTCTACTTTTGTCGAGGAGTTATCCCTTGAACCGTAATACAGTTAAAATTTTAACAGGGTGTAGATCACTATTGCTACTAGGATAACGATAAATTATAAAAATACACAACAAATAAAACAATAAATAATACAAAAAAGCATTTAAAAAATCCCCTTATTTTTTAAATGCTTTTTTGTATTATTGTATTTTATTGTATTTATTGTATTATATCCAATTTACCAAGTCGAGTACCGATCATTGAAGTTATGCGAGGTTGGGCGCGGTAGTACTTGGATGGGTGCCCGCGTCATGATAGCTTTTTGCAGTATTTTTTTTATTAGTTTTTTAGTGATCCTTTTGCGAAATAGTTATGTACGATAATAGGGAACTAAACCCTCCGTGTGCGAGTCGACTCACACTTGGCCGGTTTTATCTATTTATCCTTTTATTTTATTTACAGAAAAGCTGAGATGGAGACACGTCGCAAAGCAGAGGAAATAGAGCGACTTAGGCTTGAAGAGCAAGATCGCATCGCGGCTCAGAGCTTACAGGCGCAGATGGAGGAGGCGGCCAAGGCGGACCTCGAGAATAGGGAGAGGTTACTTATATTCTTGAACTTAATACGTAAAGTCAATGAAACAAATTAATATACATACAAAGACACCACACGGGAAACGAATCCGCAACCTCATGCGTCGCAAGCGGACCTTCGCACATCGCACCACAGAGGTTGTCAACACAGGCTACTTGAAAAGCGCGGGCATCAACGAATTTTTAATTATTATCAACGTTTGCCTTGGTGAAGGTATAAATATCTTTCTATGGATTTAACAACCCCCGAGACAATACAATTTTTACGAAACTAAATGTTTCGTAAATCGATCGTGTCTAATTATTTTAAGTCTCAAAATTAAATGTGAATTTTCATGTAATTTCGTTTCAGATTGGAACAAGAGAGACGGGACCACGAAATGGCAGTGAGGCTGGCGAAGGAGACGAACGGACACGTTGAAGGGTCGCCGCCGCAACTTAGAAGGTACACCAAACTTATAGCGCTTCATACTTCATTTAAGAATCCTTCTAGAAAAACCCTCCTAGGGTTCCTAGCATTCTATATAAGGTTTTGTCTAGACATGAATAGAGAAAAGTGTCTTGCAATGCGTTCTTTGCTGATCGATAGGCAAACAAATAAATCACTAGTGTACAAATTAGGGACAACTCGCGGTATTATCGCTGTTAAGAGTGTATACTACCTCAAATTACTTATTTTCAACTCCGCTGGATGTCCATATCGTCCAAACTACTGAATATTTAGAAATTTATATAAAGGTAAAGTTCAGGATCTTACTCTATCCGCTATATGTTCGAAATAAATTCTCTTTAGAATTTAGAAAAAAATCTCAAATTAACCTCAATTTTTTTCGTAAAATCTTAATCTATACTATTGAGCACACACACTACTTTATCTATACTATTTGAGCAGAATTGGATAACTTCATTGTTTCCTCTGTAGGTGGCGCTGACGGCGTAAGTGCCGAAAGAACTCCCAAAGATTTTCGGGCCGACTAGATAAGATCACGTAGCTTAGTTGGAAAAAGAGCACCCCTGCGCTGAAGGGGAAGGTGCGGGTTCGAATCCCGTCGGGATCGTAAATTTTTGGGATTTATTAATTTCTTAGAAATTACCCAGAGTATAATAAATAAAAACCTTAGAATCAAGCAACGGCAAAACCTCTCGTCAAAGAACTAAATGTAAATTTGGTCTTTGAGCAGAATTGGATAACTTCATTGTTTCCTCTGTAGGTGGCGCTGACGGCGTAAGTGCCGAAAGAACTCCCAAAGATTTTCGGGCCGACTAGATAAGATCACGTAGCTTAGTTGGAAAAAGAGCACCCCTGCGCTGAAGGGGAAGGTGCGGGTTCGAATCCCGTCGGGATCGTAAATTTTTGGGATTTATTAATTTCTTAGAAATTACCCAGAGTATAATAAATAAAAACCTTAGAATCAAGCAACGGCAAAACCTCTCGTCAAAGAACTAAATGTAAATTTGGTCTTTGAGCAGAATTGGATAACTTCATTGTTTCCTCTGTAGGTGGCGCTGACGGCGTAAGTGCCGAAAGAACTCCCAAAGATTTTCGGGCCGACTAGATAAGATCACGTAGCTTAGTTGGAAAAAGAGCACCCCTGCGCTGAAGGGGAAGGTGCGGGTTCGAATCCCGTCGGGATCGTAAATTTTTGGGATTTATTAATTTCTTAGAAATTACCCAGAGTATAATAAATAAAAACCTTAGAATCAAGCAACGGCAAAACCTCTCGTCAAAGAACTAAATGTAAATTTGGTCTTTGAGCAGAATTGGATAACTTCATTGTTTCCTCTGTAGGTGGCGCTGACGGCGTAAGTGCCGAAAGAACTCCCAAAGATTTTCGGGCCGACTAGATAAGATCACGTAGCTTAGTTGGAAAAAGAGCACCCCTGCGCTGAAGGGGAAGGTGCGGGTTCGAATCCCGTCGGGATCGTAAATTTTTGGGATTTATTAATTTCTTAGAAATTACCCAGAGTATAATAAATAAAAACCTTAGAATCAAGCAACGGCAAAACCTCTCGTCAAAGAACTAAATGTAAATTTGGTCTTTGAGCAGAATTGGATAACTTCATTGTTTCCTCTGTAGGTGGCGCTGACGGCGTAAGTGCCGAAAGAACTCCCAAAGATTTTCGGGCCGACTAGATAAGATCACGTAGCTTAGTTGGAAAAAGAGCACCCCTGCGCTGAAGGGGAAGGTGCGGGTTCGAATCCCGTCGGGATCGTAAATTTTTGGGATTTATTAATTTCTATACTATAATATTATAAAGAGGTAAAGTTTGTGAGGTGGTAGGGGGGTTATCTCTGGATCTACTGAACAGATTTTGAAAATTATTTTATCTATAGAAAGTCACGTTATTTGTGAGTGTCATAGGCTATATATTAACCCGAAAAATGGGATACATGAAAAGTGCGGGCAAAGCCGCGGGCATCAGCTAGTAGACAATAAGCCAAAACTTCTTACTACTTAGATTTCTGGGCTTGCGTTGCTCTGCCATGTCCTGCTCCTATGAACGCGAAATTCTATGCCTATCGCTTTCACAAAATGATGTCGTAGTACGCTTAAGCGATCTCTATCAGACAACCTTGATTGAATGTTGGAGCGCAAGGAGATCTGTTGATACAAAAAAAGATATTATTTTACGCATTGCTCGACAGTTTTTACTATTCTGTCTCTGAATCTACGGTTTTCAGACTAGTCATTTCCAGCATTATTTATTTATTTATTTATTTATTCTTCTTGTATATAAAGCTTAGCACAGGATGATTCTACGTACTGTAAAATAAATCTATATTTAACCTCTGTTTGCCATGTAGGAACAATCTGTCGTAACTTACGTCTTACGATACCTCTACAAGTGAACCCCTTAGCGATACCAGCAATAATCAGGCGTTTTCAAAACATGAATAGACCTGGGTACCTAAACCCGATACCAACCCATGGGCCATGGGTCATCTAAAAATTAACCATGGGCCATGGAATTGAGAGTAATTTTTTTATTCCATCATGTCAAAATGTTACCGGTCAAATTAAAAAATTGAGTATAAATATCACAAATAGTCATTATGTTGTTGTTGAACCATTTCTTTTCAAATAAAACGCCTCAATTCTGTTTTGAATCTCTATTTCCTATTCTGATGCCGGCAGCAATAATCAGGCGTTTTCAAAACAAGAAAAAACCTGGGTACCTTAACCCGACAACAACCCATGGGCCATGAGTCATCAATAAAATTAACCATGGGCCATGGCATTGAGTTTAATTTTTTTACTCCATCAAGTTAATGTGTCAAAATTTACCTGTGAAATTCAAACAGTCTATCAGACAGAGTCTATCAGTATCACATCTAGTAATTAGGTACATAAAACTTTTTTTTTTAAAGAAAACGCCTTATCTCCGTTTTGAATATCGATTTCCTATTCTGAGCCGGTTTTCCTGTTCCAAGATTTCGGCTGTGGTTATAGGAATCTATAGTAATATGTACGTATTTTCGCACAGTTTTCCTACAATGGAGTCGATGAATGGCGAGAATAAATTAAACAGGTACAAAGCATGCTCTCTATGGCTTGAGCTCACTAACTGTGCTAACCTTATGCTTTCCTTCTTGCACGGAACGAGGAACTTTGTATCTTATATATATTGTATTAACGTTGGAAATAAGAATTCAATAGGTTATCTATTTTGATTGTTGATTTTCCCCCTCGCTCACCTCGCTAAACCTTTCGCAACTTTAAACTAATAACTAAGAAGTGTTTCTTCTCATTCTGACTTACTCTTAGCTATTACTTCAAGTTGAGAGAGGTAATGATCAAAAATCGTTAAAAGATCGGTCCTTTGTAACTATTTAAAGTACTTAGGGTGGTTCAAAGCGGGTTGGCGCGAGATTCGATTTTATTTTGTTATTTTTTTCTGTGTTCCACAAGCAATAAAACTACTGGAAAAGTTATTTACCGCAAATCGTAAACCATTTTCATGAACTCCTTTTCCTCAGAACCCCCTCAGCACTCCTCCGATATCTGTGAATCGGAACCAACTTCAATTCACTGGTATTTTTGGAACATTTGTGATAATATGAGATTTAGTGCTCAAGATTTTCCCAAATACCCCATAATACAATGAATCTAAGTTGGTTTTATCATAAAACCGGCCTAACCTCTGCTATGGTACGGACGCACACACACAGAACATTAAATAAAAAAACAAATACTTGCCTATTCGAGTGTAGATAAAGTTTGTTGCCTTGTTTCCAACGTTTGTAAATTGATTTACTTGCATTCTTTTTAGGTTTGTATGTAGTTAACTTTTGCATGAGTACTTATGTAGATTTCGCACTCACCTTAGTTTAACAACTTATGTTTCTAGGATCTGTAGTAATTTTGTAGATTCTATGTTACTAATAAGTGTATTAGAATGTTATTCAAATAAATATGTAGTAACCAATTGATTTAAAACTAAGATTTCAATACTTGCGACTTACTTAAACCTAACCATTACAATAATAACAATTAAAACAGTAGTGACAAATTATCATGTACCTAATTTATATTTTTAAACTGTAACAGTTGTATACTAACGATTAAAAAAATTGGATTAAAAAAAACTATTTAGTCCAGTCAGTCAGTTTGAATATTAGAAGATATTGGAAACGTATTTTTTCGTTTGTCATCTAAGAAAAAATTACTAAAATAAACCTCGTCAAAGTTTGGGCGTAAAAAATGGTTCTGACGTCACGCCGTGCTAAAAAGTGTCGCACGGTGTGACGTCACGCGGAACTTTAACTGGCTATAATATCTTGATCATATTTTGTTTAACCCCGACACTTTGGACACTAATCAGGGGTCGGTTGTACGACTATGGTAGACCCTGTCAGGGCTTATGCGGGTCGAAAAATCAACCCCTGATCAGGGTCCAAACGAGTGTAGGAGTTAATTGATAAAGAAAAAATACGTGTCGAATATCTCCTGAGAAACTCTCAGACGAACTGACAGACTAATTAGTTTTTTTAAGGTAACAAGTCCATTGTTATTTCGACGTAATAAATATACGCGTTGAAAACTATTACATTATATCTATTTTATGCTCACTTCTGAAGGGGTTTATAATAATCTATAAAAAAATTATATCCTTAAATAAATATTCGAATAAAGGTCTGAACGTGTGCGAATGCAGCAAGCCATGGCCGGCAAACAGAAGTACGACTTGTCAAAGTGGAAGTATTCCGAACTGAGGGATACTATCAACACGTCCTGTGATATAGAGCTTCTTGAGGTAAGAACAAAATAAAGCAGTACATTTTTGTAAGTTGTTTATTTTTGTAAGGTAGCTCATCTTTCCATACAAACAAGGAAGGGTAACTACTACACTGTTTGAGGTAGATCATCCAAAACTAATATAAATTTATCTCTATTTCTCTGTGTTTGTAACACACAAAACCGTAAAAAAGTATACATTTGAAAAATACAAGATTCTAATCTTTCGTATTTCAACACTGATTATGGCCCAATTTTGGGCGAAAATAAAAAAAATAAACGGAGAACTAAAACGCTAAAGCCCGTTCCGACATAGTAGAAATATATTTATTTTGAAAAGACAAAAGATACACTCAATAGTTGTTCTATAATTAAATATCCCTTGTGCTAAAAGTCTGTTTTTTTTACGCGGTCGTTTTAGGAATGAATCGTTGTGCATTTCATCCGTTCATAGCGTGCAGGTAGCGTAACTAGTCAGATAGCATACACTTAGGACTCGCCTACTGACGAGTTCGCGTCGTTAAAGATTAATCTCGAGAAAATTTGGTCTCTTGCTATGTTATTTGCTAAATTTTATCTAGGTAACTTACTAGTTACCACTGATTTAAATGGAACCGACGACGTGGGCAAAAACGACAACAGAAGAGAGCCCACTTAACGAAGTCCTAGGGTGACGTGGTGATACAAAATTTACGTACACGACAGAACAGATAAATTAATAGACGCACGCATGATCTGCTATCGTGTTCATTGAATCCCGAAGACTGAAAGAAGAAAGCTTTGAGGCTGAATAAAACCTGAAAATAAATTAATAATGCTGTATAATCCACACAGCACCATAGCTCAAGCTAAGCCGAGCTTGTGTTATGGGTACTAGATAACTGATATACATACTACAATACCTTACATAGTTAGTTTTTATTGTACATAGAAAATACCCAGAACACCCTGAACAAATATCTGCAGATCGTACAAATATTTAACCCGAATGGGAATCAAACCCGCAAACTCCTACGTCTAAAATAATAAATATGAAATAAAGAATAATATTTTTTTCGTAGGCGTGTCGTCACGAGTTCCATCGTCGCCTGAAGGTGTACCACGCGTGGAAGGCAAAGAACGCGCGCAAGACCACCATGGCGGAGCAGGAACGCGCTCCGCAGTCTATTATGGATGCTGGTATATGATTACTTACATATGTATATCTATTTCCTAAAAATCTAAGCCATCACCAGAAGGTACAGTGCCCAGAATTCTGGAGCATTGTCACGTTGAATGGCAATGCTAATTCGCTGACCGAATTTCGACCTAGGCCTCTAATTTCGTTTATCTTTTTCCAGCAAAAACCCCCCGCCTCCCCCAAAAAGGCGACATACTAGGCGCCCGCCACCGCTACTTCCGCATTCCGTTCGTGCGTCCCTCGCCCACCGGTGGGACGGCTGACGGCGAGCGGCGCGGCTGGTGGTACGCACACTTCGACGGACAGTACGTCGCCAGGCAGATGGAACTACATCCCGACAAGACGCCCGTGTTACTGCAGTCAGGTCAGTAACCATGATCATACAGGGTGTAACAAAAATGAAGAGCCATATTTTCAGTAGGGTTCAGCTTCGATAACAGAACACAGAAAAAATGTTTCAAAAAGAAATCTATCTAAGTTTTCGAAAAATAAATAAAAATGAAATTACCACTATCATCAGAGCAGGCGACGCAGTCCTACAAATCCATTTTTCCATGGTTCTATTATAATATAACACATCATCATCAGCCTATGTTAAGCCACTGCTGGATACAATATAACACATATGACATCAGTTAATGCCTAATGTAGTGATCATTTTGTTATTTATTTATTATTTCGAAAACTATGTCGTGATTTTTTTTTATATTTTACCCGTGTTCTGTGATCAAAGCTGAACCCCCCTGAATGTTTGGTCCATCATTTTTTTACACCCTGTATACTGTCAAAAATTTATTATATTAGCATTGTTCTAGCAAGACACAGGTAGCAGCCTGGGGCCATGAATTTGGAGACTTTACGCCTCCGTGTTTCGGAAAGATGAGCCGTTGATCCAGGGCCTGAACTCTACCCTGTCGTGTCGACCTACCGTCTCATCGGATTATGAGGGAAAAGAGAATGCACTCACACTATTGCATAAGTTTACTAACTCGTCACCGAGGCCGAAATTCGGCTAGGACGTCAAACTTGTCCACTACTGTATGGCGACCTTTCCTATTGAGCGCTATATTGCCCTGTCTCCAGCCGCATTCAACATCTGATAGCAGTCTTTCGCAGATCGTCATCTTACAGGGCCACAAGGCGTTCTACACTACGCTTGCCGAATCACGGTCTCAAATTATTACCGCTTTATATCAAGTTCCTATTTCATTATAACTGCTACAAACGAAACCCGTACCTATGACGTTATAAGGGCAACTCATACATCAAAATTATGTGACTTTGCCACTGGCGCCATGTATTGCTTCCAAACTGTTGCCAGTACATACCCATTACGCAACTGCGGTTTTCATCATCATCATCATCAGCCTATGTTAGTCCCTAACCCTGCAGGATGCGGCAAACATAACTTGCCGCATCCAGCATCTGCCTGCAGTCTTTCGCAGGTCGTCATCCCACCTAGCCGGAGGGTGTCCTACACTACGTTCACCTAGTCGCGGTCTACACTCAAGAACACGTTTACCCCAGCGGGTCGGTTCTTCGCGATGGCCGGCCCACTGCCACTTCAGCTTGCTATTTTACGCACAACTAACACCAACCTTATTCCTTCCAGGCGTAGATGACATGCAAATGTGCGAGCTAAGCCTGGAAGAGACGGGACTGACGCGCAAGCGAGGCGCAGAGATCCTGGAGCACGAGTTCGAGCGCGAGTGGACTCGCCACGCCGGGCAGCCCTACCGCCCGCCAGAGCTCAGGAAACGTTAGGTTAGTTCTAATGTTAAATGTTTCTACTCAAATGACTCTGTCAATGTATTGCCCTACTCATTTATACCAGGGAAGTATTTATTTTAAGACAATAGGGTATATGCATAGATTTTTTTTATTTTTAATCGATTATTAATGATAAATCATTACCGAAAAAAATATCATCATCATCAGCCTATATTAGTCCACTACTGGACATAGGACTCCCCAAATGAGCGCCATAGCGCCCTATCATCAGCCTATATTAGTCCACTACTGGACATAGGACTCCCCAAATGAGCGCCATAGCGCCCTGTCTTAAGCTATGAAAAATAAAAATATAACAACCACAAATTATTAAGGAAACAAACTAAAAATAGAACTGCACTTAGTTTCGGGTGATAAAAACGATGATCTTTTTCTGTGACGTCACCGTTCGTTAAAACAAAGTACTTCTGTTCCTTTAATCAAAATGAAATTAGAAACAAATAAATGATAAAAACCATCATGTTTGTGTGTCTAATAAATAATTTTCTTTCTTATAAAAAAGATATCCTGCTAAAAACTTCCTGACAATACTTTTATATCTCGTTCTCGTTTTAGTCTTGAATAATTTCATTAAAAAGTACCTAAATATATAATTTATTTTCAGATTCCAGAGAAACATTCCAATGGAACCTAGATTATAGAAGAGTCGCTGGATGACTACACGAAATTGCAATCGAAATTGTATTCTATTTATACAGTGTTAAGATAACTAATGTGCTTTTCAACGTGCCTTCACCGGTTCCTAGGTATTTAGTGCAATATGTGGGCCACCGGTAAATATATTACTATGAATTTATATTGTAAGTTATATTAAAATATTTTCAAGCTTATATCGATGTAGTTTAGTCACAAGGATAGCTAGCACCTTAATTGTAAGATAAACTTACAGAAAATAACCACGCTAATGTTATAAATGCGAAAGCTTTCATGTTTTTGCACAAATCAGTCCCCATGGGTTAGAAATAATTTTAAACAAAGCGTGCGAAGACGCGAGCAGAAAGTAGTATAATATCAAACAAGATTTTAAAAATTGGATACTGTTTTTTTATGTTATGTGTAAGTATGTTATCAAGTTTCAAACTTATCAATTTAATCAAGTTATATCACACTGTGTCTTTGCAGATATCCCTAATTGCAACGTAATTGTAAGTTTTTATAGTTATGAATTTTATTTGTACAAGCAAATAGTCAGTATTAGTGGGTTGTACAGACTAAAGTAATCTAATACAAACGTTATGTGTACCTAGAGATATTTATTAAAAATATATTAATCAATCTAGAAAAATTCAATTTTGTGATAGCAAATAATATTGTCATGATAAAAAAATGAACGAGCATAGAAGCATCGAAATTTTTATAGAAAACGACTTTATTAAGGTCTGTGTTCAACGAAAGATAATCGGACAAATACACAGATCAGACAAATAGGTTCATCAGTTAAATTTGAGGTTTAATGTATGAAAATTTGTGTCAAAAACATCAAAACAGCGGTTTAAAATGTAATCATGTGTAGGTGGACTCTGGTCTAAGCATGTGTTTCTCAAAAGGTTTACATTTTAATTGACGTTTTTGACAAAAGTTTTCAAACATTAGTGGTCGAAGTTTATTGCTCGAAGAAAATCTTCTTTGTCGTGTAGTTAAATGTATACATATAAGAATGCATTCCTATTGATGAGACTTAAGTATTTTTACAGTATTTCAACATTCCGTAGGTACATACTTATTAGGTATTTTTTATTTGAGTACAATGAATTAAAAAAATACGCTAAACAGTGCCTTAACAATTTACACAAGATAAAACATGACCATAACAATTTTTTTGTAATATTTATGCTTTACCAAAATAAATGAGTTGTTTGAATTCGGTATTTTTATTCTTTAGCTTCTTTAACCGAAATTATCGACATAGCTGAAAGAATTAGCAAGCTGACGAGGCAGTGGGCCGGCCATAATTCGATAAGAACCGACAACCGCTGGAGTAAGCATGTTCTTGAATGTGGACCGCGACTCAGCAAACGTAGTGTAGGACGCCCTCTAGCAGGTTAATGAAAAATAAATGCGGCAAGCTGAAGATGCTATGGCGCTCATTAAGGGTGGCCTATGTCCAGCGGTGGACTAATAATAGGCTGATGATGATTCTTTATCTGTAACTAGTGGCCCGCCCCGGCTTCGCACGGGTAGATGAATATATATTTAAGATGTAGGTATTATATTCTATGACACTCGCAAATAACGTGGGTTTCTATTGGTAAAAGAATATTCAAAATCGATTTAGAAGATCCAGAGATTACCCCCTACAAATACAAACTCTACATACTTTACCTCTTTACAATATTAGTATAGATATACAGGCTTGGTTGGGCCAAACTCTTCGAGGCAACACATTTAATAAAAAAAAACAGCCTACCTACCTACGTGGCGGCCGCGGTGTAAGAATCGACCTTCATGAGAAAAGCCTTTACCTACCACGTTTATCCCCTTCTTTGGGGTCCTGATCATGGTGAACTCAACCCGTGGTCCTTGGATGTCGTAAGAGCTAAGGGAGCCTACCACAGACAGGGCAGTAGCTTCCCTTCATGCTCTTCTTAATTTGGCTATGACCATGACCCGAATAAGTGAAAAAAAATCGGAGGCTCGCTCTGCTCGCTGTTACATTTTTTTGGTTTTCCAAACTTTTTTGATGATCGCCGGTTTTACTTCATCTTTGATATAGATCGGCAAAAAAATTTTTTCGCCGCCGTGGTTTTACAATACTTGTATTTTTGCTAACCTCACCGAACTCCAAAATTACCTACTGTGGCTCGCTCCGCTAGCCGATACTGATATTCATATCTGGCTATTTATTTTGTCATTAGGTGACCAATGACAAACTTACCCACTTTTCACCAAACATCCGAAAATCTCGCAAAAAAATATCGCGGTTCGCTCCGCTAGCCGTTACTTAAAATTCCTTTTGTAAGAAGTTGAGGGTCAAGGGCAGCATTTTTCTTTTCGTTTCCTTTTCTTAGACCGAAGGGGGTTTTTTTTTCATTGTTTTTCTTGTTAGTCAATCAAATGTTGTCATTGTCAAATGTCAATGTCAACGTTGTCATCTCGTTCGTTTTGTTTTTTGTAAAATTAAAAAAACAACGCTGAGTGAGTGAACGCGCGCAGATAAATAAAGATTTCATCTGCTAATTATTTTCAACAAACAATTTAACCCAACCAAAGTAAAACAATCTACTGCATAAAAAACAAAGAACCACACCAATAATAGGGTACCTTTACAACATGCATCTCTGGGGACGCTTGCTGCTGCCGTTATTGTTATTATTTTTATTACTTCCAGAAGGACATTGTGTTCCTTACGATGGTTAGTAAAGTTTGTCTGTATTCTGTAATTATTACTTTGTGATATCCTATACTTTGATTACCTATAATACTTACCCTAAATTGGCATTGCTGCAATGTATTTCCAATGTTTTAGTTCACTGGCTGGGAGGTCCTACCACCATAGAAAGGGATGTGCCGACGACTTTATCAAAACGGCCTGTAGACATCTACTGCTACACAGGAACCTCGAAGAATTTATTTGCTTTGTGGCAGACAGTAAAGGTAAGTTTTTTAGATTTTTAGGTTTACATTCTAACCCTTGTTACCCAGGCGATTACGTTAAAATATCCCAGGGGAGAATGGTCATAAGCGATTTCGGTAGCAAATATGGTACTGGTTACGAACGCACCATCTAACTACCATACGAGACAATCAAGTGTAGTGAAAATACTAAAAGCACTGTGACATAGACATATCAGCTCTCAGCTGCTCGTCTATTATTCAATAATAATAAAAATGCAATTTCCTGGTGGGATGGAGCCGATCGACCATGGAATTTTTAAAGTCTACTCTATGTTATGCATGATTATAACCTAAGTAAAAGTCAATTGTTAGATTACTCACACTTGACGACGTTGTGCTTACATTGTGATGTGTTCTGTTCCCAGTTCCACATAAAAATTAGAAACAATGAGTTCAGGCAGTACATGGGGGAAGACCCGGAAAATGTGTACAATGAATACACAGAGGATAGCTACGGCTGGTCGGTGAACCCATTCACAAAGAAGACGCAGAAGTCTGTGTCTCTGAACCTGTTTAGTCCTACTTGCATGGCTATCAATACTAAGGAGCGGCATACTGTTGATTTGCAAGTACAGAGTAAGTTTATTGGTGAAATATAAGAGTACTGGCTCTAAATTATCTATCCATTTAATGTATTGATTGTTTATCAGCCATCTTTTGCGCATAACACAAGCTCTGCTTAGCTTGGGGCTAGATAATGCTGTGTGAATTGTCCAGCATTATTTATTTCTTCTTCATGTCTTTCTTGTAAATAGTAAGTCTTCACTTACAAAGTGTCTGTGTTTATTTTGCAATCCTAAAGAAAAAAAAGTGTTGGACAATTCACACAGCATTATCTAGCATTAACATTATAAATAAATATGACATTTCTTATTTTGCATAATATTTAAATTTGACTTGTCTTTGTGTTTATTTATTTTGCGAGTTTTAAGGAAATAAATATGACTTAATTTTAAAAGGTATTCTCTTAGTTAGTAACTCAACAAGACAAAATTCTACGGCGCCTTAGGCTACGAGGGCTCTAATGCGTAAAATTAAACGATGAGCTTGAGCTTGCATTAAATTAAATGGATTTTTTGACATTTTTGTTTTTTGTCTCATAGGAGTTGACCTATGGCGTGTGATGCTCATGTTCCTGGGTATCGCAGTCATCTTCTCATCAAGGACCCTGAGTGGAAATCCTCTGTTCTTCTACTTATGTGGAATACTCGTGGGAGTATTTGCTTCCTTTATGGTTCTTGTCTACTATGTCAGCAAGCTCTTACCAAAGGTATGTTTTTTATGATGTTGCTCTATGGAGTGTGGTCTAATTTTTCGTATCTTTTTCGAGGTTTGGAGAGTTACCTATGTTAGAAATACCTACTTAATGATCTGATTGATGATATAATTTCGATAGGATCATCGCGTACTTACAAAAGGGCTTCCTACCAACTATGCCCTGAGATGTTACATTCTGTTCCATTCCATAGATGCATGATATGCTCCTTAAAAATGTATCAAAAACCCAAGTTTTTTTAAATAACATTCATTTTTTATTCAGGGTGATCCTTTTTAGTTTTCGTTGCACTAACACAGAAAAAGTGTATGTTTTTATCTTAAACAATCACTATCCTCAACTGATACTAGAGGGACGTGCCGCCCCGCCCGCGCCCCTGTTGCTATAACCTCACCTCACCTGCCTAATGGTCCACTGCTGGACTCGGGCCTCTCCCTGATTTTAATAATGCCTTATCGGTTTTTATCTCATGGAGGGTATTGCCCATAATCCCCACGCTGGGCATGCAGGTTAGGGATCGTAGTTCCGTGGTAGATCTATTCTACAAGAGGCACTTCTGCCCGTCCCCCGGTGTATGTCCCTTCGTCACCTCTTACGACACCCGTGGGAAGAGTTGGGGTGATGCAAACTAAGCCGCCGGCACGACACGTCTCCCGCTGCTAGCGGATGTCGAACGTTCTGATGTGCGTCATAGATACTTAAAGTGTAAACTCTGAACTTTTCCAGAAAACTCTAACCTACGGCGTCCTAATCGGTGGTTGGACAGTCGGCGTGTACCTAGTCCAACAGATGTGGGAGAACATACGCAACATAATCACGTCGTACCAGACTTACGCTTTCTGGTACACTCTGGTTGTGGCCTTTGTGAGCTTTCTGGTCTGCTACAGGATAGGCCCGCCCAGGAATGAGAGGAGCAAGAACCTTGTGATGTTCACTTTACAGGTGAGATCATGTCCACAGTCATGGGTACTTTTTTATATATGATTATTTCCTGCTGCGAGATATGGTAAAAATTTCGTAAAATCGAATAGGCCAGGGTTTACGAATATTTTACGAAAATTCTACGATAGGAAAATGCCTTGTAACATGTACGATACGCGTTTTTGAAGGCTTTAAGCTTCGGCCAAACCTGCCTTTGTTACTGTCAAAAGATCGTCTTAGTTTTCAAGTAGGTAGGGAATTAATAGTCCAGCTTGTATATTCAGTGCTGTTATATCTTAGTTTAATCTACGATCTGTTTGAGTCATCTATGTTAGGTTTTAGATTTGTTTTTATTTATGAACATTGTATTTACCTTTCTCGCAGAGCATTGGAGTGCTGATGATATTCTTTAGCAGTCAATACCAGGAAGCGTCGGCCACCATCGTGATTCTTTCACTGACAGCCAAGTACTTCCCACAGTCGCTCACACACAAGATCAATGGTTACTGGTTAGTATCATAATCCATAGGTAGGTAGTTACTAGCCGTGTAGTGCCAGCTTAGAATTTGCACCACCCCAACTCTTCTCGAGCCGCAAGCCGAATGAACGATGCGTTTTTTCGTTTCGCTCGGTCTGTTTTTTAGGGTTCCGTACCCAAAAGGTAAAACGGGACCCTATTACTAAGACTTCGCTGTCCGTCTATCACCAGGCTGTATCTCATGAACCGTGATAGTTAGACAGTTGAAATTTTCACAGATGATGTATTTTTTTTGCCGCTATAACAACAAATACTAAAAAACAGAATTGAATAAATATTTAAGGGGGCTCCCGTACTACAAACGTGATTTTTTGCTTGCTTTTGCTCGATATTGATAACGGCAACAGGTAGTCGATTGAAATATTAACAGATTATTTAGTTATATATTCACTTTAAAAATAAGTAATTAAATGAAACGAATATTTAAGGGGGGCTCCCATACAACAAACGTGATTTTTGCGTATACTTTGTAGCGTGACCCACGGGGCCGGTGAGGGGACTGCAGAGGTAGGTGGGCGCGGGTGGCTTCGTGCCGCCTCGCAGAGTGTTAGGAACATTATTTCTACCAGTATATGGTTCAAAGTTGATTGACGAAAACGAGTAAGTGAGGTATCTGTTACGAAGTAACGTTACCTAATCTGTGCAAATATTTCCTTTACAATTTAACCCATTGTCCGTGTTGTTCGCGGATTAAGAATCGACACCTCCAACTCAGCCCGTGGTTATCGTAAGAGCTTACTAAAGAAAACTGACAGAGGAAAGGCAGAAGCTTCTTTTCTGAGTATTTTAACACCAACGCGATCACCAAACCGCTGACCATGCGTGGTGATTATGACAAAACCGGTTGTGGGAGGCACGATAGCAGAGTGGATAAAGAAGTGTGTGATGCAGGATTCCCAACATTTTCCCAGGCGACGCAGGTTCCCGCCAAAGATCCAGCTTCTCACCAGTGAAGAGTACTACGAGCAAGGGGCCAGGGAGACGAAGACTGCGCTGGAGAACTTGCGGAAACATTGCGCCAGCCCCGACTGCGCTCAGTGGAGTATTATGCTGAAACTTAACGATTCTAAACGGTTAGTATAGAGGACAGACTCCACCAAAGCTGAGCTGAGAACAGATGTGAAATTAGTGCCCAAAAATTTTTGGGATACTTTGTACCCGTACCCGTACTTTGGGTATCTCTAAGAATGGATTTCTTAGAGATACCCAAAGTACGGGGAAGCACAAAAAAAACTGGGAACAGATGTCTTTTTAACAACCAATAGAACGTTGTTAATGACACATCTCGTCTCCGCTTAGCTTCGGCAGACGGCGCGCTCCTTCGAGCGGAGATCTATCATGTTTGTTTGCGAAGAAACAGAAGGACTAAAGCGGTGATTCACATTTTTATTTTATTTATTTATTTACACACATGGACTTACAGTTGAAAAACCAAAGCGTCCAAGAGTTAGGCCCTTACACAAAATTAACTAAAAGAATAGAATAGAATTATTTATTGTCCAATGCAAAGAGCTACAGCAAAATTGTTCTTAAAACCTAGTGAGCGGCACAATACAATGGAGAGTCAGATGAGTTTACACATAAGTACAGTACTAGGTACATAATAGAAACATCATAAGTCAAATCTTAAACAATACGAATACAAACAATTATGAATCTTAATGTCTCAATAATAATTATGTTACTGGAATAATAAATAAATAATTTAGGATATTGTCATATTGTGTTCAAAAACAGATAAGTCATACACATCTCCGCTTCGATCTTTCTGTTTCTTGCGTTCTGTTTCTTCTATCTTCCTCTCTTTCTTTCTTATTTCTTGCGACGCACAGCTCACGCATCTTAGCATATAAAAATCATTATGAAATTTAATTTTGGTGTTTGCTTATCGCTGTTCTTGTCCGTTAGGTCCACAAGTTGCTTAGATCGAAGTCCAAATCAAAATCACTTGCACCGACGAACGAATTCTAACGGGTGCGTATTTTGGAAATTTATTTAAAAAATTGTTGAAATCCCTTTTAACGTACTTTGATGAGTCGGAATAAATATTTCGTTTTATTGTATAATCGGTAGATTCTTAATATGCCAGTGAAGCAATTTTACCATCATTAATCTAACGAAATGAAATCAGTTCCCAAAAATGTTCGGTTTCGGCGGGACTCGAACCCGCACCCCACCCTCAGATTAAGTCCCGCCGAAACCGAAAATTTTTGGGAACTTATTTCATTTCTTAGAGATACCCAAAGTGCGGGTAAGCACTATAACAAAAAAATAAAAAATAACATTAATCTAATGATCACAGCAAAAGAGTTTTTAACTCATTTGCTTTGATCAATCGATATTATTAGATTTTTTTTTTATTGAAATAAGCAATGTTTTAGTTTTATAATAGTTTTCATAATACGAGATGATGATGAAAAGTCTGTACTATACTAAGGGTCTCCTGTTTCATTTTTGTCCAAATTTTAATATTAAAGAGCATTCCCTTCATTAAAAAATATGCTAGGTCAGTAAGTTGTGAACTACTAAGTTATACCCTAGCCAACTTCGGTGTACAATGTTTGCTAACAATCCGCCAATACTTAAATCAAAATTTAATATTTTTTTTACAATTTGAATTTGTTATACATAATTTTTCTAATTTTATTTGTTATACATATAACTGAGTATTTAATCTTGAATTTAATTTGATTTTGTGATATGGATTATTGAATTAGATGAAATAAATGAATACAATACAATTAACCTAAAATTATTTTTGTTGCCGCATCTTTTTATACGCAATTTACATAACTTTTCTATTTGAGGTCCTTCCTGTAGTAAATATTGCTTACAATTATATCTGAAGCTCGACACTAAGCAAGTGAATTTTAGTTATTTACGACGTGGTTTGTTAACTAACGTTCTACATCGAAATTGGCTAGTGTATAAGAAGTTAACTGATCCATAGTTTGTGGCTACACTACGGGAAAACATTATCAATGAGTGGAACTGGCTTTTACTAAAACATACATACGTCTGAGTAGGTTACATAAAAGGAAAAAAAATTAGGTAATTTTCTTCTTACAGATTTGCAAGCTTCGTCGAAGGCAACTCTCACCTGAGCGACGATGAGGTGATGAACTATGAATCCTATGCGTTCTCGACGGACTGCAGTCGTAAGAAGTCCGTCAACTCTACCAGGAACTATGTGGAGATATCGGAAGATGACTCCGATTCTGATTATTGACACGTTCACTGCCCAGCCTCGGAAGCCTCAGTACTGCTACTCGCTCGAGAACAAGCACATGAGCAGTGTTTTTTGCCGGAATGGTGAAGTGAAATAACCACAGATACCGTCTGTCGGTATTATATTTAACAATCTATAACTTGGTTCTACATTCCAAGATGTGTGTCTGTATGAAAACTTGTCTTAAAAACATAACAATAATAGACAATATCAGCAGGTAGGTTACAGCTAATGATTGAAACTGTAACAACGCTTTGTTACACTTTTTTCGATGCGCCTGTGCACATCGAAAAAAGTGCATACTTGAATTTGAAATTGGACTGGAAACGAATTTTAAGTCATCATCATCAGCCTATATTAGTCCACTGCTGGACGTAGGCCTCCCCTAATGAGCGCCATAGCTCCCTGTCATCAGCTTGCCGCATCCAGCATCTGCCTGCAGTTGTTCACAAGTCGTCATACCACCTAAATTTTAAGTGAAATCTGTAAAACAAAAAATATTTCAACTGCACCCGTGTCGTCAAATGTTAAATTAAATTTCTTCTTGAATAGACCTTTGTTAGACTAATCTCACCAATGTTTCTTTAGTTTTGTAACCTGTTTTGTGTACAAAAAATATCTGGTTTTCTATAACCGAGTATTGCATATTATTATGTGCGTCAAGTGTTATTTCATTTCACAGTCAGAATTTAGAACCCATCAGTAGGTCAAGCACGGGATTCTTCTCTAGGGTATAATAGACAGTAATGACATCGCAGCATCATACATCGCGTACATTATTGAAGTTGCAGGAATCAATTTCAAATAATTTACGCATTCGATGAGTAAGTGACGTAATTTTTCTCTATTCTACCCTAGATAACATCCCCGAGCTTGCATGCCATGCAGATCATCAGGCATCTATCAGTGTAAAGATAAATGTATATTTTAAGGGCGTTCTGGAGTTTGATGTACGCTTCTTAAACAAAAAATATGACCATTAAATTGCACAATTTCAAACTTGACAGCTGGGTACTGTCACTTAGAAATTGTGAGATTTCACTTCTCTTCGTTTAGCAATTTACATAAATGTTTTTTGTTTTGTTTGTGATGTTGCGATGTCTGTGTGGCCGTTTCTTAAGAATCTTCTGAAAGTAAGAATTAAGTGTTTCGGTGTGAATTTCGCGATAAGATTTTGATGATTTTTGTCTTTCGTAGTTTATTGATGTACTATTGAGTTTCTTTGGCTGTCAACATGTATTGTGAAGATCTATTGTGGTAACGCCATTTTAACGGAGTTATTTTGTTCTGATTTGTGTTTGTATTGTTATTTTATGAACTAGTCTGTTAGGTACCTAATTAATGAAAACTGAGATATGTCTAGTAGATAATATTGTGTTTTGTAAGTTCATTTGCTTATGAATTTCATCATCAAAGTGTCAGCCTGTTGACATTCTATTATGAGAACAAAGGCCTACCTTTGTATGTCATAGCGATTTTTGGTCTAGGCGAGAATAGAGAAAACGTTATTACTAATATTATAAATGCGGAAGTTTGAATGGATGTTTGTTACTTCTTTACGCCAAAACTACTGAATCGGTCAGGCTGAAATTTTGCATAAATGTAGCTCTAAGCTTGAAATCAAACAAAGGCTACTTTTTATCCCAAAAAACAGTTCCCATGGGATAGAAATAAACATTGAACGGTTTCATAGAAGAAAAAAGTGCAAAACCGCAGAAACTAGTACCATACATTGCCTTTATTATTGAAATCGAATGAATGAATTTACGGTTAAAGATATTTCGTTTTCAAAGAACTACGCATTATTCAATTCTACCCTAGACAAAAGTAGTTGTGCTTAGGCATCTGTTCAATCTTTTTTGTGTGAGCCTAAAACCTGTACAATTATTTAATATATTTTTTGAACTCATTGAATAACCAGATCTAATATTGTGATTAATGCGACTGAATAGTGTGTAATTTGTAAATAATAAACTCGACATGTTAGTAATAATTTTATTAATTAATTTAGCATTATATTTTTTTCCAATTTATTTCTGTTTTTTATTGTTTATTTCATTATATTAATAGCACCATCTCGTAAGTCTATTGAAGAATAATAGCATACTTTGTTCTTAAAATATAGTTAAGTTTTGTAGTAGGTAATTTTAACCTGTAGAGCCATTCACTTGAAAGTTACTAGATAACTTAAAATACTTAGGTTTCAAAACAATCGGACACGTGTTTGAGGATTTTTCATTATAACCCTCAAAACGGGGTAGACCAAGGAATGTGAATCACAAAAGTACTAGGGATAATGATTCTAACGCATAAATGTGATTTATGAAACTGAGATAAATAATTGGCTCACTATTGAATGACTGTAATTTTTGATGTTTTATGCAATAGGCTTTTAAATTTAGAGTATGACACTGTCAAAACAATAATACTCAAACACGTGTTTTGTAGTAGAATTTTCTTAAACACTAAAGGTGTAAGCGCACTACGCGTCAACGGAACTGCGCGGCCGCGGCACTGCCCGTCGAATTAGAACAAATGACGAAAAAGGCCGTGCGGCTTATTTGGTGATTTTGTTCTAATTTGACATAAAGTGCCGCGGCCGCGCAGTTCCGTTGTCGTGTAGTGCGTTTCCACCTTTAGCCTAAGGCAATAAGGCCTTTTTACCCCAAGTCCACGATGATGAAATCACGATCGGGTGGGTAGCTAATAATAATTGTACAAGCAAATGTAGCTCAAAGTACCTACTAGTTCCTAACTTGTATAAAATTGTTATTTTCACTAAGTGCACTTAAAAGCTCATTGTTTATACAATTCTCAATATTTGTATGCAAAGTTACATTCTGTATAAAGATGTTGATCCAAAATAATTACAATATTAATATATTATTGTATCTTCTACATCATAATGTAGTTTTATTTAGTAAGTCCTTATCCTAATCAAAACAAAGGATGAACACAAAATAAGGTCATGTTTAAATCTCGTATAAATTAGGTATTACAACACAAAATCTAGGCAACATCCATACCTATATTCCAGCCATTTTCAAGATACAAATGTTGGCAAGCCACAACACATCTAATATTCTCTTTTTTGCGTAATATTAGCATTTAATTAATAATAATAGAACTAAACATTGCAGGAAAAATATCGAATGTACAAGTTACTGGGTACCGGGGTGGTTTAGTCCCAAGTAAAAAATATACTACTAAGTGAAGTACGATGGCTTGTTATCAATTATTGTATCTTGACCTTGGCTGGAGTATGATAAACTTAATTAGTAGCACACATTGATGCATTAAAGCTTACAGTTAGTAAGTTATGTATGGCACATGGCACATTGACTACGCAGCGCGGCTCGCTTTCTTGCTCTTGTCTAAGGTCTGCGGTGGCGGCGGGGGCTTCGCTGACATGTGGCGGCTGTATATTCTGGAAATTAGAAGAAACATGAATAAATATTTTGTGACAAATGAAATTCCATAGAGTTTTCCGTCCCGCTTTTTAGTACGCTTGCAATAACGAACTTCTAGGTTTTATTTGGAACAGGAATAATCAACTTTCTGTTGTTTTCTGTTGTCTGATTTTCTGTTTCTGTAGAAACTAATCTAATATAATTTTCTAGTTTCTACGCAACAACGGGTCAATCGCTTATTGCTACCGCTATGGAATTCTAGCAACAGAGATCGTGACAGACTAGACTGCTCGGAAGCTTACGCGAAAGAACTTTAGTTTAATGCATTCACTGCCCAGTCTTGTCTGTACGACCCGCAGGGTTAAACACGTCATTATACATTTAGAGTCATGAGCAAGAAAAGTGGTAGTATATAGCCACTATCGTTCAAGCTATCTTAGCCAATGTGTGGTCATTCAGCTTAATATCCCATAGATAGATAGTCAACATATCAAACGAACAATAATCAACAAAAATCAGTTAAATTATCTTGAATCTAGATACGAAAATTTAACAATGTCTCAAAAATTTCTATTTCGGCGGGACTCGAACCCGCGTCTCACCCTCAGTACGGGTGTGCTCTAACCAACTGAGTAAAGAGATTGAATACACATAATAATAGAGATCGAAGAACAGTATTTTTTCGTAAATTTTCGTAGAAAATTGCCCCATTGCGATTTACGCACTATAATAGCAAAAACCTTTGAATCTAGATGTATAGAAATAGTGACTTAACACTTTCAATGCCTGCTACTCGCATCTTGCAGTCCTACTCGCTACGGTCCATTCGCGCCCTTGCGGATGAGTCCGAAGCTTTTAGTTTCGGGGCTGATGCGCCAGTATAGTAAGTGTGATTTAGAGCCTTACACTTTGTACGTCTCAGATTTCAAATAGTCCAGCACATGGGACGGCCCCAACTTGAGCTGGTCTTCTATCGGCGGGATCCAGAAGTTACCTTCAAGGCGGAGAACCGACTTGTTACTGGCGAGGTCCAATGAGCCTGGATATAATAAATTTAATTTAAATTTTGTAAGGACAACACTATCTACCCTCATAACAGGGAAATCGTTTTATTTAACTTACGTACCGATCTCCGGTGGCAGCACGACCAGCCGGTTCCCCTGCAGATGAAGCTCCCTCAGCCGCACCAGCTGCCCCAGCTCGCGCGGTACCTCAATCAGGTCGTTTTCGCGCATTGACAGCTGGAAACATTCACATTTTGTCATCTTGTCCCAGTTAAGCAGAGCTTGTGTTATGGGTATTAGATAACTATATGTAAGTACTTAATATATTACAATGCATAGATAGATATTTTTTTATACCAAGAAAACGACCAGAACACCCTGAACAAATATCTACAGATTGTACTCACATTTGTCCCGAGACGGGAATCGAACCCGCAACCTCCTGCGCCGCAGAGGTCGTTCTAGTATTAACTATCCTGTTTGACGTCTATCAATCATCAATAAAGCCAAATGTCACTTTTGACAGAGGCGCTCACAGTGACCATAGATGAATACTATTATACGGGACAGTGACTAAGGTTTGTAGCATGGTGTCTGTGATATTTCAAAATTGCACATAATAATGACGTCATATATGACGTCACACAGGACACCGTTGTCGCGCTCACAGTAAAACCTGTGGTAATACGGAACGCTTGTTAGCGCGTTAATATCGATTTCAGCGTAATTCAGAATGCAACCCATCCCATGTGTATCATACTCGAATTTTAACTAGATGTCGCCACTTCTATCGAAGTGTCTCTACCAAACCCATTTTCACTAATTAGTAATTTAAAGTAGTTTTATAGTTTTTTAAAACACGCTAAATTATTTAAACGGCATTTGATTGATTTTACTCACAATTTGCAAGTTCTTCAAATTTCCGATTTCAGGTGGTAGGAAATCAAAATCATTGTCACCCAAATACAAGGCACGAAGGCTCTCTAAAAAAGAAAGAACATTTTAGAACTGAAGAACATACTAGCAACTTTGTACCAATGAAGATAACTGATCAATGTGATATTGGCACTTAACTGCACTACAATAACACTATTATTAACATGTGAAAGTTTAGATAGATGGATGGATGTATATTTGTTACTTTTTGCCAGCACTTCTGACTGGATCGAGCTGAAATTTTGCAGAAATGTAGGTCTCCTCCTCAACAGCCTATAATGGTCCACAGCTGACCGCAGGCCTCCCCCTGATAACTCCGCCTTATTGGCTTTTCTCACATTGCTTAGGTCTAACCCAGGAATAAATAAAATTATGATGATAATGAATAGACTAGGTTCATTTTATCCCATAAATCAGTTCCCATGAGATAACCCCTAAACACTTCCATAGTAATAATGCAAGTGCAACGGGTAGAAAGTTGTATTACATATAACCACAAACCCATAATAAAGAAGTTTCCAGGTAAGTTCTTCTCGCTAAGATTATTGTATGTCAAGTCCAAAATCTCCAGCATGGGGAACACTCCAAACCCTCGCGGCAGATTGTAAAGTCGGTTAAGTGAGACATTGAGGATTCTTAGCTTCGGTAGTGAAGAAAGACTGAGGGGCAGCTCCTGGATATGGTTATTGGCCAAGTTCAGGATCTCTAAGTTGACAAGGTTGGCCAGTGCCGCTGGGACCGTTGTTATCTTGTTGTGGCTTAGAGATAGGCGAGTGATGTTGGCAAGGCTGACTGCAATATTAAAATAATAGGTGATATTAAAATTTAATTAAAATAAACATGAAAATAACAAGCAATGTTAAATTCTTACATTTGTTCCTAACAAATGTAAGTATTTAACATTGCTTACCTATTTTATTCAAAGATAGAAATATTTTATTTCAAGGAAAAGTCGGTTGAAACTATGATGTCATTTGCAAAATTAGAAATTCTATTTCGGTCTTGTAAGCTGATAGGCCTTCTAACTTAGAAGGCTGCCAGCCGTCGGAACAAGTCAACAAGCCTACACTTATGAATTATAATTTATTTTATATCCAAACCATTAGAGTCCAAACCTTGTAATTAATTTTTTGAAACAAATGAATGAAAATTTCATCATAAAAGGGGTTCAAATTGAAATTCTGAGATAATTGCAGCTGGTCGAATAATAACAAACATGAAAAAAGAAAACATTCTGAACGCACTGAAACAAGTTTCTTCCAAACAGGTTACACCAGTTCCTTAAAGAACAGAACAAGTAAATTGTGGGGATACTTACACAGAGATGGTATCTCATCAAGGCTGGAAATCCCTTTATCCACCAAATCAATTTCGGGATTGCCGATTTCCTTGGCTTCTTCTACAACTTTCTTAGCTTTCGACATTTTGCCAGTGTTTGGAATACAGGAAACTGGAGGTTGATGACTCATTTCAACAGCTGTTTTCCTCCTCCGCCCAATAGTTGTGTTTCAAGGTACATCGTGCTAGTCGTCTTATTTTAAGCTTAACGTAACGAACTGCCAGTCAGGGAATATCAACAGGTTAAATTCTCCATCTACGATCAACAGTATCTATTCTCCATCCGTTGCGTTGTTGGTTAGAAGGCGCCCCGCCGCCGCCGCCGCCGCCGCCGCCCCGCCCCGCCACCGCACCACCCCACAGAGTACATTATATATACTGCACCACCCTACAGCCGCCATCACCACGTCGCCGCGTCGCGTCGCCGGGGTGCAGCGGAGCTGGTGCTATAAAAACACTCCAGTCATTGAAGCAATGTCATGCCCAACTGCCCAACCCGTAGATTGAGAATTTAACTAGATCAGTGGCATGCGTGGCCGCAAAAAGGGACAGAGTAATACGAAGTGGTGTTGCCATACAATTTTGTTACCCTGACTTTAGGTTCGTAATTTCATGTCTGGTAGGTGGTATTTTAGTATCATACATCATTCATTACATTAGGTACCTACGTATGCGGGAGTAGGTAAACTTTTAATTTAATGAGCATAGAAATAAAACAACGTTCAGGTATCAATGTTAGGTTTCGTTTAAATTTATTACCACCGCCACATAATACGAGCTAACGTGTAAGTAGACATCATTTCAAATACTAAAATAATGTAATTTTGAAAATAATATTATTGCTAGATAATCAATTCAAACACTTACCAAGCAAGAACTTACAATTAAAATTGCACTTTGGAAATCACATTTCTTTTAAGTAATTAAATCTTACACATAAGGTATTGCTAAGATAAGACAACCATTATACGAAATAACACCAAAAAGGGAAAAATCTACATAGCAACCCTGAACTGCCTCTCTCTGAGAACCAATGAAAAACTCCTAGAACTGCATCAAGCGTTGTACAAAATAAAATGGGACATAGTAGGTCTAAGCGAAGTCAGAAGATTGGAAGAGGCCATCGAGGATTACGGAGAGTACATCTTGTTCTACAAAGGAGAAACAAAAGGTAGCTATGGAGTCGGCTTCATCGTCAAAAAATGCTATAAGAAAAACATTTTATAATTCAAAGGTATCACGGAAAGAATAGCCGTTCTGAATCTACAACTTGTGGGATACAAACACAAATGGACCATCATACAAATATATGCCCCGACGGAACAATCAAAAGAAGAGGTAACAGAGAAATTCTACGAACAACTAGCTCAAACAATACAGGAAGCACATAGAAATATTATAGTAATTGGCGACTTCAATGGAAGAATAGGACAACAACAACACGGAGAAGAAAAAACAGTAGGCATTTAAGGGGCTGGTATTAGAAGCGAAAATGGTAAGAAAATGATCACATTGGCTCAAGAAAACAATCTGACATTCATAAACAGCATTTTCAAGAAGAACCCTAAAAAGAAATGGACATGGTTTTCACATGATTTTCTGTCAGGAATGAAATAGAGTACGTGGTCTCGAATGACACGAACAGAGAACAATGGAAAGAGCTGGAAGAGGCTTATGTGTCACAGGACACGTTGAAAATTTAAATACTAAGATAAGAGTGTT
This sequence comes from Eupithecia exiguata, assembly GCA_947086465.1. Taxonomy (NCBI): domain Eukaryota; kingdom Metazoa; phylum Arthropoda; class Insecta; order Lepidoptera; family Geometridae; genus Eupithecia; species Eupithecia exiguata. The sequence goes on from OX352233.1 coordinate 11,655,367, forward strand.
ATAAGAAATATAATTTAGAAATGTAATTTTTAGCAATAAAAGCTTTAAATAAAATACGAAATTCAAAAGCACTTTTAAATTATACTTCAGGTAAAATGTGCAGAGAAAACCAAATTAAATTTTTTACACCTTAAACACAATATTACCTACGTCCTAGCCTATGTATCCAAATATTTTATATTCTGTTTTATTTATAAGGTATGTAATAATGACCATTGTGTGTGATGATTATGATTACTCTCCACAAATCATAGGATCACAAATCAATCAGTCTTTATTTCTATCAAAGAGCCTTAATCAATACCCATACACTTAATAAATAAAATTGTACATACACTAACTACACGGTACATACCTACTTACTAATTTACACTGGTGGTTTTATTTATACTGCGTTGTATTTCTCTTACAAACTCAAAGTTTTCATGATTTTCCTCACGTACCTTTTCCGTAGTAGGTATATATCTTACATGCCTGAAATAAAATATTGAAGCATTAATATGAAAATTATAAATAGTACTATAGTAATAGTAAGTTATATTAGTAACACCAAATCCCAATACCATTTAAATATTTTCGATTTAGTATTTTGATTAGTAGGTAGACTAAAACACAAAGTAGGTATAATTTTTCTATCCAAATCTCAAACAGTCCTTCACCCATCATCGTAGCACTGATTCTTTTTATGTATTTATTTATTTTACTTACCAGTCTTGGAACAGCATAAGAGAACAGATACGTTCACGTTTCTTTTTTGTTAACGATTTTCATGAAAATGTTTGAACAAATTACTAAATATTTTTGGGTTCCCAGTTTTTGCGACCCGTGGCTTCTATCCAAAGCAAACGTAAATCATTGTTTTCGGGAAATCTGTAACAAACAAAAACATATTTTAAGAATGTATGTAGATGTAGGTATTCATGTCTCAATGCGCCACGACATTTGGGGAATTTTATTTTCGAGTGCAGGCAACCCTAAATTTTCGTAATTTTAGGTTATATTTATTAGAATTATTTTAAAACATAGTTTTTGAGTCTTGTCTGTACGGAAATCTATGAAACTATAAATTTTGAACCTTTTTTGAAGTCAAACGAGCTTGTACTTACGATTGGAATGACAAACTCGGCACTTTTCGTTCACCGTCACTTTTACATCCAAAAACACTGCACCGCACCATCGTTGCTTCAGATTTATATCGTTGAGAGACGCAGGAATGCCCGCAGAGTCACTTTCACACATTTAATTAGCAGAAAGTATCATTAGGTCGAAAAAAACAAATACTATGTGATGTGCCCGGCATGTTTGTTTAGCTCTTATAAGAGCTAAACAATGAAAAAACTGGCACACTGGTAGAGACAGAGAAACTTTCATTCTATCTCATTTCTTCTCAGGCTACAAGCATATTTTTATCTCTCTCTTGTGTGAATGAAATGGGTATATGCAACACCTCTAGTGGTACATACTCTAAGGCCCAACCCAAGTCACCTCACTGGCCTGCTGCTGTGCAAGATGCAATGTAAGAAAAGGTGTTGCATTAAGCCCAAAGTCCTTGCTGTGATCGGGAACAAACCCGGTTGTCAGTTCATCAGTCAATCAAAGTGACAGTCAGTCGATGGCACTCAAGTACTCAACCCTTAGAGTATACCTATACTCTAAGACTCAACCTTAGAGTATCGTATCGGACTATCGGTAATTCGGTATATACTCCACAGATTTATATGTATATATACTCTAAGCCGTGGACGAAATAAACCAATTTATCTATGCTAGCTAGCTATTATCATTATTTACTTAGAATAATTAGTCTAAGATTATTTATATATCACCAAACACAAATAAGACTTTTCTTTTGTGTATGTATTGACTGTATTAGACCCCGTTTAATACTTTAATAGTATTCATCTATGATTATACGTTGGATTGATTGATTGAGTTGAGTTGAAGAATTCAATTAATTTGGATGGGTAGAGAAAAAATTGAATGTGCGCTGGAGACGAGCGAGGCAAAGCTGATAAGCCCTGCAAGTTAATTCACATCTAAATTGGCGCAGAGCGCTGCAGGGCCTGCCTTTGTGCTGGCTGCTCTGCTATCACAAGTGATAAGACATTTATCGTCTAAGCGCTGTAGAGTTTATTTTGTTTGTTCCTTCGTCCCTTTACCAACAGTAAGTACCTTTAGTTTTCCTCGTCTAGTGCCTTTATTTATTTTATTGGTAAGTGGTGTTGTGGAGTTATTGAGTGTATTTTCAAAGATTCAGTACATATGGAAATTATCATAATTTATTCTGTTTATTTCTGTGCTTGCAAGGAATGTTTAATCTACACATTTTCTTGGGTGAGTGATGATTTGTTAGCATCATTCAGAAACAGGAGTAGGTCAAACTTAATTAATGATTCAAAGGTCAGCTAATTAGTGTTTTAAACCAAATGATTATGGAAATTTAACCTGATAATTAATAAACAAAAAGTGCTGTTTATAATTGAATGCTGCCTGTGTTAATAATTGCACAGTTCTAACCCCTACTCTAATTTGGACCCAAATCAGGCAGGGGTCAGTTTTATGACCATGGGAGACCCTGATCAGGCTCCAAATAAGTGTAGGAATTAAAGACCGTCTGTGGCAATAAAAAAAGTTGAATAATAACCTTTTTTTAGAAATGAGCGAGAAGCCTCAGCCTCTTAAGGCCATCAACAGGCTGTTCGAAGGCCGAGAGCCATGGCAAATAGCCGGAATCACAGCTTCTTCAGTGCTGGCACTGGTCTGGGCCAATAACCTTTATAATGGGAGAGAAAGTGAGTAAAAAGATACCACAGTAAGTATTTCTTTGTATCTGTTTCATCATCAATTTCCTATCATAATAATTAATGTTATAGCCTCTATTATTTCCAATCCTTACATAACAAATTCAAAATTCAATAACTTTATTTCTTTTGGCTTACAAAATAAGCACTTAGACAAGTCAAAATTTATACATAAATCAATATTATTATGTGAATTTGTTATCTTGGGTTGGTTAAAACCCCCATTTTGGGTATAGGCCTCCTTCAGCATATTCCAAACTACTACTTATCTTTCTTTGGTCATTCATCCATTGCCTTTCTACTGTTGCTGATGTTGTCAGTCAGACCATTGTTTCCCTGGGTACCCTGCTCTGTTCTATCATAGAAGGCTTTAAACATTGTCTTTGCCTTTCAGAAAAACTAAACAAACTCATTATAGCATGACTGACAATCTTAATAGACTAGGTATTTTTAATACACAGTTTTAGGTGATTACCTGTTATGTGTGTCTTTTAAAACAGCACTTTAAATATTATTGCTCATAAACACACATTTTTGAGCTGTTAACATCTGATAAAACAGCTTAAATGTAATGCTGAGATTGTTAAATTGTAGGTACTTGTTAGATTACAAATAATACCTACATAAGATATGTGCGTTTTCAAAATAAGTCTGACGTCTAAAGGTGGCGGATCGCGCCGCGATCGCGACCGGAGACCGAGACTAAATACTGAGACAGAAAACCGCGACCAGTTGTTGTCATTTAGCATGTACGTACGGGTACCAGTTCCCACGACGACAGAGTCAGGAAACAGAGACGCGATGCCGAAGACAATGAGGCGGTCGCCGCCCGTACGAAGCTAAATGACAACTACCGGTCGAGGTCCCTGTCTCGGTCTCCGGTCGCGGTTCGCGCCGCGATCTTAAGGGCGCATTCACACAGTGGATCCGTTTTTATAGTACCGTTTTTCATCCTTCGTTAATGGAGACAATCATTTACTGGATCCAGGATAAAAGGGTGTGTGAACTCGCTCCTACAACTTTAAACGCCATCACGGACAAAAACGGATGCTGTGTGAATAAGCCCTAACATAGTTTTAGGTATATTATCTGTACTATGATTACAGATAACATCTTATCAAACATGGTAACACAGTACAAATAGGTACATTGTACCTACTTATAACACACAAAGAAGGATTATCCATTTTTATGATAACAGAAACTACACAGAACAAAACATACTCTCATGAACATTAATGTTTGTGCTGACCAAAGGAGATCATTAGGGCAATGAGGTTACATTACTAATTAGATAGAATACCTCTCGGCCGCGTCCAATGCGTATGTTTTGATATGGCAACCCTATACTACTACCCTATGCTACTTACCTCCTTAAAATTCCGCAGGCATTATCCATGTTGACCAACTATTACTATGTGTGTATCACTAGCCTTTGCTCGCGGTTTCGCAAGCTTTTTTCTGGAATAACAGTAAATAAATAATGCTGGACAATTCACACAGCATTATCTAGGCCCAAGTTAAGCAGAGCTTGTGTTATGGGTACTAGATAACTGATATACATAATACTCTCCTGCGTCGCAGGCAGGCCTTCGTCCACCGCGCCACAGAGGTCGTCTATATTATTCATTTATTTTGTTAATTACACACAGCATCATCTAGCCCCAAGCTAAGCAGAGCGTTATTTAATGGGTACTAGATAATCACATACAAAGGTAGATATTTTTTATTACTTATAGAAAAAACCCAGAACACTCGGAATAAATATCTGCCGATCATACCAAACTTTTATCTCGAGGCGGGAATCGAATCCGCTACCTCTTGCGTCCTAGTCTATGGCAAGCGTTACCTACGCCACGCCACATCGGTCGTCAAATAGCTATTAAACAAAACTAAGCAGTAAAACAAGGTATTAAAAGTAGATTTTCCTTTCAGCGGTAACCGTCCGCCTTCGCAAAGAGTTCTACCGCTGGTTGCGGCGCGTCCCGCTCGTCCGACGCAAGATCGACGAGAAGATGGCGGAGATTCAGAACGACTTCAAGAACGACGTGTACAAACGGGTGTCTGGAGTCACGATGAGAAGGCATCTGCCCGAGGATGGGTTGTCGGCGGAGCAGGTTGCTGAGGAGGTCAAGGATCATGTTAACTTGGGTAAGAACATTGAGTTATAAGTGCTACGTAGTAATAGTACTTCAATGGGTAAGGTGCAATAAAATTACCGCATTTTCTTGTGCGGATGCAGAATCGGATTAGGTTGGGTCGAGATAATACAAAGATGGATTTTTTTATATTAGTCATAGAGAACGACCAGAACACCCGGAACAAATATCTTCAGATCGTATTAACTATTGGACCCGAGGCGGGAATCGAACCCGTAACCTCCTGTGTCGCAGGTTGACCTTGGCCCACCGCACCACAGAGGTCGTCACAATACAATATGTCATTGTGTTACGCGTAACTTTTAGCTAACCGCATTTATATATGCAGTTCAAAGAGCGCTTCAGAGTTTGCCTTAATTTAGTCGATTTAACAATGGTTGAAAGGAAAATGAATACATAAACATGAATTACTCACCCATCTACTTATAAATTAGAGGTAAAGTTTATTTCTTTGTTTACTTAAGAGAAGGGGTAATCCTCGGAACGACTTGTACGATTAAAAAATCTTCTAATGGAGAGCTAAATATACCTGGGTGGCAAATGTACCGTAATGACTGGATTAAAAAAAACACGATTTAGGGATGGTTTATATTAAATCGGGCCGTGCCCAGGGTCGGGCCATAAACGGATAAATTTATTGGCCAACAATCTCTACAAAAAGATGGCATAAAAAAAAAAGCGTTTATTAGGTATCACAAACTGCCCATTGAAATTTTTTAAATTACCTTTATTCAACGAGATAATAAAATAAAATAGGTGACGGCGCTAGTTTGGCTCGGGGTAGCGTCTTAACAAGTCATATGAAAATAAAATATTTTATTTTCATTAAAATATAATTTATGAGAAACGTTATTAAATTCTATAAATAAAGTCAAGATAATCTTCTGTGTCAGTAATAATAATAATAATAAATATTTATTCACAAAAGGTAGGTTTACAAAGTCTGTACGTATAGGCTATTTTAATGCTTATCCTAATGATTGCTGTTCTTTGTAGTACAAACATACCTACTTGTATCAAACCTATCAGGGTCAAAGATATCAATAAACTTGTATTTAGACACGAAGACTTTCACCTCCGGCGACTTTTATGTTCACTGGTACTTCATACCTACTAAGATTTTTACAGCTATTTACTTAAAAAAAAAAACGAAATATAAAACATTAAACTTCAAAATTGCCTCAGGCGTCTACGACTGGAAAAGCGGTATGATCTCCGGCGCAGTATACCATGTATCAGAAGAAATAACCAAGGTCGCGTGCGACGCCTACTCTCTGACTGCCTACACCAACCCCCTGCATGCCGACGTGTTCCCCGGAGTCAACAAGATGGAGGCAGAGATTGTACGGATGGCGGCCAATCTGTTCCACGGGGATGATGACTGTTGTGGCACTGTGAGTTGGACTCATTAGACGCATCTGACATTTGCTTATAGGTATTAGCATTCCTTTTTAGCGAGCTAGCTTCGGTCCTTTGTTCAAAGGGAATGATTTGATGAACCTTGTAATAAGCTTGTATAGGTCTCATCTTTTGTACGCAAGTTTGACACTTTGACTGTCAATGACGCACAAGGTGGTCTCCGGCAGCGGATATAGCAGCGACGACGCGCCCATCCGAGTCGCATCGTTGAAGTTGGGCAGTGAATGTGTTACCACATTGACTGTCCAGGCTCCCGCAGAAGAGCGCTGCTGCTCGAAGACGCTCATAATGTGCGTGTCCTCGGACAGTGGATTCTTAGTAATAGGGTCCCATTTTACCCTTTGGGTACGGAACCCTAAAAAGTAACTGTCTATGAAATATTTCATTCGGTCATAGAGTCTGCCTTCACTCACCAATTTGACAATTGACAATCAACAATTAGTGTACTTCATCGTCGTGCATAAATCAAACAAAAAATAAATACGCGGTGGACAAATAAATAGGTACTCTCTTATTTCTTCCATTTCTTTAATTTTGTATTATGAATTGTAGACCAACTATTTCTCTCTTTCAGGTGACAACAGGCGGCACAGAATCAATCCTAATGGCGTGCAAAGCATTCCGAGACTACGGGTACGACCGAGGCATCACCAACCCTCAGATAATAGTTCCCTCGACTGTCCACTCTGCGTTCGACAAGGCGGCGCAGTATCTCGGGCTGTCGGTGCTGAGTGTACCTGTCGATGTGAAGACTATGACTGTCGATGTGAGGAAGGTTCGAGCGGCTATCAGTCGGAGGACTATTCTGGTAAGTTAACAACGAATGCTCTGATAATAGTCCCGTCGACGACTGTCCCACTCCGCATTTGACAAGGCGGCGCAGTATCTCGGGCTGTCCGTGCTGACTGTACCTGTCGATATGAAGACATCGACAGTCATAACTGTCGATGTCAGATAGGTTCAAGCGGCTATCCGTCGTTTAACTATATCAGTTGAGATGTCTCAATTCATAATCATAGGTATGATGACAGTCAAAATTATCTATTTAACGAATTATACCAGTGCCAGAGATTACAAAAGATGTGTTATACTTTTTATTTTGATCGAGAGATGCATTTTTGTTTCGATAAAATTAAACGACGAAATAGAGCAGTCCGCAAGACACGTTAAAGACCAATCAGCGAATACTGAGGCGTGACGACAAGCCGTCGCAATATGTAATGTAAAGGCACAGAATTAACACAGGAATAACTATGGTTCCTTCAATCAATAGTTTTCTTTGTTTCTTAACAATATTGTAAATACTACGTTCTTATTTGTTTGCAATTATCTTTGTTAACAAAGAGAGATCCCATTTTTTTTTGCAGAAATATGATTTATTTCGTAATCAGTAGATGATTAAAAATATCTCGGAGTAGTTTCTCAAAATCATTCATCATGTCTATTGAGGTGGGACGATGACAACGTAGCACATTTACTCTTCAGAGTTCATCATCATCATCAACAGCCTTTTATAGTCCATAGACATAGGCCTCCCCTAATGAGCACCATAGCGCCCTGTCTTCAGCTTGCCGCATCCAGCATCTGCCAGCAGTCTTTCGCAAACCGTCATCCCACCTGGTCGGAGGGCGACCTACACTACGTTTGCCGAGTCGCGGCCTCCACTCAAGAACACGTTTACCCCGTTTACAGCGGTTGTCAGTTCTTCTCGAGATACGGCCAGTCCACTGCCACTTCAGCTTGCTAATCCTTTGAGCTATGTCGATAACCTTCAGAGTTCGCTTGTATCAAAACAAATCTCATTATATTTTATTACTTTTTTCAGATAGTAGGCTCTGCTCCAAACTTCCCATACGGTACAATGGATGATATTTCAGCCTTATCAGACCTAGCATTGGAATACAACATTCCCTTGCACGTCGACGCCTGCCTAGGCGGGTTCGTGGCTGCCTTCATGCCGGCCGCGGGGCATCACATAGCTCCGTTTGACTTCCGACTACCCGGGGTCTGTAGTATATCAGCTGATACACACAAGGTGAGTTCCACATCAGTAAACATACGTCCATTGCTGGACATGGGACCAAAGAGAATGTTCATTTTTTTTATTAAATACCTACATCTACCCGTGCGAAGCCGGGGCGGGCCGCTTGTTGTTAATAAAGAGATGCCATTGAATAAAAAATATTTTGGATCATCAGATGTTCGTGTATCGGTGACGTCATAGACGCCACTAGTCTTGTAGCGTTGTAGAGCACAATTAAAATTGCATTTAAAAAAATCCTTCTAAATAGAGTAAACTAAAGTTTATTCATAATTAATATGCCTATATTACTAATAACATTGTGGGATATGATTACAGTTATATCAGTGTATCTAGGTTTTAATCTAGGTATTGTTACCCGTGGTCTAGTGAATGTCTTCCGTACTAGTTAAGCACTGCATTACGGCAAGAAGTCTTACTCTTCCCCAAATGGTCCGTTTTTTGTACAGAAATATGTTTTATTTTGTATTCAGTAGATGTCTAAAAACATCTTGGAGTAGTTTCTCAAAATCCGTCATCATTACAGTCATGTAAAGTTTTTTTCCTAATGCTTTATTGATTTCAGTATGGATTCGCTCCAAAAGGCACGTCAGTGATCCTGTACCGCAAGCCGGAGTACCGACACTGCCAGTACACGGTCACCACGGAATGGCCGGGCGGCGTCTACGGGTCACCCACCGTCAATGGTAAGATATCTTCATACGTTTTAACAAGCGTGTAGTAACTTGTAAGAAAATAATAGGGTAGTTTATAAGAGAAATAAAATGTCAAGTGCGAGTCGGACTCGGGCAACAAGGGTTCCGTATAATTGTACAATTAAAAGACCTTGTTACTTAGAAATTAATAAATCCCAAAAATTTACGATCCCGACGGGATTCGAACCCGCACCTTCCCCTTCAGCGCAGGGGCGCTCTTTTTCCAACTAAGCTACGTGATCTTATCTAGTCGGCCCGAAAATCTTTGGGAGTTCTTTCGGCACTTACGCCGTCAGCGCCACCTACAGAGGAAACAATGAAGTTATCCAATTCTGCTCAAAGACCAAATTTACATTTAGTTCTTTGACGAGAGGTTTTGCCGTTGCTTGATTCTAAGGTTTTTATTTATTATACTCTGGGTAATTTCTAAGAAATTAATAAATCCCAAAAATTTACGATCCCGACGGGATTCGAACCCGCACCTTCCCCTTCAGCGCAGGGGCGCTCTTTTTCCAACTAAGCTACGTGATCTTATCTAGTCGGCCCGAAAATCTTTGGGAGTTCTTTCGGCACTTACGCCGTCAGCGCCACCTACAGAGGAAACAATGAAGTTATCCAATTCTGCTCAAAGACCAAATTTACATTTAGTTCTTTGACGAGAGGTTTTGCCGTTGCTTGATTCTAAGGTTTTTATTTATTATACTCTGGGTAATTTCTAAGAAATTAATAAATCCCAAAAATTTTTTACGATCCCGACGGGATTCGAACCCGCACCTTCCCCTTCAGCGCAGGGGCGCTCTTTTTCCAACTAAGCTACGTGATCTTATCTAGTCGGCCCGAAAATCTTTGGGAGTTCTTTCGGCACTTACGCCGTCAGCGCCACCTACAGAGGAAACAATGAAGTTATCCAATTCTGCTCAAAGACCAAATTTACATTTAGTTCTTTGACGAGAGGTTTTGCCGTTGCTTGATTCTAAGGTTTTTATTTATTATACTCTGGGTAATTTCTAAGAAATTAATAAATCCCAAAAATTTACGATCCCGACGGGATTCGAACCCGCACCTTCCCCTTCAGCGCAGGGGCGCTCTTTTTCCAACTAAGCTACGTGATCTTATCTAGTCGGCCCGAAAATCTTTGGGAGTTCTTTCGGCACTTACGCCGTCAGCGCCACCTACAGAGGAAACAATGAAGTTATCCAATTCTGCTCGGGATCGTAAAAAAAATTTTTGGGATTTATTAATTTCTTAGAAATTACCCAGAGTATAATAAATAAAAACCTTAGAATCAAGCAACGGCAAAACCTCTCGTCAAAGAACTAAATGTAAATTTGGTCTTTGAGCAGAATTGGATAACTTCATTGTTTCCTCTGTAGGTGGCGCTGACGGCGTAAGTGCCGAAAGAACTCCCAAAGATTTTCGGGCCGACTAGATAAGATCACGTAGCTTAGTTGGAAAAAGAGCGCCCCTGCGCTGAAGGGGAAGGTGCGGGTTCGAATCCCGTCGGGATCGTAAATTTTTGGGATTTATTAATTTCTTAGAAATTACCCAGAGTATAATAAATAAAAACCTTAGAATCAAGCAACGGCAAAACCTCTCGTCAAAGAACTAAATGTAAATTTGGTCTTTGAGCAGAATTGGATAACTTCATTGTTTCCTCTGTAGGTGGCGCTGACGGCGTAAGTGCCGAAAGAACTCCCAAAGATTTTCGGGCCGACTAGATAAGATCACGTAGCTTAGTTGGAAAAAGAGCGCCCCTGCGCTGAAGGGGAAGGTGCGGGTTCGAATCCCGTCGGGATCGTAAATTTTTGGGATTTATTAATTTTCTTAGAAATTACCCAGAGTATAATAAATAAAAACCTTAGAATCAAGCAACGGCAAAACCTCTCGTCAAAGAACTAAATGTAAATTTGGTCTTTGAGCAGAATTGGATAACTTCATTGTTTCCTCTGTAGGTGGCGCTGACGGCGTAAGTGCCGAAAGAACTCCCAAAGATTTTCGGGCCGACTAGATAAGATCACGTAGCTTAGTTGGAAAAAGAGCGCCCCTGCGCTGAAGGGGAAGGTGCGGGTTCGAATCCCGTCGGGATCGTAAATTTTTGGGATTTATTAATTTCTTAGAAATTACCCAGAGTATAATAAATAAAAACCTTAGAATCAAGCAACGGCAAAACCTCTCGTCAAAGAACTAAATGTAAATTTGGTCTTTGAGCAGAATTGGATAACTTCATTGTTTCCTCTGTAGGTGGCGCTGACGGCGTAAGTGCCGAAAGAACTCCCAAAGATTTTCGGGCCGACTAGATAAGATCACGTAGCTTAGTTGGAAAAAGAGCGCCCCTGCGCTGAAGGGGAAGGTGCGGGTTCGAATCCCGTCGGGATCGTAAATTTTTGGGATTTATTAATTTCTTAGAAATTACCCAGAGTATAATAAATAAAAACCTTAGAATCAAGCAACGGCAAAACCTCTCGTCAAAGAACTAAATGTAAATTTGGTCTTTGAGCAGAATTGGATAACTTCATTGTTTCCTCTGTAGGTGGCGCTGACGGCGTAAGTGCCGAAAGAACTCCCAAAGATTTTCGGGCCGACTAGATAAGATCACGTAGCTTAGTTGGAAAAAGAGCGCCCCTGCGCTGAAGGGGAAGGTGCGGGTTCGAATCCCGTCGGGATCGTAAATTTTTGGGATTTATTAATTTCTTAGAAATTACCCAGAGTATAATAAATAAAAACCTTAGAATCAAGCAACGGCAAAACCTCTCGTCAAAGAACTAAATGTAAATTTGGTCTTTGAGCAGAATTGGATAACTTCATTGTTTCCTCTGTAGGTGGCGCTGACGGCGTAAGTGCCGAAAGAACTCCCAAAGATTTTCGGGCCGACTAGATAAGATCACGTAGCTTAGTTGGAAAAAGAGCGCCCCTGCGCTGAAGGGGAAGGTGCGGGTTCGAATCCCGTCGGGATCGTAAATTTTTGGGATTTATTAATTTCTTAGAAATTACCCAGAGTATAATAAATAAAAACCTTAGAACCTTGTTACTTGCCAAATATTATGATTCTAGGTCAACGCGAAGTACAACCTTATAGGTTTTTGGTCCATAGCGAGAATCAAACATTTTTTTTGTGAATGAACAACAAATTTACGTTTCTCGTTTTTTTTCCTTTACTTGTGCTACAAGACCTTATTTCTAGCCAATTTTCATGATTCTGGGTCAACGGGAAGGAAGTGTGTATGTGATTCCATTGGAAAATAAATTGTTTTTGTACTACAAAAGCAGTTAAGTCAATTGTTTCAATTTTAAATGCCAGTTCTATTTTGATTATATAATTTGATTGTCATTCTCTTCTGTAATAAAGAATTATATCTTTACATAAAGCAAATTTTATGTTTCTGGTGAAAATATTCAAACTAAATCTAAGCTAACCAAGCAAGCGAAGCAATCTAGCTATTGATAATGCTTCGCTTTGTTACTTAACTAAGTTATAGAGGAATTAAAAGACACGAAAGAATAAAACTGATTGCATCACTCATTGCTAATTTGTGAACTACCTCATACTTGCTAATATCTAAGTGTGTATTGCGATACTGAGCAAATTTATGTAAGTATTTCATATCAAAGAACGCTAACTGGGAAATAGGTAGGTACAAACCTTCATAGGACTTGAAATAATTATGCGCAAGATAACCTTTTCACCATTGTTTTAGTGTAATTTAGGTCATAATTTATTAGGTTAAGTTATGTAGCGTAAAAAGAATGTTTTAGCTTTTAGCAACTCTTTCAACAATAAAGTTATTATTATTATAATAAAACTGATTTTTACACTGCAAAAGGTATTCAAAATTCTTATCACTTATTAATTTTACACCACGCTTGCAACAACGACGATGTTTTCGTGCAGCAACGAAAAATACTTAGTACCAACTTAGTCCCCGGTATATTTCCAGGCAGCAGGGCAGGCGGCCTTATCGCTGCGTGCTGGGCCACCATGATGTTTGTCGGAAGGAACAAATACGTGCAGATGACCAAGGAGATATTGGACACTACCAAATACATTGAGAAACAGTAAGTATGCTTTTAACTGAGGATTTGCCTTACCTGCAATAGGCTACTTGACGTCTATTGGAAAATAATTGTAACGTATTGTTTGATAAAAATAATGCAAAGTGTAATAAATATTTGTTCAAGGCCTGTCGTATTAGTCATAAAAACTAATTTTAAAGTTTGAATAAAATAATTGCTCGCCAAAACGATAATCTCTGTTATGGCTCCCGTGCTCTGAGCAACGTCACACGCCACACCACACCTAACAAGAACTCATTGACACTGTAATCTATGATAGTATGACGTCACCAGCGATCCCACCAAACGCAGAGCGTTTTCGGTCACGTGATCATATATAAAAAAATGTGTAATTTTAATCCCGTCTTTTTACCTACCTATTATCATTAATTTAAGGAACACATCGATTCCTCTAGGATCAAGCGAAAATCTTCACCAATTCTTAATAGATTTTGATGATTATTTCGTTGTTGTAAAAATTTGAGGTGATCCCAAATTTATTCATACCCGAGGGATTAGTAATTATCCCGCAAAACTTAAAGAAAGTGTTTAAAAGTAAGGGATTCGAAGTCGGTTTAAATATTTTTTCAACACAAACAAATTTGAATCCTCCAGGCTTCGTCAAATCCACGGTATCTACATCTTCGGCAAGCCAGCCACCACGGTCATCGGCTTCGGGTCCGATCAGTTCGATATCTTCAAGATGGGCGAGCTGCTACACAAGGAGGGGTGGTCGCTGAATGCTCTGCAGTTTCCTTCTGGGTGAGTCACAGTTTTCGATAATTTTGTAGTACAACTTCAAAGACATCAGGACTTAGTCACGACTCGGCAGTCGTGGCATTTAATACGCAAAAATTCTGCACTGCGATATAGACAAAACAATGATATGAAATAAATAAATAATGCTGGACAATTCACACAGCATCAAATGGTACAGGTTAAGTTGAACAATCTACTAAGGTTTTTGCTATTATAGTGTGTAAGCCTCACACTGGGGCTATTTTCTAATCGAATCTCTTTAATAATGTCCTTATAATTTCATTTTCTGCGCAATTGGCAGCGCATTCCGTTTTGAGGGAGGGTTGCGGGTTAAAGTCCTGTCAAAGTCGATTTTTTTGAGTTTTTATTAAATTTCTTAGTACAATCTACTATTTAATAATAAAAAGGTCCCAATGACTACAGTCATACCTTCGTAGGAAAGTTCATACTCTTTACAGCATATAAGTCCATTCAAAAAAAAACGGGCGTGCACGGAAGCTATTACAAACACAAAAACTAATAAGTTTTCTTTCTCTCCTAATTGAATTGTTGATACCGATATTTTACGTGCATAAAATCTAATAATATACCGGTGTATATCGATATTATGCCGTGGAAATACCGGTATAATTTATATCGATGCCAAAGATGTACCGGTACCACGTCAAGGTCAGTCGAACTGGTATTTAAAAATACCGGTAAGTATTCCAAACCCTGCCCGCGAGGGCTATTTTTCTCCCGTTTCTACTTTCTATGTATGATATCAAAATACTGGTCTGAGTTCCTTTTGTGTTCTTAGTTATAATTTTGTCCCCACATTTTGCGAAAAGAGGAGGAAGGGGGAAGTCGAGGATCAGGTCGTTTAATTTTTTTCAATTAAAGGGGTATTTTCAAAAAAAGTTTTTTCTACAAACACTCTTGTTCACACTGGCACTTCTTCTTAAAGTGGTTCTGGTTCCCCTGGCAGCCTCCGTAGATAAACTGCTCACACGCGTCACTCGTGCTGTTGTAGAACCAACGGTGGATGGCGGCGCGACACGGACCTGTGTCTTTGCGCTGGCAGCAAATGTCTGGGAACAAATCGTCAACAGACTGATTTTGAGAAACTACACAAGTTTTTTTAAAACATTACTAAATAAATAATTTCTCTGAAATAAAAGGATATTGAAGGCTGGCTTAGCTTATAAAAATGCAATTATAGTTTCGCTCTAAAACGCTAGAATACTAGTGGCGTCTGTCTATGACGTCACCGATGCACGAACTTCGGATGATACAAAAAGACCTTAATATTGTCAAGAGAAGAAAGTCAGTTTTTACCATAGTTATTATTGTCCTTTACATTACATACTGTAACAGCATCACAGTTGTGTAATGCTCTGATTGCTGTTCAACGTGTCATGGCGGATTGCCGTATTATAGCTTTATTTTATCAAAAAATTGGCAGCGCATCCCGCACTGAGGGAGGCTCGCGGGTTCAAGCCCCGTAGAAGTCCCGTAGATTCATGCTTTCTGTCAACTCCAAAAACATAACAATCGATAGAGTAGATTGTGCTGACCTAAAACTAAATTTAAGATCAATTGTAGTTTATTACCACAATTATAAAGAAATAAATGGTTTCAAATAGAAACGGATTTTCACCAGTTTTCAAAGAAAGTTAAAGGTTAAACAGAAAAGGACCTGTATCATCCCCGCAGCTTTTTTGACAGTCGCATTTGGTCAGGAAGTTGTTCTTGTTTGCCCCACATCCTCCGTATATAAAAGTGTCACACTCCCCTTTTTCGATGTTGTAGTACCAGCGTGGTATGTAGGCTCTGCACTGGCCGCTGGCTGCCGGTAGGCGGCAAATATCTGTACAAATAACACATGCGTTCAAATAGTCACAACTTAAAGTTTCAGTTAAGGTTGATCGTTTCGAGTTTGCACGTGATATTTTTTTTTAACAAATAATAAAACTAGCGGAAAAGTAATTTGCCGCCAATCGTAAACCATTTTATAATAACTTAAATTAAAACCAGTTTCGATTATCTGTAGTTTTGGAGCATTTGTCATAATAGATTTTGGGCTAAAAATGAACCTTTTCCCAAATGCTAATGCTATTGAACCAACTTCAACATGGGTTCATAGATAATAGTTTACGATTTACGGCAAATTACTTTTCTGTTGGTTTGAATTATATATTTTTAGGACACTGAAAAAATTTTAAACCTGTACAGGGTTATTGGTAAATTAGTGACAATACGTGAACTGCAGGTCCTGCCCATCATCTGTATATGTGAGTTATATTGTATGTCCCAGTTAGGGTGTTGCAATGAAAGACTGAATATTATAAATGTTTAGGTGCCGCCATTTATTGTATTTATTTTAACAAATAGCGTAGTTTTAGTTTTGTCATATTTTATTGAATAAATATATTTTGGCTGGCCGCTTCCAAAAGTGCCATAACTTAAAAATAAATAAACAGAAAATAATATATCGACATGACTGTTTCCAGTCTTCAGTTAGCTCAATTGTAAATACTAGTTCTAATTTGTATATATTTTTTTATTGTAATCTTTATGTTAATAAAAAAAGAACTCAATAAATAAATTAAAAGATGTTTTGGAGCTTACCGTCTTCAGTTTCTTCATTCGTGGCTGCCACCATCGCTACAAACAAAAGAACCAATCCCCTCTTCATGATTACAACAAGAAAGTGCGCGCGAAAAACAACAAGTGCCTTTTATTTTACATTATATTTAATTATTCAGCAATTTGAATAACCGGTTTATTAATTTATTTTACGTGAATATAAAGTTTTATTAGCAGCGACAAAACGTGTAGGTACTAAAACGTTTGAATCGTGTTTTTTATATTTTATTGTCTGTTGCACTGGAGCGCAAAAGTATATAATACAGGGTGTGCCAGTCATAAACGATCAAACGAAGTCAGGATATCCGGTTCGAAGGACCAAAACTTTTTGTAGGCGATCGAACAAAATAACGCTTGGTTTTGCAACAACAATTTGACCCCAAAATGTAGTCTTTTTTTATGACCATTTTGTTTTTATGTTTTAATATTTTCAAAATAAAGCAAATCAAATTTTTGGAATGATATAGGTGAACTGAAGGTGAACGTGGCTTTTTTAATTGAAAATGTCATCAAACCAAAATTAAGTTCATAAAATGCAGATGGAATAGATGGGCAAATAAATATTTAATATGATTTTATCAGTTGCGGTCGAAATCACGTGAAACATATTTCTTACGACAAATTCGTATTTTTATTTTATATTTAATACATTTAATGCTGCCCAAATAATTATATAGCTGATTTTTCCGCCCGATCAAATATTTAAAATAAATACTAATAAATTTACTCCCAATTTCTTGCAGGACTTGAACTGTATTTACTTGTGAAACTACAAAGTTTTGAGAATATTATTCTGGGGACCCAAACTTTACGTCACCATGACCCATTATCAATGATCTACCTTTACCCATGAGCACAATAGACACTGTACTCCGATTTAGAATCCAAGATATTTTTTGTCAACAAAGACATTTACGAATGAAAACTTAACAAAAATTTATAACAATAACAGAAAACAACAAGGTAGCAAGATTATCACTAATAACTAAAACACTGTTCTAAAACGCATAATCTCACACTTGTAGCGTGTGTAAATGTTTAAAATTTCAACGCGAAAACCAACGAGAAATCAATTAAATGATGAATGAAAGCTAAAAAAATGTCGAGCTTCTGTTATTTGCATCGGTGATACAAATGTTTATATATATTTTCCACCATCATTCCTTGGGTAACCACTTTGTATGTAAAACTAACCAGGTTTTTAAACTGGAGAATAATTTTTACCTTTTACTAACTATAAAATAGTAAATTGCTGCAAGGGACTAAAACAGCCCATTATGTACGGGGTTGTTATACTAGGATCTAAATTTTCGCTTGACGAGAAAGAAGTTTCGAATATTTAGTAGATTGATGAAGGAAGTGAAAAGTTTTTTTGTATAAATATCTTGTTTATTTCTACAAACACTTTTGTTCACATTGGCACTTCTTCACAAAGTTGTTCTGATTCCCCTGGCTGCCTCCGTACGTAAACTGCTGGCACGCGTCATTCGTGCTGTTGTAGTACCAACGGCGGATGCCCTGGCGACACGGACCCTTATTCATGGGCTGGCAGCAAATGTCTGGAAACAAATTGTCCATTATTGGGAGCCTCGCCATGGCAGTCGCAGCGTAAGAATGGAACCAACCAAAGGAAGGGCAAAAGAACCAACCAGGAAAGGGCAAGGGAACCAACCAGGGCAAGGGAACCAACCAGGGCAAGGGAACCAACCAGGGGAAGGGCAAGGGAACCAACCAGGGGAAGAGCAAGGGACCCAACCAGGAAAAACACAAGGGAACCAACCAGGAGTAGGGCAAGGGAACCAACCAGGAGTAGGGCAAGGGAACTAACCAGGGGAAGGGCAAGGGAACCAACCAGGGAAAGGCAAGGGAACCAACCAGAAGATGGGCAAGGAAACCAGCCAGGGGAAGGGCAAGGATACCAACCAGGGGAAGGCAAGGCGAAAGGCGGTTATATACAGAATACAGGTGAAGAGTTTCGTAATGTGACGATGGAATAGCATTCTTTAAAAGTGGATATGGTATTAAGACATTACGGTACGAAACCGACGTCTGACAACCAACGAAGCACCGATAAAAACGTGAAGCGACAGCGGATTTTTCTTAAATATCCATAGAAAATTGAGGGGTTAATATAGGAGAACAGCTGAGTTAAAAGACTACCATTACCTTTATCGTTCCCGCAACGTTTTTGACAGGAGCATTTGTTCAGGAAGTTGTTTTCGTTTGCCCCACATCCTCCGTAGATGAATTTCTCACACGCTCCTTTTTCGACGTTGTAGTACCAACGGGGCATGGCCGCTTTGCATGGGCCAATGACCATCTCCAGGCAGCAAATATCTGTACAAATAACACATGCATTCTATACAGACCTGGGAAACAGCAAGTTCCTTTAAGAGGGCGATTAACGCCAAAATCAAGCTAAATGTGTATTTTTAAACACTTACTTTTACTATATATTTAAAAAATAATGTGGTGCTGTCGCTGATAATTTAGAACATTTCAATTAAAATTGTTCTTTTATATATTTTTTTAAACTTGGTTTTTCATAAATTCTACTCAATTACTCGGCTTCCATAGGTTTTTTCCCTACCTATCGTATTTTTTTAAGATGAAAATTAACGTAAATCACCATAAAACTATGTTTTTGAAACTATCATGGTTAACTTAATAAAGTTACTTTGATTAACTTAATAAATTACATTTAGAATTTTTAGTGCATTAACTAAATTACCTTCTTCAGTTACTTCATACGTGGCTGCCACCATCGAAACAAACAAAAAAACCAATCTCCTCTTCATGATTACAACAAGAAAGTGCGCGCGAAAAGCCTTTTGTTTTACAATTTATTTGTTTATTCAGGTATTGAATAACCGGTATGTTAATTTATTTAACTTAAATTTGAAGTTATATTAGCAGCGACAAAACGTGTATGAAAACGTTTTAATTGAACCGTGTTTTATATTGTCTGTTGCACTGGAGCGCATTTTCAATTTTCAGCATTGAAACGTACTTATATACAGGGTGTGCCAGTCGTACACGATCAAACTAGGTGAGGATATGAGGGTCAGAAAACTCATCAATCTGTATCAATCTGACCTCATGATGCTCAGCGACTTATTAATTTTAAGTTTATACAGATTTTGTTTTCATGTTTTGAGCATTTTCAAACAAACTCGTGATAAAACCAACATCGATTCACAGGTGTTTTAGGAGCATTTGGGAAAATACGAAATTTTGTGATAAAAATCTACATTTTCACAAATGCTCCCAAAATACAAATGAATCAAAGTTGATTTTATCATAAATTCATAGAAAATGGTTTAAGATTTACAGCAAATTCTTTTTCGCTAGTTTTATTGCTTGTGGAACGCAAAAAAAAACACAAAAAATTGCATCTCGCGCCAACCCGCAACGAACCACCTTAATCTCGTTTGATCGATAATAGAGATTTCTTTTCTTTTCCTTTAAGTCGAACTTTATTAAACCTATGGATTAATGGATGTTGAGCTGTATTATTTAGGTTCCTCCACACACTAGAGGTTAACAAAAAGTTTAAACAATTGTCAAAAATAACAAGCATTCGAAAAACCGGCTGTTATTCGTTTTAAGAATGCAAAACCTCTATTTTTACCAAAATCCTGGTTTAAGTGGTCTTAATCTACAAATTTTATGTCACCTTGTATCATAAAAAGAGAACAACAGTTGAATAGAACATAAAATGAACGTCACGATAAGCAAAATGATATTTGATGCGAACTAAATAAATACTTACTTAGTTTTACTTTATTGTTATCGTACTTTACCCACGAGCACAATAGACGTTTAATTATTTGCCATTTTATTTACTATAAAATTTATTAACACATGTAGGTACCTCACCATATGCTAATATACAAACAGATAGATAATAAAATAATTATAAATAGATAAATAAATAATAATGCTGGACAATTCACACACTTTATCTAGCCCCAAACTAAGCAGAGCTTGTGTTATGGGTACTAGACAACTGATATAAATAATACAATACATTACATAGATAGATATTTTTTATTATAAATAGAAAACGACCAGAACACCCGGAAGAAATACCTGCAGATCGTACATATATTTGTCCCAAGGCAGGAATCGAAACCACAACCTCCTGCGTCGCAGGCGGACCTTCGCCCACCGCGCCACAGAGGTCGTCGACTATGAAACCGATTTGCTTCTAACGCGCCACAACCACGCCACACCACTATAGTGTGGGCTTACCTTAATAGTGAGTCAACTAACAAATTAAATAAGTTCCCAAAAATTTTCGATTCCGGAACTCGAACCCGCGCCCCACCCTCAGTACGGGTGAGCTCTAACTAAGCCACGAAATCAAGTACTCGCCTAGTCGAAAATCTCTGGGACCTATTACGGACTCTAGCACCGTTAGCTCCACCTACAGGGGAAACATTGATGTCATCCAAACCTGTTCAAAGATTAAAGTTACATTTTGTTCCTTTGACGGGAGGTGTTTCCGTTCTTCAATTCTAAGGTGTTGTTATTATAGTGCGTAAGCCTTCGATAAAAGTAAAAAACCTTTTTTACTTTCATCGAAGGTGTAAGCCCTCGCACTGTGGGTAATCTCTAAGATATTAAATAAGTTCCCAATTTTTTTTGTCACCTTTTCTAATTTCCTCAAACGAACACTACATAAGCCATCCCTTGTGGATGGATATAGGAGTCATTGATGATCTATAACTAATTGCGAACCCTATCCCATTGTTGTCAGGATCCACATTTGCGTGACTCACGCGCACACGCAGCCCGGCATCGCTGACAAGTTTATCGAAGACGTGCGAAAAGCGGCTGATATCTGTCTGAAGACATCGACAGGACCTGTACAGGGAAAGGTATGGTATATATGTAGTAGTAGTGTGTAGTAGTAGGTAAGGTATATATGTAGACTTTATTAATACGAGGCTTAAGTTTAGTTCAGAGTGAATCAATAGACTACATCTGCCTCGAGAAATCGGCTGGGCCTGTGCAGGCAAGGTATTATAGACTTTATTGATACGAGACTTAGGTTTAGTTCAGAGTGAAACAATGGACTACATCTGTCTGAAGACATCAGCTGGACCTTAAGGGATTGTATACCTAATTTGAGATTAGAGCCACGTTTACGTTAGATTACGCGGACAAGTACATAAAAAATTTAAGGAAAGCGGCCGACTTGACCGTGAGCCAAGACCCGTAGAAATAGGGTTACCAGATCACTAAAAATCCAGACAAAAAGTCTAATTTCTATAAAAATATTATTAAGTTATTAAAATATAATA
The DNA here is from genome assembly GCA_947086465.1 of Eupithecia exiguata. Lineage (NCBI taxonomy): Eukaryota > Metazoa > Arthropoda > Insecta > Lepidoptera > Geometridae > Eupithecia > Eupithecia exiguata. Next base: position 11,677,228 of record OX352233.1, read on the forward strand.
TTAATAATAAAATAATAATATTAAAAAAATGTGTTAATTTAGTAAAAGGGCGTCCTGCCTTTAACCCTATTTCGTGGTTTTTGATGCTCTTCTTAATCAGGCAACATTAATAAACATAAATAAAACCAATAGTTTTTAAAACGCTTTGTAACAAACATTTATTTCAGTTTAATCATAATAGTCAAATTTAAAACATCAAATACTGCACTTAACATTAACTACGCAGTATAAAAATTAGTCATTCATTAAACAACCCGCCCCTGACCATTCCCGGTGCAAAGGTGCCCATAACACTTGCAGCATTGCCTCGCTGAATAGCGATGGCAATCCTTTGCACCAAGAATGACCCGGAGCGGGAGTCTCCTGTCACTTCATGTAACAAACGTGTGTAACAAACTGTTTTTTTATATTAAGTAACATACTGTCTTCATAACGGAAGTAAGCTCTATGAACTTATGATAAAATGAACACTGATTCATTTGTATTTTGGGAGCATTTGGGAAAATGTAGATTTTGAGCTCAAAATTTCGTATTTTCCCAAATGCTACAAAAATACCAGTGAATCGAAGTTGGTTTTACCATGAGTTCATAGAAAATGGTTTACGATTTGCTACAAATTACTTTTTCACTAGTTTTATTGCTTGTGGAACGCAGAAAAAAATTTAATATCACAAGAAAATATTGAATCTCGCGCCAACCCAGTGTCAAACAACCTTTACGAGTAACTTCTTCAAGATGAATTCGTCAAACTACGGTAGATTTTATAATTATACTTACATATTGTAATAACAAAGTGTCTTGTTCACAGATGGCGATATACGGCGTGGCACAGGGCATCTCTGACAGGAGCCTCGTCTCAGACATCACCAAGTATTTCATCGACTCGATGTACTACCTGCCGAAGCCAGAAGATCATAAGGATTAAAACTACTGCGAGAAATTTCGCTCGGCTTCGCGCGACATCTCGCCGGGCAGTTTGTATGTATCACATCGCTACATAGTATAAAACAAAGTCACTTCCCGCTGCTCTATGTATGTAGATCTTTAATAGTTATACGCAACGGATTTTGATGCGGTTTTTTTAATAGATAGAGTGATTGGAGAGGAAGGTTTATTGTATAACACATGCACCCGTGCGAAGCCGGGGCGGGTCGCTAGTAATCAATAGAATAAAAAGTGCACACGGGTGCACTAATGTTTAAATGTGCCTGCGTACATGGTTTGTCGCCATTGTTTGATTGATTGGCCGAAGTGGCTGCAATTCGGCTTGAAGGACATCATACCGACTTGGCTTACGCTGTAAAAGCCTGTCGCTCTGGACAGGCTTTTACAGACTTTGAATAGAAAGGCATAGTTATTTTAATGAAAATAATAAGTATTACTTATATTTTAAAGATTATTTATCGTCCCGTGACCACGATCGCTACAACGCGATGTAATTGTGTAGGAGAAGTAAAAACAAAAGGTACGAGATAAATACCTGATACATAATCTTTAAAAAGTTTTACTTATTTATTATCGTAGACTTTATTTATTTTGTATATTTTGTTTTTCAATATTGTTTAATTTGGTTTTGTATTGAATGGCTGGGCCATTTATGTGGTTAATTAACCTGTGTTGTATATTAGAGAGTACACTTTTGGCTTAAAGTCAAATTTAATAATAACAGATGGACTCACTGAGTATGCAAAGCACACGTTTTATGCAATTGTTATTATTAAAAAAAATATAAGTACATAATAATAGAATTAAGATGATTATCTTTTATGTTCTTATCAACCTACTACATCACAATTTTGTTAGTACTTTTAACTCCTATGTGGTATACATATAGTATTTTGTACTTAACTGCTAATCGAATCGCTAAGTATGCACTTGTTTCAGATAAGTACACAATAGGCTACTTGACTACTACTGGGAAATAATTTTAACGTTATTGTCTGATAAAAATAATGCAGTGTAATTAATTTTTCTTCAAGGCCAGTCGTATTAGTTATAAAAACTAATTTTAAAGTTTGAATAAAATAATGGCGCGCCAAAACGATGATCTCTGTCATGGCTACCGCGTTCTGAGCAATGACGTCATACGCCACACCACACCTAACAAGAAGACACTGTAATCTGTAATAGTGTGACGTCACCATAATATCCAATCAAACGCAGAGCGTATTCGGTCAGGTGATCATGGTATCAAAAAATGTGTAATTTCAATCCCGTTTTTTGCCTAAAATAGGCATATTTTTAATAAAAATCACCTGATTACGCTTAATTACGTTGCCACTGACTAGGATTGAAACAATTTGGAACTTATTTTTATGTAATCAAATAGCCTATTGTTATAAATGTATTAAGAAAACATATTGATGTAATTAAATAGAAAAAAATAGAAAAACTAACTTTTATGTACTTATCTACAACTAGATCACAATTTTGTATGTAATAATAGCAATCTATGAGGTAGGTATATTAAGTGTACTTAACTTTGTTATATCTGTATATTTGTTATTAACATTCAGAATAAAGTATGTATGTTGTAAAAATTCTTTTTATTTTTTTGACGTCATAGACTTTACTATAACAGTGTAGCGTTTTAGGACGTAATTGAAATTTAGCATTTTTAAACGCAACTTTTCCTTCGAAATCATTTTTTTTTGCAGGAATTTGATTAATTTTGTTTTCAGTAATGTCTAAAAACATTTCGGAGTAGTTTCTCGAAATCAGTCGTGCCTATTGTAGCGCCACATGTATCGCTCCCGTATCTTATATCTGCGGGCAAGTAAACACAATGAAAAAAGAGATCCTGTTCGGTATAAGTCATAGAGTTAATATAGTACTAGCGTTTAAGTAAGTAAACACACCAAGGACACACCAAGCGCAGGAGTTTTTTTAATTCCGTGGTACCGGTTAACCGGGCCACAGAATAATATTTTTACCGTGGTGTATATTAAGTATTATTATAACTGTGCCGTTGTACAGTCATTTGAATGTAAATTCCTGTAAATTTTGGGTACCTAATAGGTATACTCAACCGGACCAGCTGGACCAGACCACGGGCAAAAAGCGGAGTAGGTACGCAGCGCCTCTTGCAGAATAGATGCCCGCATGCCCAGCGTAGGGATTATGGACATTACCTTCATGAGATAAAAGCAAATAAGGCGATTATCAGGAGGCTTAAGTCCAGCAGTGGACCAATATAGGCTGGTGAGGTGAGGATTATATATAGATAGAATATTTTTTCACCTAAGAATTTTATGTTGTGATTAAGGGAACCCAGGGGGAGCCTGGGTTTCCTTCGTCCAAGATTTCATGACACGAGAAGTAAAGAACTTCTTAAATGTTCCAAGAAGAATATAATAATTACTCGATGGGTATTGTTTTACTCTTTGGTCGATGGTTTTTTTCGTAAGTCAAAAAATATTTTGTCTAATAAGTATCATTTTCCATTTGCGCCAAAATTCCTATGACAATCAACATACAGTTTTATTCCCAAATAATGTTCAAAAGTGTTTGTGTTCCTCAAAAATGCAATGTGTAGGTTTGTTTGTGTGTTTGTGCGTCGTTGCCCCCAGCGCCGGCACGAGGGTCAACTATTGCGGGGCCAAAATGTGCGGGAATACGAACTTGCATACATTCTGCATGTACACGGTAGGTCTACATTTTTCAACTGCTTTTTAAGCGACTACCAAAGTATCAGGATTATTTCTTAACAAAACATTTTGCGTTATTGGTGGAGCTTTCAAAACATCAACAACTTAAACTAAAACATTTTCAATTATGTCCTATGCCTAGTTAAATAAAGACCTACTCTTGGTAGAGAAGAAAAACATCCAACAACCGCCGTCACCTATAACCGGACTTGAACTTGAGAGAATCAAACCCGCACCTTCGCCAATTCCAATAACGAGTAGCCTAGGATATTCGCAAATCGGGCTACTCGTGTTATTGGAAGTACTCGTAGGTTATTGGTGATTACGGACTGCTGATTAGGACTTATACATTAGCCAAACTCCTTGTAGAATGTTTGTAAACAAACCACAACACAAATAACTAAAACTTAGGTACTTGCTTGGCGTTGGTATAATTGTAAGCAATATTTATTGAAGGAAGGATCTCAAATCGACAAGTAATGTATATTGCGTATGCGGCAAAGGAGTGAATTTTTAGTTGAGTATGAGCGGTATACTTACATACATTCTACAAGGAGTTTGGCTAAGGTATAGGTATTGACTTAGTCTGGTTCAGAGTTCAAATTCAGACCAGCTAATTTAGGTATTCAGTTTATTTTGTAACAAGCAACACCAAGTTTGTTTCAAAAGTCCCAAAAACTACCTACCCAGTGAACTACCTACCTAATGATGCAATTTGTCCTCCCTATAAACTCGCTTCAAGTTTATGTGTGTATATACTACCTAAGTCGTGTAGATAAAGATTAAGATAAGTCGGATATATATAGGTTGGATAATCACAATAATTAATAATTATTTTAAAAAAAATTCGATGGATGGATGGTTGTTTGTTTCTTCTTCACGGCAAAACTACTGAACGAATCTGGTTGAATTTGCATGTATGTATGCAGATATAATTCTAAGCCTGGAATCAAACGTAGGCTACTTTTTATCCCGTAAAAAGTTCCCATAGGATAGAAATAACCTTTACACGTTGCTATAGACGCAACGCGTGCGAAGCCGCAGGCAGAAACTAGTTAATTATAAAATCTTAAAATTAAATTGTCAAAAATTTCCTTTTGAATGATTCTCCGTCTAGCCAAAGCCAGGTGACGAATGCTCCGGCTACATCGAGGCGCCTCTGTCGAAGGTCGAGAAGTCTCTGATCCTCAGCCGCTTCAACCGGCGGAGAAACGAGGCGGCTATTGGCATGCTGAGAGGCATGCCCAGTGCTGGGGATATGCTGAAATTGGTAACATGCTAGATAATTTACCCAGGAGTCTTGTTTTCTGGTAAAAGTACCTAATTAAGACTTGCCACACAAGACATACCTACAAATTCGTAAATACATAGAAGTGCCCACGCCTTGTTTGCGGAGTAGCTGCGGTATAGGTATTTCTTGAGGCCGCACTGATAAGTCTGGGCAGTGAATGCGTTAAGGTGACGCGAATGAGCGCGTCGCCGCCACTGGACCGGCAGATAAACCAATCAATGTGCTATTTTGGCCACGAGAGTGGAACTCATCGCGTTATAATGGACTCGATGTTAATCGACACGAAATCGGCTTAAACCCTGCACTCGTTTGGACCCAAATCAGGATCTGTCTTCAAAAGAGACTGAAACGTTCTGAAACAGCTTTACTTACATCTAAAATGGATAGGTGTTTACTAATGCTATAGGCATCGGCTCGCATCACGTCATCTATGCCGACCCAATATCGAAGATGATTTAAAGTCGCTATCCCACCGCCACACACCGAAAGGGGTGGTTGTTTAGCTTCGCTTTTGGCTAAAATGTATGTGATAACGTCCAAAGCAACTTTGACTGTAACACACGAACACGCTTTGCACGAATACGAAATTAATGACTTTAGCCATCGGGCTAGAGTTATGTCATTGTTTCTATCGCAGCTGAAATAAATTGTGTGTGTCCAGCGTTGGATAGAAGAGCTGGCGAAGGAGGCCCAGCTGTGGGCCAACCAGTGCCGCCCGCCCAGCAGCTCGGAGGAGCGAGACCAGTGCCGGGACCTCTGTAAATATACCTACCTTCCTAACTCTTTAACGAGTCTGGCTGCTAGATCAACTACACGTCACTGTAGGTACAGTAACAGTACCTACTTCTTTTTTCTTAATTGGTGATGGTCAAGCGTTTGGCTACCATCTCACTTGAATAAGTGATGATGCGGCCTAAGATAGAACACGTTTTCCCAGAAGGATCTTATGCACCCTGGATTTGAAGACTTCACTATTTCAACGCGCTGTGCTTCCCGAGCTTCTAAGTAGTAGCCTATCTCAGTTCGGTTAGTCCATAGTATGGTTTCGACGACGAGGCGTTTAATTTTTTTCTGGGATACCTAGTAGTTTCTGGTCGCTGTGCTGTACCAAAGCTCATAATTTTCCATCACTAAACTAATGGAACATCTCGTTGTCGAGACGATATCACTATCAACTTACCGAACTCAAGGCTTAGGTCTAACCTATCCTTTATTTCTTACTGCCGTACATTTTTATGAGCCACATCTTCAGAAAACACTCCCAAAAATATTAGATTTCATTCAAGCATAAGTATATTACCTAGGATGTTTTTGTGAATCTATTTTTGTTTCAGTCTCAATGTCAGTAGGCCAATGCGTGGCGTCAGTGGTGGGCGAAGCCCCGGGCCTTCGCGCTGAGTCCATGGTCGACATGTGGTACATGCAGAGACTGTTATACAAGGGAAATGTCACCACCTACGTACCGTGAGTTTCAGAAATTGCATAGGCCTACGAGAAAAGTAGGTGCGTGTTCAATCTTTCATATGGTGCGCGGGTCCAGATTGACATCCCAGCAGTTGCTTAAAAGCTCTACGATAAAATATGATTAAGTTTGGTGGAGCGAAAGAGTTAATGAAAGAAATATGGGGTAGGGTAGGTAAATTGGCTTCTTCTTTCAATGCAAATTTTTAGGGCAAACTTCCTACATAATGGTGAATTAGCAACTCCCTTGGTACGATATCTACTTCCAGAGATAATATGAGTTTTCGAGAAAGTCTGTCAAATGTCTAAAAACGGTCATGTTCAACAATATTATCAAAATGCAGCCACATTGTAGCAAATTCTTGGTAAACCTAAAATGTATTGTTTGGCACCATAATCCTGCGCTGGCCGCAACTTTTGACGCCCCGACATTTGTATAACCACTGCTACATACATAGGGAATTGATTTAATGTGTAATGGTAATTTGATCTTCAAACTTGTCTACAGCCCTGTGAGTGGTAAACAGTTCTACGCAGATTTCGGGCAGATGATGTGGTCGAAGAGCTACATGGTGGGCTGCGGTAGAAGCCGCTTCATGGTATGTAAACTGTGGCACAAAAGCATGTATCCTACCGTCTAAGTAGTTGCTCCTATAGTCTGTCATCCCCTGCTAGCCAAGATGCATGTTACCTGTCAATAAAATTCACTAACACACCAACGCAGTCTTCTCTTCATCTGTACCGCAATGCCTGAAAACGAATGTTTTCAATATCCAACCAATCTATCCTCTGTGGAAAAGATCAACCTTTGGCACTTTTAAAAAAATGCATAGATTTATTACGGATGTAAGCGGGTTAACTACGAACCTTATTTGTGCTGGAGCAACACCAACGTTATTAGGTTTGTACATTCGTAATAGATTCGTCAAACTATGACAGTTAATAGAGTAAAATACAAAGATGAGAAGATTTACATATCGTGTACTACCGACAGTTACAATCAACTGAATAAAGTGAAAGTGAAACATGTGTTATATTTGCATGCATGCATGCACGATTTGATGACCTCTTCAGCTTCCAACCCTCTAGGTGCCATGGCAAGGCAGACTGCGTTCCGTGGAGCGTCTGGTGTGCAACCTGTCCCCCGCGGGGCCAGCGCCCTACCGCGCGCTGTGGAGCCCCGCCGCGCCCGCCTCCGCCTGTCCCCCACGCTCGCTCCCAGACGACGTCTACCCTGGACTCTGTAATTACCGTTAGTGCACACATTTTCTCATAAGCTCATAGTGTCTGTAAATATGTACACTGTAGTCATACGCACTGGCAGATGAAGTCTAGCTTGGACTAGGTCACTACCGGTAGTTCTTCACTTTAGCAGTAGCTTTTAGCGACTTTACATTTGCACACGACACTTTCTCTGTAGCTTTAGAGCCTTACACATGCAGAAGGCACCATTTGCCCGTGTCTAGTACATTGTGAACTAAAGCCGCATTGAGCGTGTCTAACTTCACTACACGTTGACTTCCACTAACGGCAATCCTTGATTGCGCCTAAACTAGCGCCGGCTCACATCACTGAAGCTTGGCAGTGAAAGTGTTCGACGGCAACCTTTGTCACGCCACTGGCAGAGGACGTTTATGGAGCTTACAATGACATGCAGAAAGACTTCATTGCAGGGTAAATGCCAAGGTAGGCATTTACCCTGTAATGAAGTCTTTCTGCAGGGAAGTTCTGTTAGGGAAGACAGAAATTTGAAGTAGTTGATACTGCCTATATAGAGTAAATTAGAATGTTTTGAAACGACTAGGTACCTACTTTATGGTTTTCACTAAAATGTAACATTTATCATAGCTTTTTAGTTTTTGAACTTTCCAAATATTTCGGACAGTTGCATAAGCCATTGGTCAAGGATTGACTCATGGTATACCTAAGAGAAATAACTTACTTCTGTCAGGGCTGATCTACTATTGTAAATATAGATTTGAAACACCACAGTAAGCTAATTTATTGGTATAATATAAAGAAAATAATAAGCAAAACCAGTCGCATACATTCTATATCAATCTAATCTAGCTAAAATAGAATACCTAGCTTTCTAACACAACGCGAGGCAGTTGCTTCACTCATTGCTAGACGCATGTAGCTTATAAACTGAACATGAACGTTAAAATTATTACAATTCCGCTCATAGCAAGCCAGTGCCACGAAAGGGCGCAAGAAATTTAATTAACAAATGTACAAGACAGACCAAAGTGCATTAGATAATTGTAATAGAACACGCAACACGCCAACAAGTTCAAAACCAATTCGCTAATTGCAGATTCTGATATAAAGGCAACGGACGTTTTGAACAACACAATGACAATAGAAGAACACGTTATCCTGAACACAGTTTTTGAAACAGAAAAAAATGAATCAAACGAACTCAACGATATTGGAAGTCTTGACGAGTTGTATTTAACCAATTTAGCAATAGTTACTATGGAAGACATTGAGAATTCTACTTCAGCAACTATCTCTATACAAAAACGAGATATCCCTGTGTCAAACGCAGAAAATATTTATATTAATCAACCAATATATTCCACTACTCCTAAGAAGAAAGTTAGTTATATCGGAAGACCAAAGACGTATAATATGGCTGATTTGAATGAAATCGATGATGACCAAAATGTATATGACAGTAAGTTGATTTATCAATGAAACGAAATATGTAGTAAAGAAATTTGCATAAAGTAATCGAATATCATATGTTGCAGATAATGAGATCGTTGGAGAAGTTCCAAAGAATTTTAACGTTGCCTACGGTGACTATAACATTATATCAACACAAGAGAATGAAACAAACTTCAGCAAGGTACCTAGTGAACAATCTTTATTGAAGACAAGCACTGAGTTGGCAGTTGTAAATAATACTAGTATTAGTGTTAACCACGAAGAAATAGCAGACGAAACAGAAGATATAATAACCGAGGCAACAGATATAAAGTTAACAGCAAGTGTTTTAAACATAACAGTGGCTGATATGAAAGAAACTTTAACTACAAATGAGAAAAGTGTAGAAGATTACCTGAATGATCGTAAGTTGTATTTTGGCATCATCGATTTTGAAGCCGGAGGGTTTGGACAAAAAATATAGAAGTAATAAACAATTAAAAACGGAATCTTGGTTGATAATCACTATAAATACATGACTCGGAAGAAAGTAGAAAGAGTGGACTATGGATGCATTAAATTAGACACGAATTTAAACTCGTTGTCGCCACTTGAAGAATTAGTACCTACACGCTATCGAAGAATTAGTTCATGCTCCGGCTTTAAAATTACTTCCAAACCCATTTCAACATACAGAAATTTAAAGTCGCTTCACTGTTGTTTAAAACAAGCCAAATTATTTTGGACTTAAAAAAATATCTTTATTAACAAAGAAAATTACAATCAAATAATGTAATTAAATTAAAACTAGTATTTACAATTGAAGCAATTGAGCTAACTGCAGACTGTTGCAAACAATCTACAGGTAGTTCAACTGATCCATATCAATACCAGTCGGAAGCGTGAACCCTATGATTTAGATAGAATATATTATTATCGCCATTTTGATCTTTGTGTAGATACTGTTAGCCCATCAGGCACAAATAATTATAAAATATAAGGATGAAAATATTTAGTAACAATTCCGCGAAAAAACCTTCTCCGAGAAGTTCTAACAAAATGTAGTCCGCGTTGTAGAAGAAAAACGACGCCAACTACAAAATGAAAAAAATACCTATCAAAGCAAGACTTCAACTAGTTTCGTCTCTCCACGAGACATCATCAGGACAACACAATACTCGACCTTAACACTGAGAGCGCCAAGCAACAACGGCAGAGTCCCACCAGAGATGTTGCCACTCCGAGCTCCGCGCGCAAGTAAAATAATTATAATTAAAATAATGGATTCTTCTCTTACAGCTGAAACTGTACGCCAACTACAACAAGCAATAGACCGAGCAGAACATAAAATGCAGGATAAGAAAAATAAGAAGGTAATTTTATTAATAACGGGCTGGATCTCTTTGTTACATAGCTAAGTCATGAAGAGGGGAAGTAGGGCTTTTGCGCATAAGTAGAACAACAGTGGCTAATAATTAATTACGGGTTTTACGTTAACGATGAGGATATATTATATAAATAGAGGAAAACATAGGTACCTATGTAAGTTAATGAAGTTGGAGTTCTGACAAAAGGTTTCAGTTGTGAAAGAAATAAATAATAATAATAAATAATGCTGGACAATTCACACAGCATTATCTAGCCCCAAGCTAAGCTGAGCTTGTGTTATGGGTACTAGATAACTGATATACATAATACAATACATTACATGGATAGATATTTTTTTATTATACATAGAAAACGACCAGAACACCCTGAACAAATGTCTGTAGATCGTACACACATTTTTCCCGAGGCGGGAATCGAACCCGCAACCTCCTGCGTCGCAGGCAGACCATCGCCTACCGCGCCACAGTGGTCGTCGAAATGAACTGGGTTTAAACTTTCCGTGGTGGCCTTCCGATTGATGAGGCTGTCTTCATCATAATCGAGGCCAGTAATGCTTAATAGTAGCTCATTTAAAACAATAATACCTTGATTCAGGTTCGTAGAGAGCTAAGAGAGCTGCCAATGTACCCTGACGTCTCCAGCGATAGCAGTCTCAGCACTCTCGACGACTCTCTAGCAGACAACAAGACCAATGACGGACCTTTGCTCAAGATGATGGTCAAGTACATGCCTAGTTTCAAAAATTACGAGGGGATTTTAGGTGGGGCGAGTTCGGCCAGTAGTTTGAGCTCTACAGTTTTGGTGTTTTTGTGTTTGTGTAGCTTTATTTGATTATGTAAGTTTTGTATTGTTGTATTGAAGATTGGTTTGGCGTTTTGTGTTTTATTTACATCCAAGCCACTCGGAAACATAGGATGATGTAATAATAGAGAAAAGAAGGTCTTTGTCGTACATTGGTGTGGCACAGGCAAAATTAGGCACACACAAGATGTATTGGCAGACGACCTCAGTGGCGGAGCGGGCGAAAGTCCACCTGCGACGCCGGAGGCAATCGTGCGTTTGGTTCGTGCCTCAGGATAAATGTTTGTACGATCTGCAGATATTTATTCTGTGTTCTAGGTGTTTTTTATGTTTACTTTTTTTGTGTATATCAAAAAGAATTTATACATTGAAGAAAAAAATAAAAAATATTACGATTTAAAGGCGACAAATCGAAACATATCTCAGCAACCGTGACAATGGATTCTACAGAAGAATGAAGAATGCCCATGTCCACTCCAATAGTACTCGGTAATAAATATAGAGTTATATAATATAAATAGTACTAGGAGTTTTACCAATATTTTTGATATTTTTTCGTACCTTCCGATTCATTTTGAATTAACGAATATTTTCTTATATATTTTTATTTATTTCTAATGTTGAATATATTACATAACGATGTTACCAACGCGACGAATATTCGCAAAAGGTAGCATATAAAAGATCGCTTGAAAATGACTCGATTTCGAAGTGAAAATATGGCAAAATAATTTCGCTCTCATTTAATGTTTTTTTTAAACTAAACGGCTGCAAATACATCTATATCTATTTCTTATCCGATTACGTATGCAAAATTTCATTGAAATCGAGGATGTAGTTTCAAATGAATCGGAGAGTACGTTTGTATGGGAACTTATGTGTCCGTAGCCTTCTTAAGATGAACGATCAACCAACGATGAAACCTACGCCCACGGAACTAATTTTTCTGTTGTTTCTTTGTTAATTTTTTTTTATTGTGTGAATGTTTATTTCTGACCAGTCACGCAACGATAAAGTTGACGCAGTCAGATGAGTCAAAATGTTAATGTTGTACCTATACAGGGCGTCCCACGGATATGCCACATGGAGGGAAAGATGTTAAATATGTTAAAACTCATGGTCTTCCTTTTATTTCTGACACTATTTTACTAAGCATAAAATAATCCTTATGATGAGCCTTTCGATCGGTATGATAAAGCTACAGGTTTATCATGATTATTTTTTTCGTCTAACAGGTTCGATTCCCGGTTCAACCATGTAATTATTTAAATATCTATGAATGCAGTTTAAATTGTTTTTTAAATTCAAATAATGTCATATTTCAGTAAAATGTTCCATCTACAATATTAAAGGTACCTACTTTCCCTCCATGTGGCATATCCGTGGGACGCCCTGTATAGGGTGGATAATTATGTCCAGTCAGTTTAATACGGTCACATACTGGACAATTCCATGGCCTGGTTTAGCTTCAAGTTGGACACAAGTAGAGTGGAGTATTTCGAGTCAATTTTCTCGAAACCTGGTTATAGAAATCAATTATTAATTTAGGACAGAGCTTCTTTCGATTTCGAAATTACGAGTAGAACACATCGATTGTTAATCAATTATTAGGATTTTTCAAAATTGGAAAACTTTTTTCAAAATTGGAAAGTTTTTAAACTGGTCTGGGCCAGTGATGATAAATTGCCCATACAAACTACTAAAATGATTTGTAATTCGAGCATAATTATTTCCACCATATCATGTTATTTTTTGTATTCGTATAGTATTCATCTAGGTCCCTGATTGTTTTTTTCACAATACTCACCAACAGTAAAATGTAAGTTAGTAATGTAAGCAGTGTATTTTTACTCTATGCCTGTCCCTATATGAAATAAAACGGTCAGCTATTATTGTGGTTGACTGTACGACATACGCCACGAGGTGCCTTAGAATTTGCAGCACCGCAACTCTTCCCGCGGGTGGCGTAAGAGTGACTAAGGGACATACACCGGGGGACGGGGAACAGCGCCCCCCACAGAGCAATTCCACCACCGAACTACGATCCCCAACTCACTTGTCCAGCTAGGGGATTATAGGTATTACCTCCCATATAATAAAATTGAGCCAATAGAGGTGCTTATCAAAAGGAGGCCTGTAAAAGCTGTAGATGTAAATGTACGTTATAATCAATAAATAAATAATGCTTGACCTTTCACACAGCAGCCCGAGCCCCAAACTAAACACTGCTGTGTTATCGGTACTAGATAACTGATATACATAATACACACACACATACATACATTACATATACTGATATTTTTTATTATACCTAGGAAACGTCCAGAAGACCCGCAACAAATATCTACAGATCGTAGAAACATTCCTCTCGAGGCGGGAATCGAACCCGCAACGTCCTGCGTCGCTGGCGGACCTTCGCCCACCCCGCCACCGAGGTCGTCGAATAATTGATTTTAACTGTGATATCGAGGATCAAAGTCTGCAACTTCCAATAGAAAGAAACTACAAAAGTGCAACTTCCAACTGAAAATATTTAAGTTCAGTAACACCCAGGAATAGAACAATTAATTCATGAACCCGACATTGACGCGGTCAAAGTCCTTACACGCGACTCCATTACATTTCCAGTCCTAATCTTAGTGCAATAAAGCTTGTTTTACCCTTCTTGTAACGTACGAAAAAACTATAGGTACATCCATCGATAGAATTTACAGTCTTAGTTCTTTTGTAATAAAGTTGATTATAGGTTTTTTGTAGCGTCAAGGTAGTCCCTTACCGGGAGTAATTTGCCTGTAATGTAACAACTCAGATTGGAGCATGAGGTACATTAGTAGAAAAACCGTGCATTATATGTAAGTAAGCTTAAATAAAAATTCATTATTTTAAATACTGAAATTGTCTACTTTGAAATGGTTGCAGTTTCCTTCTGTGTATTATTAAACACCTTCACTGCGATTACGCATCCACCTGTTATGCTGGTGTTTATGGCAAAACACCCTTTGGGGGAGGCATGTTTAGCACTTGGAAGTATATATATATATAAAAAAAGCCGAAAAAGCTTCAGCCGAATGCTGAAAATCATCGGCCAGAAAGACAGTTTTGAAACGTAATGATCACAAACGAATCTAGGAATGTTATACTACAAGTGAATGCTCGTCGGTCTCGGAGGCAGTTGTTGTAAGGTATATTTTTTAGTTGTAGTGTGTACCTACTATTTGACGTGTAATACTATCTATTAAAAGTAAATGAACCATTGAACCATTGTAACGTTTTTATTAACGCAGTTATTTGTGTTTTCAAGCTATAAAGCTCTAAACACACATTTATGTCGCAATCAAACTCACAAACGAATAATGCAATGTTACATTCCAGACGAATGCTACCGGTGAGCGCCCGCCTTTAGAGAGTAAGTACGTATAATAGTCGCATGCATTTGAGGGCAGTCAAGTCGGGGCGGTCAGTCGTAGCGGGCGACTCCTGGCGCTACGGCGTAGAGGTGCTACGGCGTAGAGGCGCTACGGTGTAAACGCGTAGCGGTTTTTTGTATTTTTGGTAGGTCAAGACAGGGGCGATTTTTAGTGTCCAGTTTTTTTTTTGTGAGTAGGCCAAATACAGATGTCTTGAGTTTTAGTGTGGCTCAGAGATTTGTTGTACTTAGTCGATATTGCCTATGCGTTTAGGTATTTTACCGGTAGGTATACTTATAACCGGTATTGAATTCATGCATTTATTATGTAGTTTTGATAATTTTACCGTGATCTCCGACTGTTTTGTAAATAGATTAAGAAAATATAAATCTTGTCACGTGATCCCCTCTAACTGAGAGGACAGTTAAGAATTCAGGTTTAGTCTGTTTTTACAATGTTCACGCTTAGTGATCCTATGAGAGTCCTAATAATAAATAAAACTCAAGACTAATATTATTATTATATTGAGTGAATACTTATTATATTTAAGTGTGTAATAATATAATTTTCTTATTTGTATCGTGTTTTAGTGAAAAAAACAAAACTATATCGGTGCAATGAAAAACTTTAACCACAAGAACTTCAAATTTTTAAACTTTAACCCTTAGCACATCGTACCCCCTAAGCCACAATGACGAATGACAAGCCTCCCGAAGAAGTCCCCCGCTGCTCGTGGAGTCAGCGACCCGATGACTTGAAGATCGAGATTGGCTTTGGGGTCCCTCTTGGAGCTATGAGCGCGCATCCTGTGTTTAGATCCGCGTGGGACATGGGCTGGTGAGTTCTAGGAGCCATCTACATATTTTTAGATGGGACTAAGAAACCGCACTTTTACTTACTTTGTTTACTTTGCACTCTTTTGCTTACCGCATCCCGATGGATGCGGTTAGCAAAAGACGCAGAATAACAAACATGTCGATAAGTCTTTGGCAAGTTAATCTGTGTAGATCAATATTGCCTTTGAGGCGGCCTCTGAGGCCTCTGAGGGGGTGATGAGCGGGTATCCTGTGCTTAGATCCTTGGGACATGGGCTGGTGAGTTTTACGTTGTATTTATTTGTTTTTTTTTTGTCGTGAAATTTGAGAACGACAGACAATCATTATCCAAAACCATTTCTGAATTTTGTTAACATCAATCAACAATCAAGACTTTAATTTTTATTTTATTTTTTTATTTATATATTAAAGGAAAACCAGCAGCACATACAACAAATATAACAGTAAAGAAAATGGAAACAGAAGGCTATTAAAAGGTTTTCACGTGTAAGAAGAATAGTAGATACCTACATAAAAAGTGTGAACAAACTAATAGAATTGACATACATAGCAAAAATATCTATATAATAAATTATATTATACAAGTACTAATGATAATAATCACTCATAGGTAGCTTATAGAAAAAAAATATGAAATAGTACTTTGTAGGGTAAAAATTCATCATCACCCTATAGGTTAGGCTGATGATGATGATCATGAGGGTAAAAATTAACAAAATATATTTCGGAAACTTGCATTGCTTGAACCTTTTGCTTCCATTTCTTAACGAAACAAACACTCTTCTCCTGTAATAATTGCATTACTTAGAGACATGTACAATTGAACACATGTACATAACAAATAAAGCATAACAAAGCTTAGACTTCACGTGGCTTGAACGGAAAGATGCATGATTCAATCCAGCTATAAACGCTGGCCTTCAGCCTTACGAGAGTCGTACGCATTGATACAACATTCTTAATACTAGGTCATGGCTTCTAAACTATGTCAAAAATAAGCGCGTGACTAACTGAGTAGGAACCAGGACTTACCCAAGGACCACCTTTTCTGCCCATCTGGCCACCTTTTAATTGCTTTTACACAACATTCTCGACAAATCTGGATTAAAACAGCGCAGGATCGTAGGAGCCTCAAGAACTCTGGCGCTCAAAGGCTAGTATTATTATATATATATATCAATAGTTATATTATATCGTTAGTATTATTATATTATGTTTATTCTCTGCCTGTGGTTGGGCGGATGAGCTGAGCTGTAGATGATGATTGTGGGTATTGAAACATTTTTTTTTAATCATCATTGTTTGTGTGAAATTACCCGATTAAAGTGTGGAGCTTTAAAGGTGCAATTGGTGGTATTAAAAGGTACTTTAAGGCTCTTTCAATTTAGTATTCACTTAATTAATAAACAATCAAAACAAGGCTATTTATATAGCGGTAGTACTTATAGTTATAGTAGTACTTATAATCTTGTAGAACATGCATACCTACTCGCATCTTCATGCGAAGGATCCCAGCTTCGACTCGCGCACTCGGTCTGTTTATAGACGCTCTTTTAGCATTAAAAAGTACAAGTGCAATTTTCATAGAATTGGTACCTACTGATACTGGTTCAAGAGTCTTTGAGACAAAGCTCGTACCCAAAAGCAGGGCAAATACCCACCGCAATAAGTCCAAAAGTGAACCATAAAAACTGTTCCTTATGAACAGTATTTACCTACATCAGCAGTAATGTGCGTGATATTCCACCGTCACTAGTGAAATATTCAATGCCATGATTCGAAGGGCATTCCAGTGTACGAAGGGATGCAATACTTTTACTTAGGCTCTTATTGCAAAAATTTACTATGTAGGTATATATTTTTATAAGCTTTTTTTTAATGCCTCCATAATTTTTTTATTCTATTTAGTTTAGGCAGTGAATTGAAGTTGCCCTTTGTGGTCATCAAAATCTATTTTCGATTCACTGCCTAAACTAAATAGAATAAAGCTTTTACAGAGGCATTAAAAAAAAGCTTATAATAGGTATCATAAACTGTACGATGGACTTTGGAAATTTCATTTGCTAAGCGGAATAATAAGGTAAAGTAGGTGGTGGCGCTAGTCTCGGAGGGGTATGCGCCTTAACAGCCGCATCCGTTTTCACACAGATTTTACTACTTGGACTTTTCACTCGCACTTGTTACTTAACAAAGTGTAAGTGTAAACCAGGCTTTAGGAGCACTTCCAAAAACAGGTAGAAAAGTAGGCACTTACCAACTTACATTGAATTTTATTGAATTTTTTGCTAACAGGAAAATCTGTTTGCGCCCTTGTTAGAAAAAAATTTAGTTGTTAGAAAGATTTTTTAATTTCTACTGAACTAGCATCACCAGTACCTATTTTTTTATTAAAATTATATCCGTAATTTACATGGGTAGTGTGTAGCTATCTTCTTAGTAGATAATGCTGGCCATTTTAATTAATTATTAAATTCAAGGACCACAGCAATGTAGGAACTCCACGCCCCCATAACCTTAAGTCCATGATTGATACCTTTTCCTATAATTATAATATAACACATATGAACCTACCGACTGACCTGGTTTGATATTTCGTCTCCGATAAAGAACACGAAATGTTACATCTACCTACTCCTACTTGTGCTTAGGCTTTAAAAACCCTAATAATGGGTTAGTAACAATTAATAACAAAAGACGAAAAAAATTATATAACTTTCTTCTAAAAAGCTCAAAAATCTGCTTGCAGTAAAATGCTATTACTGTGTAAACGAATTTCTATCCGATTTGTCTTTGCATAACATAAACTTAGATCAAGGACTAGTTTGATGTTGCGACTACCGCGATTCAACAGTGAATTGGCCATGTTCGCCCAGGCACGCACCGACACCTTCGATACTATCTGGCGAAAGAAGTCGGCCTTAAGCTGTAAGGCAGGAGAACCCGCGGGAGCAGCAAGAGCATTTTATCGCGATAGCTGCAAAATTTACTGTCCCAACATTACAAATTGGTCCAAAGGACAAAATCCTAACTAATATTATTAATGCGAAAGTTTGTTTGTTTGTCCTCCCTCCACGTCCTAACTAAACAAACAATCCACTTGATTTTTGGCATAGAGTTAATTGAAGAGTAATTTTTTGTCCTGGTAAAACAACAAATTTCCATGGGAGATTTACGGAAATATCCGTGTACTTTTATACGAAAGTTCGTCCTTCCCCTAAAAATGTGTAATTAGAAATTAACGCGGCTGAAATCGCAGGGAACAGCTATTCTTAATAATTTTATGAAACCCCTAGTCAGCCAACTAACCAACTAACACATAGGACTGTTAAATCGTCTTCCTATATAAATTGAATAAAAATAAGAGAGAGAAAGAGGTATACTTTATTTAGCCAAAACACGAATTTCTCTAACTTTTAATCACCAACACAATAAAAAGTAGCCTCAAATAACGCCAATAGGAACTGTATTAAAAATGGCTGGACATAATACACGATCCTTGCTTTTATTTATTAACAGAACTTACTAACAGCTAGAAGGCAAATAACGTTAATGGTGACCAATGGTGACTAATGGTCGCTCGGTACAAACAGGGAGAGTGGTCGGTCTAGACTAGACGGGTGATTATGTAGATTGGTCGGTGTCTTAGTGTTACCACAAAACAAAAAGATCAGTAAGTCTTTGATCTACCTATCTTTTGGTTTTGTGGCGCGATGCTACTTTTATGTCTTTTTTCAAGTCTTGGAATTATATTTTGTTTAAAATCATGGTCTTGGGGATTTGATGCCAGACATAATGTGTGCTAAGTGCTAACCAAAAATCTTAGTAGTCCTAGTGTTTTTGAATGTTTTCAACAAACAGGTCTCTTTCAAAATTACAACATCAAAATTTGTGCAATAAAAAAACATTTTATATGCACAGGCGCTCTATATTTATAGTTATTTCATTTTTAATTTCAAGTTCTCAGTAGCTACCAAAGCCAGACATAGCGAGACTATAGGGTTTTCGTTCTCAAAAGCGGAACCTTAAAAAGGCATTCTGACTAATCTAATCAACCCGCTGGACTCCATAGCTGGGAAAATGCCTGATTTCCCTCACAAGAACCCTAAGAGTTGGCGAAAACCACAACCAAAACCAGCTTGAGTTAAACGTGCATCGTGAACCCAAAGGCAAAATGGTCTTTATGTCTTTTATTCGTTCATTTTTCATCATAACGGATCCCTCCCACTCCATCGTTCGGATAATCAGAACATCTGTAGGCGTGATTCCGCGTTCAGCACCAATTTGAGAACATTATCCACTTAGTCTTGTCATGTGTGAGATGATCCATCTTTTGGAGACTAGGTATTTTTGTTTGGTGATAAACACAATGGAAATAAATTCGTTGTTGCGTAGAACCGAAGTTGCAGAGAAAGTACCTTTGACAGTAATTTCCGCCCAGGTCTTGGTGGTCGACCATCAAAACCACCAAAGAACGTTCAACCTTAACTTTGGCAAAGTTATTGTTCTTGATTTTTATTATCAACTATGACCTTTCTACACAAAATTCCCAGGTTCAATAAACTTTATTTATGTTATTGGGTTATTCTTCAATAAAATAATTGTTAAAATGTCGGTATGTCCTACAAACTATAATATTCTTTAGCCTACAAGGTATCTACGAGTATCTATACAGTCACAATAATGTATCTTCGTATCGATTCCATACTATAATGAAGTCCGGGTAATGACCCCCCCTAGGGTAGTTGTCTAGTCGTCGACCTTTGGCACACTTTTGGAGGGAACCAGCAGCCGTCAAGTTTACCCTCTTTCCGTCAATGGGCAAACAACTTGGGGCATTTCCTACGAGGCAAAGTAAGCTTTTACGATGCCTTGCAATTTGTATGCAAACATTGGTTCGTTTTTAAAGCAACCTCGTTCGTTCAACTTTTTGGATTTGAATGAAGTTATTTTGCAAGAAGGATTTATTTGAAAAGTTCTTATAGGTACGTTGTGTTTTCAGTACCAAGTTCTCGTGCACATTAAAACAGTTTTATAGTTTCTTTACTTATTGGAAGTCTAGACCCTGAAACATAGAGTTATTATGGTAAGTACTATACTAACTCTATGCCCTGAAAGCATATTTTTCTTTTTTTCCGAAAGTAGACCAGTCAAACACCTTCAAATACATAGTACCTACCTACACTCATGCCTCCACCGTTCGTAGTTTATGATTGTGTCTTAATGACCAGATATAAAGGTCATTTTGTTTTGAGTAAGCCGACCTCTTTCGTAAGTTTAACGTGCACGCACCTCCTTGTTGCCAGTTTCCGCAAAACGAATTGTCATAGCAACCGTTGCAAACAAAACTGTCTAGCAGCAACACTTCCGTCAATTTTGATTTGCAAAATAATGTCACATTTTATTAAAGAAATAAAAGAAATTATGATATCCTGACCACATAAAATTCTAAATTACGTATTTTATACCACATGTTACTAAGGTTTGTCAGAAGGATGGACTTCGGCTTCGGTGATTCGCTGATTCCAAACGTGGGAGGGCTATCACAGTATTTCAGAAATGACTTTGGGTACGTTGGGTTCCGATGATTTTTTAAATACATATATATTCCTATCTTTCACGTAGGTATGTTTAGTTTTCCCAATGTTTCAGAAGTGCTCACGCTGCCGGGTTCAGGGACTTATAGATTTGACAAGTTTTAGCAATTCCATTGTGATTTAGTTAAAGTGGAGACACAGTCATGAAATGTACACACTGAGAACCTACACAATGAGAACCTACTTCCTGGTGATGTAGAGGTCTGGAGACGGCAGTGTGGCAGTTCTGAACATATAAAACCACATCTACCTAGCCATATATATCTATATAGCTATAATAGTTAAGCGCCTTATTGGCCTCTTAGGTTTATACTCATAATTTCCACGCATTATTCATACTATATAATAATAAAAGCGAAAATAATTCTCACTGTCCGTTACCTACCTATTCACGGCTGCACGTCATCTTAATCAAAGTTGGAGCAAAACTCGTCCCAAGCTTTTTTATCCTCTAGATAATCCCAGCGATGGACATAGGCTACTTGAAAAGTGAGTGCAAGGTCGTGGAGAGAAGCTTGTATAAATATAAAAGAAATACCTACAAATCGAATCTCACCTTGTCTGGATTTGTCCAAATCTGCGTAACAAGTCTCGTGAATATTCTCAAGGGTGTCTGTACAATTGACCTAATCAACTTTGACCTTTGTCTCCGTCGCGATCTTTATTAAAACGTCCAAGACGTTCAGTTTTGTCACCATTATTTTGAGATCGTATAAATTGAGGTCAATTCGAGTAGTTAAAATTAACTTTGGTCTAAAGGTAGACTTTGGAAGCGAAAGTTTATAGCGTCAGTGGCGCAGCCTCTGCGTCGCGTCGCCGCGACAGAGCGATAGATAGATGTTGTATGCAAATGTATGAAATTCTAAAGTCGGAAGTTAAACAAAAATAAATAGGTTATTAATATCAGATGCAGAAATAAGAAAGTGTCTTTGAGTAGCCAAACAAAAAACAATCTTTCAAGAGAGCGTAGTGCGGTCAACAATTTTATAAAGAGTCCAACACAAAGGCTAAAAAATTACATTTAAAACACTTGAAGATTGAACTTCAACGATTGAAATGAATTGATTACAATTGACATCACAATTATTTTTTGATTTATTAATGAAATTGAATCTTTTAAGATGTAATATTATTGTTAATTTAATTTAATTATTTTTATTTTTTAATTAATATTGTTATAAGTAACAGTAAGTTAAATCATTAGCGCTAACATCATACTTTAAGTGAGAATGTTTTACGACAAGACCTGTAACTATGTTGCCAATAAAAATCTGAACCTGATTATTGCCATCGATTTTGACTTTTCATATTTAGTTACTAAACTCATCTTCCAGCCCTTCCTCCGGCTTCCATCACATGGCAAAGATGATGGATCGCATGATGATGGATACCATGCACCCATGCGGCTTTGCCCATATGACCACGCGTTTCAAACACAACAACCGAGCTGGGAACATCTCCAACAGCCCCCCTCCACCCAGAGACGGTCTCAGGAATGAGAGGAGCGATGCGAGAAGGGAACGGGCTAGGGCCTCGGATGTACACTCTATCAACGGGACTAGGCATCCTCCCACACAAGGTATTGAAACCAAAAAGGTTGTTTGTAAATCTTATAGTTCTGACTTTTGGGTTTTAGAATCTCTTGACCAAAAGGTCAGATCTCAAAAATGAAACCGGTCTGTTATATCAATATGAATAATATCCAAAGCGTGGCCTGGAATTGGGGCCCTCTCTTCTCGCTTCTCAGTTATTTAAGCTTTTTCACTTCTTAACTGCACTCTTTTAGCATTGTCCTTTTTTTGGCTTGACGATTTCCGATTCCCAAAAGTGTCCCCGAAAATTTGAATTCACAAGCAAATTCTCCTTGGCTATGTAAAGACGACAGGACACATTTGTTTGTTATAACTAAAATTAACCTTTCTTTAATTTTAGTTGTAAGGCCGACACAAGCGACCGTCTTTGTAAAACAGCCGCTCGATCATGCCAAACAACAGTCCGACCCCACCACTGAGAAATGGGCGACCTCACTACGGCGTAGGCACCCCGACCTACAACCGACACTTCCCTCAATATTCGCTAGAAAGACCTCATCTACCTCCTCTTCAGTAGGCCACGGCACTGAGAGTGGACGTAAAGCGCGGTCGATGGAAAGAGCTCCGCGCGCCCGTATGAGGCATCTGGTTCCCATCAAACAAAAGACGAGGAAAACTGATATCCCCGCAGAAGGTAACGCTGTCCTTAGCGTGTCTGACGAAAAGGAAGAAAAAATCTTCGATTCGACTGGATATGAGATCCATCTCGTAGAGACGTTGGAAAGAGACATATTGCAGAGGAACCCTGATGTTCACTGGAAGGATGTTATTGGATTGGAAAATGCGAAAACGGTACTTCAGGAAGCAATGGTGCTACCACTTGTAATGCCGGACTATTTTAAAGTGAGTCTTTTTTTATCGTCTTCATCGTTTTTTGCATTCACTTTAGTTCCTTTCACGTCGCGCGTCGTTGTCAGCATCATTTTCGGTTTTCTTATCTAAGTATTATTTAAATATGCGTTATTATATAGTATCATCATTTCAATGGTTCTCATAAGTTCTGTGAAGGTAATTGATTATTTCCCTTTTCGATGAATTACCTACTAAGTTTTTTATTTTTTTCTTCATTGCACGAACTACACGACCCTTCACCAACATTTGCGGCCGCGATTTGACCTTGTCTCTTTCCACATTTATGATTAACTAGCAACGCCTCGCGGTTTCACCCGAGTTGTTCCCGTTCCCGTGGAATTCCGGGATAAAAAGTAGCCTATGTTCTATTCCAGACTATAATCTATCTCTGTGCCAAATTTCATTCAGATCCGTTCAGCCGTTCTGGCGTGATAAAGGAACAAACATCCATCCATCTATCTATCCATCCATCCATCTAAACTTTCACGTTTATAATATTAGTGAGATTAAAACTAGAAAATAAACCACTAGAGCTTCGTCTAGTCTGACCATAGCCTCAAACTTTGTGGGTAACTTGCGTGAGATAACCATCACCCCGTATTTCTTTGTTACCCCTTCAAGCCCCATAATGATTTTCTCAAATTGCACTTGTATTTTTTGTGAAGAAAGTGGGTCAACCAATGGCTTTCTACATTAATGTAATAACTGTAATTGCTTCACCTGACCCTAACGATGGCCGCTTCACGAAGGCAAGAACTATATGGAAAGAAATAGAATTTGTGTCTGGTTTTGCGTGATGATAATTGTTTCGTGCATGGTGACAATAAATGTATTTAGTAACTGGAATATTATCGACTTGTATTTGCCCGCGGCTTCGTACGCGTTGTATAAGGTTATTTTAATTCCATAGGAACTGATCTATGGTATAAATATCCTATGTTTTATTCCAGGTCTAGAAATACATCTATGACAAATTTCAGTCCGATCCGCTGTGTAGTTTTTGCGTGTAACAAATATCCGAACATTCAAACTTTCGCATATATAATATGTGATGTTAAGTGTAATCTCACTATCTCACTAATATTATAAACGTGAAAGTTTAGATGGATGGATGGATGGATAGATAGATGGATGGATGTTTGTTCCTTTATCACGCCAGAACGGCTGAACGGATCTGGATGAAATTTGGCACAGAGATAGATTATAGTCTGGAATAGGATATAGGCTACTTTTTATCCCGGAATTCCCACGGGAACGGGAACTACGCGGGTGAAACCGCGAGGCGCTGCTAGTGTTATATATAGGTATGGGCTGGGCAACTCGATTAGTTGCCCAGCAAGACCAACCTATTTGATGAACATGATTGATTAGTAGTTCAGTCAGTTCAGCTGGAATTTTTGTTGATTGACAGTTTTGCTAAGGTTCGATTTCACAGTTTGTTAAACTAAGTTCAGCTTGAACCTGATCAACATGCGATATGTGGTGAACTAATTCAAAGCGCTTTAACTGAGTTTATCTTATGTTGATCACGTTCCATTGCAATTATGAAAATGTACCTAAGTCTGTAATCTTACTAATTTTCAAGAGGCGATAGCTTGTGAAAAAGTTTATAATTTATCTCCAAAACTACTGTAACTGAGAAACTGGACACAACTCAGTTGTTTATAAAATTGATTCAAAACATTATTTTCTTTCCTGAATCTCCAGGGCATTCGAAGACCCTGGAAAGGCGTTCTCCTAACAGGCCCGCCTGGCACCGGTAAGACCTTGCTCGCGAGGGCAGTGGCCACAGAATGTCGGACGACGTTTTTCAACGTATCCTCTGCAACGCTCACGTCCAAATATAGAGGGGACTCGGAAAAACTTGTCCGGCTGTTATTTGATATGGTAAGTGTTTTCAGATAGGTTATTGAAGTTTTTTACCAGGCACCGAAATATTACTTAATACAATGCTAAAATAGTTCACTAAAATGTAACATTTTATAGGAACTAAGCACTTCAGACTAGAATAATGTTATCCTGACCACGTCTATGTTGGCTTATCATCTAGCTTTTGGTTTAACTACGTATGTTTATTCCGTAAACGTAACCTTACTCGTGGTTTATTTTTCGCTTCTTCCAAAAGTCGACAAAAAATTTAAGCGAACTAAATCAATAACATTTTGTTTCTTATTTTATAATAATTACTATTTAGCTGTTTATGTATAAAATTTGACTTGTCTAAGTGCTTATTTTGTAAGCCTAAAGAAATAAAGTTATTGACTTTTGATTTTTTCCCTTTTGTTTCTGAAAGTAGTACCTACCGACTTGAAGTAGGTACTACCTCTCGACTCATCAATATATGTATATCTAGACAAGAATCTATTGAATTACAATCTCTCATAAGCTTTTACACTCCAAGAGTTTTATGCGACTTTGTAAGTATTGTATGTTTGTTTTCATTTTTTATGATATCCTCAGGCATCTTTCTACGCGCCCAGCACAATATTCCTAGACGAAGTGGACTCGCTATGCGCGGTGCGCGGCGCGGACTCCGAACACGAGGCTTCACGGCGGTTCAAGGCTGAGCTGCTGATACAGATGGACGGACTTGCTGCCGTTTTGTGAGTTCTAGAGCCTCTCAAATTACAAAAAAATATCTCTTCAGCCATTTTGTGTCATTGTATAGTTATCTTCTCTACAAATTTCTAATTTGTAAATAAGGACACAACTCAACATAATATTCTAATGTCTTGTAAGCCTATACTTACACAAAACTGTTTAAATTCTAAAAGTGAGGTACATCTACTGGTTGTTTAAATGTAGTTAAATATCAGTTAACAATCATTTGTGATGCAATAAAATGGTTTTCTATTGAGTTTTCTGTTTACAGCTCTGGTCTACCGAATATAGCTAGCAATGCCCAGACTATAAGTAATGATTTTACGAAGCAGCTTGCATATTTCTTTATCTGATTACATCCTTTATGTTAGAAAAACCAGTTAAAATGCGAGTATCAGATAATACATAGTTACTTTAATGATCTACATTTACCGTACATCGTTATAATTGGTACATTTATCCATATTTTACATTAAATTGCCTATAGTTTTTATTTTTGCTTTCTCGTCTTTCTAACTTATTTTACCAATGCTCTTTTTCTTTAACTTCTTATATGATGGTGCCATCCCGTTCAATGGAATGGCTACATAACATTTTGATACTTTTATAAAAATCAAACAGATAATTACAGAAAAATATAGTATTTACTCGACTTAAAAAAAAAGAGGTTATGTTTGTATTGATGCTAACAGTTTCCTTTCCCTTTCAGTAACCACGATAAAGTGGTGATGGTTCTCGCTGCTACCAATCATCCATGGGACATCGACGAGGCTTTCCGGAGACGATTTGAGAAGCGGATCTACATCGGTTTACCAGACGGTAAGACCGTCGTTTTTTTTCATCGCAACGCAACGTCAATAAGATGTTTCTATTCAGATTTGTTCCGCATGCCAGGCGTGGTGATGAAATGTACTGAAAACCCGTTTTGTTTGGGGAGGAATGTTCACCTGTGGACGTACTTATTTGTGCTGACTGAAAAATAGAGGGTTTTGAGAACTTGCTTGCTAACCCATAACTAACATACATCCGAGTAATAAATTGCTTGGATAGTTGCAGTCTTGCGTTTAATCAGTGGACCACTAAGTTCACTTGCTGTGTACCAACCTACTAAGGTTGATACACCTAGTACTTTTTTCACCTTAACACCACTACGATACTTTGAAATCACATTTCAAAAACGTCCTCGGTGGCAAATATTTCAGAAGCAACTCGGATCCGCCTCCTGAAGCTATGTCTCCGCGACGTGGTGCTTTCCGACGACGTCAAGCTTGCAAGTCTGGCTTCAAAGCTGGAGGGCTACAGCGGCTCAGACATCTGTAATATGTGCAGGTTTGTGCGATAAAAGCTTTTTAACATAATAAATTTTAATATTTTTCTTCTGTCTTTGCTTGATACATGCCTACCCAGCACGTACCTAGCTTAGTTTTCCCAAAATAGGTAATGTGGTAATTAGGTACGGTGGGTGTAGGTCCGTTTGTGGCGTCACCTATATGGGTTCTATCTTACGGAAGACCAGCGGTGGTTAGGTCACTTATAACTTTAGTTATGGCCATTTTATAACTTTATTTATGTATCTTACGTGTATCGTATGTATCTTGTAGTTAACTATATTTTTATTTTTGTTAAAAATAAATGTCTTTCTTCGGGCACTACCGTACGTCGCATCTGGATGCCACGGCGATATCGTCACTGGCAACGTATCCAAACGATTGTATGGCAGACGAAGACGTTGCCAAATCGGAGACGATTTGGCAATGTCGTCATCGACAACCTGTATGGCAGCTAATTGAGAGATAACGTAGCTGCCATCCATATCCGTACTAATATTATAAAGAAAGTAACTCTACTGTCTGTCTGTTACTTTTCAACGCCTAAAAGGAAGAACGGATCACAATGAAATTTGGCAAGCAGGTAGATGGTATCCCGGGGACGGACATATACAACAACAGGCAACTTTTTAGCCCGGAAAAGCGCGAGCGAAGCCGTTGGCAGAAGCTAGTACAATACTTAATGAAAAGTTTGTGTTCGTTGTAAGCGACGCGACGTTGCGTTGTCGTGGCATCCCAGTGCGGTAGGGATCTTCTTCTACTTTTGCTTAATGTGTCGTGCCAAATAAACTATTTATTCCATTTCATACTTATCCTCAGAGACGCCGCAATGATGACAATGCGCAGCATGGTTGCCGGAAAGTCTCCCTCCGAGATTCGCACCCTGAAGCGTGCTGAGCTGGAGGCGCCCGTGTCGGCCAGCGACCTGGAAGCGGCCATAGACAAGACGCGGCGGACCGTCAGCAACGAGGACGTCGCCAAATACAACACGTATGTACAATACTTCAGGACCACAATAATGACAATGCGCACCATGGTAGCCAGCAACTCTCCATTCGAGATCCGCACGTACCCTCAAGCGGTCTGAGCTGGATGCGCCCGTGTCGGCCAGCGACCTGGAAGCGGCCATAGACAAGACGCGGCGGACCGTCAGCAACGAGGACGTTGCCAAATACAACACGTATGTACAATACTTCAGGACCACAATAATGACAATGCGCACCATGGTAGCCAGCAACTCTCCATTCGAGATCCGCACGTACCCTCAAGCGGTCTGAGCTGGATGCGCCCGTGTCGCCCGTGTCGCCCAATGACCTGGACCCGGCCATGCTGAAGATGAGGCGATTTTATTTTTACCTAATCGGATAGCGTCGCGGCAGTATTTTGGGGATATTTGCAACATTCATAAATATAGTTATGAATGTTGCAAATATATAGTTAACAAAAGTGTTCTTTGCAGCTCTCAGGGCTCTTTATATTAACTAAGATTCTGATACACAATTTTTTAAGGACCAAAAAATTTAAGACGTCAGTACTATTTCCCCAAAGTAGGATTCCGTATGAGAGCTAGGCGAAAGCGTCGGTTGTCAAACCAATTTCTTATTCAAATTTTTTTTTTAGTTTTTTTATATTTGTCTGTTTGAGTAGTTAGTCCGTAAAGCCAATAAGTGGCTCAGACAGAAGACCAGCGTTGGTTGCTAGCTTGCTAGTCAACCAACTCATGCTGAGGTAGAGCCATTTTGTTACTGGGCTTACATTTTGTATTTTAATCTCAAGTCAAATCAATCAAGTTTATTGTGTATTTTAGTCTAAGTTTAGTATGTATGTGTAAGTCTTTTAACTAATAAATAAATGTATATTCTATTCTAAAATAATTGGTTTCAGGTGGATGAACAAGCACGGATGCTCCTAGCGCTGGCCCACAGCGCTCAGGGCGCTGCTCCAGAGACTGAATGCATCAAGAGTGTGAACGCTCTAACGTTGGACTCTTTAACGTTGCGAAATTCACCAGTGAAGGACAAATGTTTGAATTATTGAGTGAAACTTTTGAAACTATAGTGCTAAATATCCTGTTCTACAAGCTTTTATTGAGAGGGTTTTAGATATTTCTAAAAAGTGCACGACAACCATGAACCTATTAAAAAGCTGTTCCGGTTTAATGGTAAAATTTAAGTGACAATTTAAATCAATGGTGACTAAATTTTATATCTAAAATCAAAAGATTGTCGAGATGATTTGCGTTTTCGTTGATTTGTTTTGTTTGTTGTTTTTTTTGGATGGTGATTTTATTTTGTTTCCTTTTGCATTCATCTGGGCAGTGCTTTTACGATTAAGTCCTAGAATTTTTTAAGACTTATAAGATTTTTATAATTAAAACGTCTTATAGAATTGTATTCGTCGGTAATGTATGAATTAAATTGTTTGGTTCATCGTTATCATTCAAGAATTATGATAAAACTTTGTTTGTTGATATTCCAATAGATACCTATTGATATTCTTATTAAAATTATACTCGGTCTCTACGTAGTAGTCGCGAAGGATATCTGATAGAAGTTATTTATATTAGCTTATGAGAATTAAGTGAAAATATAAAAATATTATTGCGATGGTAAATAATCTTGTTTAAATTTAATTTTGGAAATTTAAAAAAAAAAATAGGTTTTTGCATGACAAACAATTAAGAATACTAAGGCAGTTTTAATATTCTAAAGAAGAATAAGAAAAAAAAAACAATGACGTTTTATACTTTATTGAGGAATGGTGTAAAACTAATGTTTTTATATATAAACAAAGTTTATGATAAATTTTGTGTTGTTTATGTAACGTGGTGTTGTTAATGTAGAAAACACTTATTAACATAAAGGATATGGCTTTATTTTAATTACAGTTTTATTTCACACAAACTTTGATATGTTCTTACAATAAGGCCGCGGTTTGGTCCGTTCATTAAATATATTTATAGAAAAACGATATATAAAATGATAGAACGGCGGTGAATTAATTTAATATTTATTTATTTATTAGTATTTATTTTTAACCCACATTGTCCCACTGTAGGGCAAAAGTCTCCCTTTATCCTAGTTTTTTGCCACTTCATGTTATGGGTCTATCTGGAAGGTCGAAATAATAATATAAATCTGTAATACAATCTTTTTACATAAAAATAACATGCAAATAAACTCTTTAAAAATATTCAAGTTAAAAGAAACGTTGGAACAATCCTTAATTTTACTTCAAATACTTCTTATATAATTTCAAGGCACTATTTTATATTAGTTTACTTAATATTTTATTAATGTTAAAGTTATTAATTTAAATAAAATAATAATAACTCTTTGGCTAGAATTTAATGACTTATTTTAAACGACTATAATTTTCACATGCGTCTAAATATTGTTCGTTCTATAATTCTACTAATGTTTCATTCTAATGTTAAATTCTTTCACAAGCACACTCTAGTCATGTGCACTTACTGAACATTGACAATACGAGTATCTATAAGTTCTAAGATACTTAGCTTGAAACACACACGTGCACTTACATTTGTTCATCTTTCAAAGTCTGTCGTATATTTAATATAATTAACATAGCTCAGCGTCTTTATTGTTGTACTATAGTACAATATACATGTACAAAGGTTTTTCTAAATATATTTAATCTCACATTTCCAAGAAATTAATAAATCCCAAAAATTTACGATCTCGACGGGATTCGAACCCGCACCTTCCCCTTCAGCGCAGGGTTGCTCTTTTTCCAACTAAGCTACGTGATCTTATCTAGTCGACCCGTAAATCTTTGGGAGTTCTTTCGGCACTTACGCCGTCAGCGCCACCTACAGAGGAAACAATGAAGTTATCCAATTCTGCTCAAAGACCAAATTTACATTTAGTTCTTTGACGAGAGGTTTTGCCGTTGCTTGAAATTACCCAGAGTACTATAATAAATAAAAACCTTAGACTCACATTTCCACCTAACAATATCTTGTACTTTTATACTTGTTTCGCTCGCAATTGACTGCGTTCGCAATTGATTGCGATTTTATTCGTCAGAATGTCTCACACTAGCGAAAAACAACTTTTTTACGATATCGATTAGTTATTCTGAGAACCAACAAATGCCAAGACGTTATGAAAATATATACGATCAAAAACTAACATAACACTAAATAATACATCATATTGTCGAAATCTCATTAAAATTTACTATGTCTAGTCCCTAAATGAAACGTGATTTTTTTGTCTTCTAAACTTATTAGCTAATGCTGTTCATGTATTTCTTGGGACCTGTCAAGTCAGTGACCAGCAACTTCCTGTCATTCTGGCGGCGCACCGTTGATTGGTTCTGCCTTTTCATCTTCCAAATCCTGTTCCAAGATGGCGGCGAAGGAAAATGGCGCGAAGGCGTATCCTTGGCCTTCGTAGAACTTGCTCATGAATTCCACCCTATAGATATTAAAAAATATATTTCTGTACTATCGACTAAGCTGGTGCGGTAATCATCTTAAGCTTTTTTCAGAAAAAGGAAGAATTGATTTTAGATACAGATACCTAATATAGGATTCTTGACAAAACTCGTGAAAAACTGGTCCGCGAAAATGTCAGGGAATGGATTCCCTTTGCTTTTATCATCACACATTTCTAAATTCCATATCTAGATCTGTGAATATGTAGTGTAGTGTTCTACTCTGTTATGAAACATTTCATACAGAATCAATTCAAAATTTTTAAAGAATGAACGAGATCTCACCAGTGCAACCGCAGCGTATGCAAGAACGCCGACAATCCTTCCATCAGCACCAATATCGCCAGCGTGAAGAACGCCCACGCCGCGAACACAGCATACATCATCACTGAGTTGAGGAAGGTGAAGCTTGTCGCCACACCCATTGTGAGCACGCGCTGCCAAAGCACAGCTGATAGTTCTGAAAATAACGAAGAATGAATGTAGTCATCTCGTAACCATGACACAAACGACTTATACGTCTTTATTAACAAAGAAAATTAGAATCAAACAATATAATTAAATTACAATATACAATACAATAATAATTACAACATATCTATATTTACACTTAAATTTATTTTCTACAAATCTAAGCGGTCACCAGAAGGCAAAGTGCCCAGAATGCTGTCAGCATTGTTACGTTGAATGGCAATGCTAATTCAGTTTTTCATTCTTATTTTAATTTAATAATATAATTAGTAAATTAAAACTAGTATTTACAATTGAAACAATCGAGCTAACTGCAGACTGTTGCAAAGAATCTACAGCTCAACTGATCCACATCAATACCAGTCGGAAGAGTGCCCAAGACGCTGGCTGCATTGCCCCGCTGTATGGCAATGCTGACACAAACTACTGACTATGACGTCATAGACATTTTTGTATGCTAAACTAGCCTCTGTCTGTGGCTTCGCACACGCTTTACCCGCTTTACCGGGATAAACCTAGCCTATGTCCGTTCTTGGGATAACGTCTACCTCTCTGCCAAATTTGATAAAGATCCGTTTAGGCGTGAACAAGTAAAAGACAGACAGATTTACTTTCGAATTTGTAATGTTAGTATGGATTTTAGTTAGTATTTATTATTGCATACCATCTCCCTATCTTTTTTCTCATACCGTTACCGGTCAAGCATGTTGTTTCACATATATTATTTTTTATCTTTCTTACACGTGTTTTTGGCAAAATAATATCTTTGATCAGTTTTATGATGTCCAGAACCTAATATTTAATTTGATTAATGCATCGATCAAGGTATCGATCCCGGAGGCGGATACCACGGTTGATCGAAAGGTAAATCGTAGGGTAAATACTATGGATAATGGCTCCTTTGATCATATAAGAATAAACAATATTATATAGATAATACACGACCGAAACTTAAGTTGAAAACCTAGAAAATGTAATAAACTTTATAAGGAATTCTATTGGAACACCGCTAAGTACTGATCTACGTTGACCTTACACAGCCCAGAAGCACATATGAAGGCAGTCAAGCAGCATTGAAGATAGGGGCCGTGAAAGCAGCCAGTCAACTCCTCATCAACCAAGGCTTTTCAAATCAGGAACAACCGTCACTAATAAACAAAACTATTACCTAAGGAAAAAAATTGCATTCTGAACGGTAGGCTAAGCACTGCGATTGTGTCAAGTCTAGACATTAGGTACATCGGCATACGCTGCGTAAATTGTTGAACGAATTAATTTTAAATACACATTTGAAGGCGAAGAGACATATTTTTTCTCTATTCTGTTTTCTCAATCCCTGGACAACAATCCTATGCTTGACCTACCTACAGTAGCAGTAAACTTACGAGCATGAGCCAGCGATAAAGCCCAAAGCCGCAAATAAGAGGCCGTGTGCGAGACGGTTCCCAGCACGTATTCTATCGTGTGGATGGCTTGCGTGATCAGGATCTCGCCCATGCCTTCTCCGTGAGGGTCCTTTTCCACCTCACCGCTTTCTACTCCTTGCTGATATTGCTGGAATAGACCACAATAAGTTATTGAGGAAGTGAATTTGTTGGACCTCCTTAGACACCGTACATTTTAGATAAAGAACCTGTTAAAAACGACGTTAGACTCTGGATATTTTAGTAAGTCGGCCATCTGATACTGTAACCTATATACTTTTGCGAGCCCGAAATGGTTCGGTGAAACCCTAATAATGATTGACTATGTAGGAAAAAGCTAAAATCGACAAGTAGTGCTACTAATGCTAATTCTGTGTATTAATTAGCAATGTTTTTTACGTTGGTCTAGGATTAATAAATCCACGGTAGAATCTTTCTGAGACCATCTAACTTACCTTTTGCTTTTTAGCTGCTATCATCTGGTATACCGGTTTCCCAAACAGCATAACCGGTACGCAGATAAAAGCGAACCCTATGAACGTTTTCTGGAGTTGCTCCTGTCCTGGATACATGTACTTGAGGCAGGGTGGTTTGTCTTCAGCTTTCTTGAAAAGCATCATGTTGATGAAGATTATGAGAACTGATGGAGCGCAGGACGTTCCATGTGCTGCATCTAGTAAAGGAAATGAGAACTTTGAAAGTTCAAAAGGATCTTCAATATTGTTATAATGATAATAATAATCACATTTATTTCAGACTATAGAACAGTTACAGATCTTATTTTAACTTATTCTACGGTCCATAGTAATATTTACCTTAAAACTAACATACATACAATATTAAAAACTAAAATTAAAGACACGTTATTTTACGGGGAGACGTGACGCAATCAGCTGACGACGGTGCACGGCGGTGTCTCATTGTTATGTCTGAACATCATCATTAGCCTAAATTAGTCCACTGCTGGACATAGGCCTTCCATAATGAGCATACACGTATGTTTGAACATACACGGAATATTCCATGTAAGAGCATTTAGTCGGTGTAGCGCGAGTTTTTATCAAGTGGAGCAGTACCTTTTTTAAAATCTATAAATAGGAACTTTGGTCGTAATTTTTACATCGTGTTTTATCATTCTACACATCCGCTGCTTTAGCTCGTTTAGTGAAATTTTATCTTGCCAGTTGATTATGTTGGTTTGTAATGCTTACCTATCGCATCGGCTGAATACATTGTCCATTTCATGAACATCAGTATGCAGAGATACCAAAACAGAAGCAACAAGAACACAATCTGTGGTATGTATTGCAGGAAGATCATCTCAGGTTTCCTGAAGTAGCTGCAAAGGAAATTGGACATTAGTGATGTAGTTTACAGGGAGGTAAAATTAAAAAATACTACAAATCTGATTTCTATGAATCCAGTAATTACTTGAAGTTTACCACACTCATTGTCACTCCGAAAGCCATGTGGATCACGCCGAATATTATGGAGAGCTTCATTTTGAACGAGTTTAGGAATATGATATTGTTTGCTGCGAACTGAAAAACAAAACAAAAATTAAAGCGGTCCGTTTCCGGATGATGGACTGAGCATAAGTAGTTATAGATTCATGGAAGTCTTATATGAA
This sequence comes from Eupithecia exiguata, assembly GCA_947086465.1. Lineage (NCBI taxonomy): Eukaryota > Metazoa > Arthropoda > Insecta > Lepidoptera > Geometridae > Eupithecia > Eupithecia exiguata. Next base: position 11,712,665 of record OX352233.1, read on the forward strand.
AAGAGCTGGCTTACTAGTTTCTATCGTAAGTATTAACTTCATACTAGCTTCTGTCCGAGGCTCCGCACGTTTTTCAGCGATAAAAATTAACCTATGTCTGTCCCCGGGATTCCGTATACCTCCCTGCTAATTTTCATTAACATCCGTTCAAGCGTGAAAAGTTGACAGACACACAGAATTACATTGATTATTATAGTTTATGATTTAGAGGGTGTCACATCTTAACATGGCTAAAATATTACTCGACTAACGTTAACTAACTATATTAATATTAAAGTATGGATGTACAATTAATGACATGAGAAACATCTTACCTGCCAAGCAGGGTCCATCCCAAACGGATAAGGAGTTCCAGTATAAGCTGTTTTCGGATCCAACTGCAAAGATTTGTGAGTCCGCAGCGTGTCATTATCATATACATTAATCCAACTACTCCCAAACATATTGAAAGACTTCGAAAACATGTCGTTGTATATAAATCCGGTGTAAATCGAGAATATTCCCATGAGCAATATAATGTAGCGGCCGCCAAAGAAAATGTTCCAGATTTCGTTGTCGGTTTTAATCTTGGTGAATTTCTTTTCGAATATGACTAGGATGGCGGCGAATATCGTCATAATGAGACCATGGCCGACGTCTCCGAACATCACGGCGAAGAGGAAAGGGAATGTAATTATCGTGTACAGAGCTGGAAAGAAGCATAGGTAATAAGTTGAAAAATAAGTGCGCAAAACCAAGGAAATCTGAAAAAGTAGGAGGCTACAAAGAAAAAATTTAAAGATTGGAAATTTCACAGGTGTGCTTAGCTCAAATAGCTATTCCTCCATCATCCTCAAGAGTAGATTCTGCCCGTGATGGCAAAATCTTGAGCGCACAATCAACCTTATACAAGTGGGAAAAAGTGACCTAGAATCTGATTTTTTGACAAAAACGAAAAAAAACGTTTCAAAATAATAATTTTTTCGTTCTTTTTAATTATAGCATCTATCATGCTTGTGGAAATAATGCTTTAAAAACGTAAGAACAATAAATATAGGATTAGGATGTTAGGATATAGGTCCAAAAACAGTTATGAAGGACCCAACAAGGGCTGATAGATGATTGTAAAACAGCATATTTTTTTACAGGATGTATCTTTTAAGTAACTAGCTTTTACTAATTTTATTCAACAATATGTAGATAAACTTACCTGGGTTAACTTCTCTATAACTTGCAATTCCATAGGAATCAATCAGGTTTTGGAAACCCCGCGTAAACTTGTTGGTTCTATTGAAAGTCGGTGGGACCTCCCTGGTGGGTACGCAGTGCAGAAACGAGGGTATTAGGCTCCCAGTGGCTTTCTGAAACAAAGAAACTTTTGATACAAAAGTGAAAACAAAGCGAGCAACCCTGATCAATCGGCAACAGAAACAACCATAGTGTTCAGTTTGGTAAAATGTTAAATAAAATTTTGTTTGTTTAACTTTCCTAGACAAGCTCCTACTTATGTTGATGTCCTAGCCGAATCTTCGGCTACGGCGACGGCCAGTCTTAACGGAGACTAGCCTTGTGCACAGGACATACTCGTTCATATTAAAGAGCCCAAGAGTTTGGGCACTATAATAAACACAACACAACAATTTCTATTCCCTCACTCTCATAATCCGATGGAACGGCAGACCGACACGACCGGGAAGAGAGGTCGGGCGCAAGACCAACGGCATAATGGGCTTTTTGAGGCACGTGGGTGTGACACCGTCAATTTCCTGACTCTTGGCTGCTACTGTGAATTTTTCTTGCAAGAAAAATCCCAATAGCAACTTTGACCCGACCCAGATTTGAACCAGGGACATTTAGATTTATCTATCAATGTTAATTTTCGACATAGAGAATCCTTTGTTGAATTCGACAAAACTCTCACTAGACCTTTAAGTACTTAGGTGTGCCTTCCCATCCCATACAAGCTTGCTTACAAAGAGCTATTGTAATGGGCTATGAACCGTGCATTAGAAATAATTCTTACCACACCATCATCCAACACCTTCTGCACAATAGGCATATCATCTTTTGGCACCCAGCACTCTGCGATCAGACACTTCTTCACAATGTCCTTGCTAAACATGTTGAGAGTGTGGTAAATAGCCTTCTCCTTCCGAACTACCATCATCCAAGTGCTGATGTCACGCGCTATGTTTCGAAGGACAAGGCTTCTGTGCTGCTCTGTTTGATCTAGGACCTGGAACAATGCAGTGAAAATAATTCATTGAAATCTTGAACCACGCTGTGAAGATATTTGTGATTTAGAGAATTAACGGTGCACCGATGCAATTCTCTAACTTTGCACCGTCTTTATCAACTTAAATAATTTTTTTTTGACATTGATCATCTTCTGGTCAGTCAGTAGAAGGATAGGACTGTTTGGGTTCAAATCATCGTACTTGGTAAGCAGGTTAGTGATCGTAAAGAATGGCTTAAATTAATAAAGGATGCTGTCACCTAGCACTCAGTGTAATCTTAGTCACCATTTATAATATGTAATTCTTTTATAATTTCCTGGTTTTTATCAAAAATTTCACGAAAAAACTACTACGGATCTAATTCAGACTTACAATTTCCAAATCCTTGATCCTGGCATCCACACCGGACAACATCTCCTGCTGTTCTTTGTACGTGGCAGGGCAGGGGTATAACGTAGCTTGGAACCCATGGCACACCTTCTTCACGCGTAGTTTGATCTGCTCCCCGTGGAAGAATACCACGAACACTGTCTTTTGGAGCTCGTGACCCTGAAAAAGATGAAGAATAAAGAAATCTATGATTCGATCTTGTAGATAGTCATTCTACTAATTAGGTATTTCATATTTTACTGGTTTTTATTTTTACTTGACGGAAAAAGCATATGTTCCACATGATATTAGGTGATATACCTAACCACGTACTAACCAATCATCGTAATAACCAAACATTCTTTCATTTAGAAGCTTATTACGAAGTATAGTTGAGTTATTTTTATTTATGAAAACACATTAAAAGGATTATCAAGCTGAAGTGGCAGTGGGCTGGCCATATCGCGAAAAGAACCGACAACCACTGGGGTAAAAGTGTTCTTGAGTGGAGACCGCGACTTGGCAAACGTAGTGTAGGACGCCCTCCGACCAGGTGGGATGACGATTTGCGAAAGACTGCTGGCAGATGCTGGATGCGGCAAGCTGAAGACAGGGCGCTATGTCGCTCATTAGGGGAGGCCTATGTCCAGCAGTGGATTGATATAGGCTGATGATGATGATTATAATAATTATAAAGTTGTCGTAACTGATTCTAAAAAGAAAAGTATAATATACAGACTATAAACGCCCTCTCCATGCAAAAATGTAAGAATGAATAATTCAGTGAACTGCAAAGGACAAAGCTCCCCCGTCTGTTAATCATATAACAACAGAAATATTTAATGAGTGAGCACATTTCTCGAATAGCATGGCATAATTACGTTCTTTTCAAAGCTTTCTGTAATTGCTTAGACCGTGGTCAGGTAAATAAATTCAAATGGTAAACGATCGAATTTAAACGGTACCTAGCACATAGCTGCGTAAAAATGGGCGTTTTCTGTTGTGTGTTCTATTGTTTCAGTGAAAAATAGCTTACCTACTAGTTTAGTTAGTAAAACATAAAGATAATTAAACTCTTTATAAAGAGTGACGAATGGCTATCTAGCCCTTTGTTGATAATAGATAGATATTTTATTTGGTTCACAAACACAGACAGCACATAACAAAAAATAAATCAAACATAGACATTAGGTACAATAGGTAGAAGGGAATACAATATCATTTCTTAAACTTAGGAACATACAATACACAGACGATAAAAATTAAATAGGTACATAGCTAATAAAAAAAAATAAAAAAAAAATATATTATTGAAACAAATACTACTAAAATTCCTAAAAGTAACGTAAGTTTTGACCTAGGAGTATAGTTACCCATTTAAGTTAGTGTACCTACCCAGATAGATAGATCTGGGTAGGTACGTGATGGTGTCTTGCTAGATGATTTGGACCAAAGCGACTCCGGAGTACCGTCTAAGTTGATTGTTGCATGATGCTACAATACAATTTTTAGGAGTTGAGCTAGACACCAGACTCTGACAATTCGTTACAGCTACACATTTCCTAAGTTTGTACAGGCATTCTTACTCGGATTATTATTTTAACTGACTATACTTATAGGTTTATCTTTATCAATTTGCTTTATATAGGTATATCTAACACAATGGGTTTGCGAAGTAGGTAACCCCCAGGTAACATCTAGAAAAATCAATATACTTCATAGGGTAACGACCGCACTGAAGCCCCGCATTTATTAACCAGGCAGTAGAAAGCCCGGTCACTATGCGGCAGGTAGCCCTAGTTACAGCACTGATTATGGTAGGTAACTACAGAAGGCAAATTGAGCTAATTATGAGCTAAGCTTAACTTGCCGACGACGTTAAACCAAAGAAATCGTGATGTGAGCAAATATTACAAGGGTCTATAAAGGTCAAGGCCTCGTAACATGCGAATGTCAGAGAGAATAGATAACGGTGAGGTAGGTAGGGGTTAATTTCGGTATTAACACAGTGTGGAGAATAATAATTAGGACTCAACAAATGATGACGACGATGCTCATGACGATAGCGATGTGGTAGAATATTCTAATAATGAAACTGTGACTGACTGCATAGCCACAACTATTTAAATTCATCTAGTAACTATGCGCGAACTACTCTGGCGGCGGAATCATGTTACTAAATAATACATTTTGTTTGGTTGCCTCTGACTCTCTGGGTGGATGCAAATCGATAAACTGCAAATTATGACTGCAAATAAACTTAATTCAAAAAGTCACACTTAACGAATCCCATACATTTTGTTACAACTGCCGACAACTCAATAAATACCACGAATTCTTCCAAGCTGCTCTGAATCATTGAAACATTCGAGCATTTGGCTATTAGTCAAAAAACTAAACGTGTTCACAATAAATAAACACAAAAATAAAGTTCTCAATAGGTTGGCGCTACCGAAGAAAAGAAAGTAAAAAAATTAATGAAATAAAATGAACTGCGAAATGACTAACAACAACGGCATTTAAAAATCTGGCACACTAGTAATTTCAAAATTTTAAGCTAATTCCAGTCTCGACTGGTTTGACTGGCTAGTCTAGCTAGACCAAATAGTGGGTTAAATTAATATTGCTAATAGTGACGATGATGTAAATAATGATTATAACGATGACCGCCATAATCATGATGACAATACATTGATGACCCAACATTTAAAATGACGAAACGATGAAAATTAAATCATAGAAGGAAGTTCCTTACCGTGATAGGATCTAACAGAGGCTTCTCAATTTGTGCCTGCTTGAAGAATATGTTGCCATGTGATATCCGCCACAACATCTTTTCGAAGCATGGTACTCTAGAAGTTGCTACCACTCCTGCTATGAAACCAAGATGGCCGATCACTGAAATCAAGGGAGTTTTTAATGAAGCAAAGTTGTTATCTGAGACCAGCTCAAAATTCGAAGCTCTTGGAGTATAAAATGTTGTGTACGTACTGTGTAAAATAGGTGATTTTGATTTTGTACATAGTGCTGGTGCAATAGAAAAATTGGTACACGTGTGAAACTAACCAGACTGAACTAACCTGGTGATTTTTTTCCATTCTCGATTTGATATGCTTGAAAATTAACGAGGGAGCTCAATATTAGAGCAAGGTAACCACCAGTTTCAACTTAAATCTTAGAATTATCAAAGGGTTTACTATGTTTTTTTTTTATAAACTACCAGTTTGTAAAAAAATAAAAATAATAAAACCTTCAATGTATCTTATTAATAGTAATACAAGAAATGTTTCATATCATAATAGTTCAAAAGTACTATATTTACTATATTTAAAAAGTACTATATTTACTATATTTAAAAAGTACTATATTTTTGAAATGTTGGATATACCAACCTTTCAAAAATATAGTACTTTTGAACTGGAAATTTGAAACATTTCTTGTGTTACCTACTATTATTATACAATTCAAGTGTTTAGATTTGAGAAATTCATAAAAATAAAAATGATAATATGCTGAGTTTGAAAGCATCTGCCAATTAAATCTATTTATGTAATGAATTGTATTATGTATATCAAGTTATCTAGTACCCATAACACAAGCTCTGCTTAGCTTGGATTGTCCAGCATTATATATATTATTTATTATTATAATAATAATAAATTCTTTATTTCCATACACGAGATTCAATATAGTGGTACAGTACAATTCTACTTCTCTTACCAGCTTCGTTATTGTAGATCTGTACTGAAGCGGAGATTTTCCTTGCCGCGCTGTGGTCCTGAAAGAACGTCTGCATCTTCTCGATGAGCAGTTTCAGCTCGATCAGGGAGAGGTAGTCGCTCTTCAGGTTGTGTGCGTTGCGCGTTATCTCTTGTATCTCGCCTTCTATGTAGTCGATTCTTTCCTGGAACATTTTTTGCGTATTAAATATCGCTGTTTTAGTTTTGAGCTTCCTCTACTCAAAATCATTATGATTAGATTACTAGACGTTGATTTTTGTATAATAAAGTTTTTGGAAGTAGAAATAGGATTGTTTTTTTTATTAAATCTTAATAACAAAGAAAATTAGAATTAAATAATAGAAACAAATTAGAACAAGTATTTACAATGGAAATAATTGATTTCTTCTTTCTTTCTACACTCCTAATCTTACCTCTAGTATATTGATCTCCCTGGGACTCAGTATCCTCCTGGCCAGTTTTGGTGGAGGAGGCGGCTCAGGCAGCTCCCCCCAGACCCATCGCAGCTTGCGCTCCATTTCACTGCATCTTCGGACCTCGCTCACATACCGGCGTTGGAAGTCATTCACGTGAGGGTTTAGCTGGAAAAAAACATTCTAGAATAACAAGTGGTTTGATAAATTAGTTTGAACTTCTTCCACGAAAAGCACCAACGTTTCTTTCATTCATGAATGATGAAGCACCACGAGCGCTGTGAAAGGCTTTCGGTCAAGGACGAACGTGTTTTTTCATCAATAGTTTAGGTTCGCGGGCAGTAATCGAGTAGACAGCTGAACCTAACTATCAAGTCACGAGGTAACGAATTAGATTGAATTAAAATATCGTTTTTGCCAACAACAATCCACGTGCAATGCAAATGCCAAACTGTTACTAATGCTTATGATTACAGGACTACTCAAAAGATTACAAGTCGTGAAAAATTCTGTTGTGCTGTGAGTACTTGCCTTCTGAGTTTGTTTGTATCATAACATAACGTGTTGTTACTACCAGGCATTGTCATTGTCAATAATAGTAATTTAGTAGCTCTCAAGAGACTAGCCAATGTCCATGACCTTTTATTTACGTTGCAGACGTCACTGTATAATATAACAAAGTAGATTAAAGCCAATATCCGAATTGGCCATGCGTTTTATTTCTGCCACGCCTTCTCGTAGAAATTGGGTAAGATGTTGATAGTTCTACATATCTAAACATGTTTATTGAGTAAGTATTTGTTAGTTTATTCTACTCTGAAGATAACCATAATCATCGCTTGTAATGTTAGAGTAACCGAATAAAAAGAGTAGTAAAGGACCTACATATTTGGTATTGCAACGTAAAGCATATTGTGCATTCAAAAGCAATTAGTATAAACTTTTCCCAGTCAAACTGCGAAGCAAATTTTTTAGGTTTTTATTTATTATAGTACTCTGGGTAATTTCTAAGAAATTAATAAATTAATTAGTTGGAAAAAGAGCAACCCTGCGCTGAAGGGGAAGGTGCGGGTTCGAATCCCGTCCAGATCGTAAATTTTTGGGATTTATTAATTTCAAATTTTTTAGCTTCATTTTTAAACACTAAAGTTCACTATAGCACACTAAAGCATTTGTAAACTTTCTGTTTTATCTTGCAAGAAATTACTCGAGCTATAATTTAAAAGGAGCTAAGACGCAGGCAACAACTAGTTAATATGGCATATGCTTCAGTTTTATCGGTCATTGTGTTTTATGGCATAATATCTATTTGTTATACGATCGACAATTTTACGCTTCTTCGTATTTTCATGAGCCGCGTCGGTTATGTAGGTTTACAGTTTGTGCGCATTGCTGCATTGGTTTAAATGTATCTTTTATTTTTACAGCATCATCATATTTTACACCTTAGTATAAGGTATCGTCAAAGCTAGTATATTTATTCATTTATTTATTTGGCACACAAAACGTAACACAATCAAAACATATATCAAAACATTAGGAAAGACAGTAATGATCTAGATTGTATCCCTAAGTATGTGTCACAGCATGATTTATTAAGAACAGTTCTGTGTAAACAATTAATAGAATATTACACGATTAAAGCATGTATTAAAAATAAATTACAGCAATTAATGAGTAGAACAATAAATTAATAGATTTGATTTGAGAATGTAACTACCTAGCTTAAAAAAATTATGAAATTAAATTTATGAATAAAATTTAAGAATTACATAAAATTAAAATTACGAAAAATTATTATATATCCTCCTCCTCCTCAGCAGCCTTTATTGGTCCACTGCTGGACGCAGGCCTCCCCCTGATAATAGCCTTATTGGTTTTTATCTCCTGGGGGGTATTATATATTGATCACCAATTTAAGCACCCCACAAGGACCCTATAGATATCCTATCTTGTTTTTGGTTTATATCACTGAGCTGAAATGCCAAAATTGCACACATCGCAAAGTGAGATGTATTCAACGCAATCATCACAATTTGTGGTTCGTATTTTATCAACAAGATCTTAGTTTTTTTTCGATTCCTATTTTCTTGTTTCTATGTGATAACCAACTACACTTACTATCATCTTGCTGTATCAGCTTGTAAGAGGTTGGTAGGCTATTTATGCCTACCTTGTAAGTTTTGGTGTACTCTTCATAAGTTAATCTAACTGTTTAAGTAAATAAATAAAATCATAGTACTAATTACAGTATGACTGCACCTACAGACATGTAAAAGCAACGACGATTAGTAATTAAGTAATGTGCTGATAAGAACTATCTTAGGAATTTCACAACAACTGTCTAACTAAGTCAATAGATATAACACAACAACTATATAATAATATTGAAGATAATTTCAAGTGGGATCAGGTTTTCCACTTAGATTTGTAAACAAAATCCATTCTTTATCTGTTCTTAATCTTTCTGAATCACTGTTAGGAATCTGAACAATGAAGAAATTATCGAGGTTCCTTCAGAAAGTTCGTGAATGAACAGCTTCTGCTTCGCGGCTTAGCTTTAAATATTGCCCATGCCCATAGAAGAAGAAGGTTTAGAATGATAGAAGACACAAACGAGGTGTCGTCGAAAAATTGGGACTAACTTGACCTGTCTTAATTTCCAATTCGAATACGTGCGCGTGTGTGCGTGAAAGCACTTAAGTTATATGCTTGTAAACTCACACATAGTTTAGTTTTTGGCTACAAAATCAAGAAACTAGTAGAATGACACTATCTCTCTGCTCAGCAGCGGGATTTTCCTCTAGTTATGCCATTTGTGGAACTGACTAAGGTGTAAATGAAATCTGATCCTTTTTAAAGTTTGGCATGGCGACTCCGACGGTACAAAATATATCCAAAAGTTCATATCTTCATATAACATGGAGTGTGATGTGATAAATTTGAGCAATATACTTCAACCAAAGGTTAGGCATTTTCGTGAGGTGACTTTTGCTGATTTTTTTGTCATGGGAAGCCATTAACCTTAATTTGGATAGCCAAAATCACGAACTGGAGGTAAATCGATACAAGGGGCACGGAATGGACACCGGAGTCACGGAACGGAGCTTCGTAGCTCGCTAAATATTACAATTAGGTCGTCACTTTGCTGAAAAATATGGTATAAAAAAGTGGGTTAAGTTCCGAAGCAAATAAAAACTCCAGCGGACATTCTCCTAATAAAAACATATATTGTATAGTCCAGTAACACCATAAAAGCTTACATAAAATTAAACAGCAGTGCGTGGAACCACTGATGGTGACGACAGTGTGAATCTTAAAATTAATATGGATATGGATTGTACATATCATGTTGGTTTGCTTGGTCTAAAATGGCTCTTTCTACTGCTGAAGGCAGTTTTAAAATAAAATCTTAAATAAAAGAAAAAGAATACGGAGAGAGACACACTAATCCCACTATCATGTGAAGTTATATCATAAATGTGAAAGTTTGGATGGATGGGTGAATGTTTGTTACTCAATCACGCCAGAACGGCTGAACGAATCTGGATGAAATTTGGCACAGAGATAGATTATAGTCTGGAATAGCACATAAGCTTTTTATCCCGGAATTCCCACGACGGTAACTACGCAGGTGAAACCGCGAGGCGCTGCTAGTATTATAAATACGAGAGTTTGGATGAATATCCTCGAATACTACTTCGGGCCATAACTACTGAAAGGATCGGACTGAAATTTTACATACAGGTACTTCTAGGCCTGTGATAAAACATAGGCTTATCCCATAAATCAGTTCCCATGGGTTAGAAATAACCATGTAAACAACGCAAGCGAAACCGAGGGCAGAAACTGGTTCAACAATATTGTCATTAATGGCTTTTCCGCCGCCATAGCTGACTCTATAAATAGAATTAAAGACCAAATTATGATTCAAACAACAGTTTTTGTATTTTGTAACCCCACATAATATAATTTACATTGTACTAAAAATAGTACTATGTAATTTATAATGTACTAAAAGTAGTACTATGTAAATTAAGTAACACAAAAATATGGGAAAGTCTACACATATAGATGGTTAGACTTTCCCGTTCTTTTCGTACTAAAAATAGTACTATGTAATTTACATTGTACTAAAAGAAGTACTATGTAAATTATGTAACATAAAAATATGGGAAAGTCTACACATATAGATGTGTAGACTTTCCCGTTTTTTTCGTGACTACGTCTCGTAAATGCAATTTGACCTAGTTGCCTACCGAAGTTTTGCGATTCTGAACACTCCCCTATTTTGTTTCCTTGACATGACATATAAAGAATAAACCCTCTGATCACCAATGAACTTATGGAAAGCATTTCAAAAGAACACTATCAGCTATTTTCGTTGCTAATATGCATTGCTATGTAAAACCTGGTTTACGTTATGCTCTGTTTGGCTTGGAGTTGGAGCTGGATAATACTGTGTGAATTGTCCAGCATTCTTTATTTATTATATTCTTTTATCCACCAATGATTAAACGACACTTTTTTATGACTTGTGCTGCCTTTCCTTTGTTTTGTACCATGCAAACATGTTATGTATATCAGTTATCTAGTACCCATAACACAAGCTTTGCTTAGCTTGGGGCTAGATAATGCTGTGTGAATTGTCCAGTATTATTATTATTATACACAGTAACAGCCGGTTGTACGCTTCCTGATTATCTCTTTTCTACAATAACTAATCATTGATTAAATCTCTTGTCAACTTCAGTTCAACAACAGCAGGAACTACCTATTTGAAAAGATTTGGTCACTGTGTACGAGTAACCTGCTGTAAGTCAAGTTCTGCTACCTGGCACCAGGTTACTAGATAACTACATTGTTTTGTTTCATACGGCCCTGTTTCTTCAAATTTACTTGTCGCCCCACATGATTCTTACCTGACCAGGGCCGAGCCATTGGGTGGAAGAACATCTACTCTACAAAAATACTTACAGAGACCTTGAAAACCAAAGCTATTACTTTAAATGGCATATTTTTGGACAAACAGGTAGCATGCCATGTCAGCATGTAAGTGAGTCACACCCAGGAAATCGGGTTAAAGTAGGGTGCGTTACGCATACACTAAAGAAAATATGGAAATCCCCATGAGTTTGCCCTACCCTACCCCGTTAAAAGTTTGTAAAGTATTTGTTGAATTCGTCATCATAACAATTTTCAGCTGGATTTTACCCAATACAGGTAAAAGCTTTTTCATAATAAAATATGAAAATATATTAATTCCAAACTCTGTATGTATTCATTTCCTATATTAACAATGTATCACTACTACATCATTAATTATTACCACATTAATATTACAATTAGTTGCTTAGTTGAGTTGTTTTCTATTTATGCGTATGCTGTGGCTACCTGTAATTTAGAGTGCACTAGTTTTTAAGTTATATCGTATAATTTGTGATCTCTTGTCTTAACTATAGTTGGTTGCCCTTACTAAATAAATAAAAATTTCGAAACAGCGTAATTGGTAACTGAAATAATAATTTTAATTTTTAATGTTGCATCATTCAGAACTATGACATTAACAATAAGTACCTATAGGTACAATTCTTATCGCATATCGATACATTACTTTCATAATAAGATTCACATTCGTTATTGGCAACATAGTTACAGATCTTTTGCTACAATCTTACTTGATATGTAAGTAGTAGGTAGTATCACATAATGCACTTAATAATTAAAATGAATGTAGTTAATACCTATATAAATTAAAACTTACATTAAAATACTAATTAAAACAATAAAAAATAAGAATATTATTAGACGCGTTAGCTTTAAAAATCATATTTCATTTAACAATTAATACATTTATGTAAAAGAAAGATAAGTTATATTATTATCATAGAGACTCAAACGTTATCCATACTAATATTTTCAATGCGAAAGTAACTCTCTTACCGTTTCATTGAAGACTACACGTCTGAATGGATCGAATTAGAACTTAGCAAGGAAATAGTACACCTACGTCATTTTTGTCTCAAAAAATATTCTCAAAGGACTTTTAAATTTGGTAATGGAAAATCTAAGAATAATGAGTACGAAGCCTGCAGTAACTAATCTAATAGACGAATAAAGAATAGTATAAATATAAATTTTACTGTGCTACATTAGTAGGTTTCCACTTTCGCGGTTAAATCACTCCACCGTATCGAAATTTGGCAAAACATGTAATTTACGTCACGGAGAAGGGAGTACTCCGTTTCTGATACTACAGTCGTATTTAGCTAATGTGAATCTATGTTAGGAACACAATATAACGACCAATACTCCTACTATTATGATGTTCCAATGCTAAAAAAAGTTAGTCTTTTTAGTCCTTCCCTTAAATAGCAAAAATATATATTGTGGATACGTCGCAGACGAGACTAAAAAAATGCTTTCAGATCATCTGCGTAGAGTTAAAATTGAGAGTTTTAGAAACATGTATTGATATCATTTATGAATAAAACAAACAGCAAGGGACCAATAATAGACCCTTGTGGCACGATTAAGGAGTCTTTGATGTATTTGGAATGGAAACCCTTCGCTACGACTCCTTGTGCTCTACCTTGTATGTAGGAAGCAAACCATTTTAGTAGACTGCTGCGAATACCGTTAAAGGTCACCTTGATCCACCCTGTCAAAAGCCTTCTGAGAATCCATGTAAACGGCATCGATTTGAGCAAGTTCGTCAATATTTTTTAAAAAGAAGTCTAGTCCGTAAACCTAGATATCCTAACGTAGGTCCACGCGCCGGTTTCAGACATTTGTTTCAATGAGTCTGACAAGATTGGACATGATAGCAGCAAGGCTAATGCTACACTACAAAGAGCCTAGCTTATTGTTAATAGACAAGAGACACGCCTCGGTAAGCTGTGTCACTTGGCTCTTCTCATCTGCCACTACTGATCCTAGACATAATAGACATATTGCATACTATAGTCTAGGCCACATTGCAAGCGACGCGCCTAGCTACAGGCACCTAGCTAGCCTATGAGAGTTACGTGAACTTGAACAGGAAATATAGCTTGTAGATGATATCATTAATTCTGTCACATATCCTGTTTTCAGTGGCATGTTCATTAATACGAGTAATAGTTGGATTTTATAATTGGCCCTCAGCAGACATGCGCTGGTATTTACCGGCATGTATTATGTAAATTACTATTTTTAAGACCTAGCTGTAAGTTTTCCTAAAATTTTGAAAATAAAATAAAATAACATTTTCGGGAACATACCTAGGGGTTTTCGAGTGTTGAGCAACGGGCCTCTTTTCGTTGTGAGACTTTAGCTTAGAAGAATATTGTTAGTAGTTTAGAACTAAACTGGATGGAAAGCAGACAAAATCAATCACCTGAAAATCAAAAAGTCTACTTTTAAAACCGATTACGATATAGTCGGAACGAAACAATATGATCCCCACTTTTAAAGAAAATACAAGAGAGAAAAATTATTATATCCGGCCAGTACGCCCAAGTATGGTTACAATAGAACTCCAGGCAAGACTACACACAAACTCACTCGATTGCTTCTCCCAATAGGTCCTGACTTCTAGCTGGGGAGTGACCCCGACTTCGTAGGAACCGGAGTTATTTATAGATCCTTAGCTCGCATCCTTTAGCCCGTTAGATCATCTTCAACTTTGAGCTCAGGAATTACTGTTCAGTTGTTTTGTTGACTGAGCACAACAACAGAGTATAAGAAACTTATAAATATTAGGATTGTATACAAATCACTTACAATTTTTTTAAGAAGGCAGCATTGAAAACAAAGTTTAGTCAATAATCATATAATAATCAATAATAATCATAAATGTACCTAACACATTCATTTGTTTTATTTACGTAGATAAATTTTATACTCAAATCGAAGATTTAATCAATGAAGTATTTATAGTAACTAAATTAGTTCTCTAAAAATGTATCTCTGTAGTTCTAAGCTTCGAATTTCAACATCGCCTAGAGGTTTAATGCCACAAAAGAATTACCCAGTGATGTTAAATTCCGGTGCATACCGCAACACATCCAGCATTATGAATGGCGTGCGGGTTATATTGTTTTTAATTGAAACGTCAATGAGCACGTACGTTCATCCTGCTATCATGTGATTGTCCCGTGCCTGTTACAGATCTCCTATGTCCTCTCTGTCGTTTTGTATGAGGACTTTAGTTGGTCCGGGACTACTTGTTTTTGCTTTTGATCTTTCTTGTGTCAAAATTCTGCTCAATTATCATAATGGATAAAAACCTAATGATTTAGTAAATTATTAGTAATTATTATTAGTGTTATTTACTAATCTGAAGGTTTTTGTCCATGAACAGTTTTTTTAGGATTCTGTACCCATAGGACCCTACTACTAAGCTTACGTTGTCTGTTTGCCCGTCTGTCAACAGGCTGTATCTCATAAACCCATCGATCAAAAATGTCCGGCTTTGCCGGCCCCCGAACAACTTATTTTTGATCGAAGCATAAACCGTAAAAAGAAGACAGTTGCAATATACACTATCGATTAAACGATTCAATATTTCTTTTGCCGCTGTAATAACAAATAACACAACTTGTTTAGTTGTGAATTCTCCTTTTTTGCATGCTTATGCTCACGGAATATTTGACTTTGTGTCTCTACCAAAGGCAGAATGATTGGTTAAAGTTTTCGTATCAATTAACGGTGCAAACCAAACTAATCGTTTCCCATTAGTCCGATCACGAAACATGGTTAATGTTGCGCGGTAATAAATCCAACCTCCTACTTCGATTCTGAAAATATTTAGATCAATGCGTCTCTCGCCTTCTATCTACATAATGTATCTCTATCAATTCTTTATTTGTGTTATTGCCCTCTTGTGTAAAAAACGTTTACAGCGGCTACAGCGGCGTTGATAACTTCATGAACTGAACTAGCTTTGAAGGAGCTTGAGCGTTATAAGATTTACTGTATGTATGCTATTTTGTAGAGTATATTTATTCACCATATTCATCATCATCATCAGCCTATGTTAGTCCACTGCTGGACATAGGCCTTCTTTCCACCATATTATTATCTAAATTATTTTCAGATTTTGGTAAATTTACGGTGTATTACAATAAAAAAAAAATATTAGTAAGAGCAGTAATTGGGTACCTGTATGGAAGGTACAATTTTTGTATTTTAGGTACTCGATATTTTAGGTAAGACCTTTTGTACATATATATTCTGGCAAATAAATGATTATGATTACGTAAATTCATTACGTACAATGTCAGTTAGACCAAATCATAATTAACCGACCTAAATGTACATTTATACCTTCTAAAACTAGAACCATCAAGAGACGATTGAAGGGAGCCGCAGCCAGAAATAACAAATAGTTGATCTGTATTATTGAAATGAGCTAAGACCGCCCTGAGACGATTGACGGCCGCAATATAAGTCCGGATAGAGTTATTACTGACGATTATGTATGTATAGACAGTTATTACACGTGTTCCGTTTCTTCAAAAAAAACGGTGGTTTGTTGCTAATAAAGTCCGTCAGCCACACACTGGGGCAATTTTGTAAGAAATAATCGACGCTTGAGTCCGATGGAAGTCCCAGAGTTTTTCGACTCATTGACCTCATGGCGCAATTGGCAGCGCATTGAGGAAAGAGTTACCATTTTTAAATTTCTTAGAAAACTGTGGTTTGAATTGTGATTGTGAACGGCCTAAGCCTATGCCTTGATCTCTTGATCACAACGCTGCGGTGTGTGGTGCCGGAGACATAATCGTAAGGAAACCGTCTGGTGGTCTTATTCCGTCGAAGTCTGCGACAGCGGTGAGGGGCAAATGTGTCTAGCACCGCAATCTCCATACCGCAGCGTTGAACGTTGTGATGTGATCAGGGATCCATTACCTATCTACCACAACATAATATGACATGACACAATAAATAAATTAAAATAAATAAAAAAAATGATTATACATAATTATTGACTACTACGTCCTAGACACTGGCCTAGTGTAGGTGACAATGGCAAGGTTTATGGATGCGAGTTGAAAAAGCTATTACAGGTTTTCTGATAGATGGATCTTGGATGTTTACAGAGAAGGAGTAAACATTGACGTTATTATATCAAAGAAGGCTACGATGGAATTCCTTCTCTTTTCTATGATTTTTTGTTTTAAAATTAGCAAAGCTTAAGGGTTTTGATAGTTTTTAATCATATTTTATCGGTAATCAAGTTATTAAAATTCAACAGTCTGTAGTTAGCTCAATTGTTTCAATTGTAAATACTAGCTTTAATATATCAAAATAAGCATAATGTGGAATATGACGGAATCTTTGGTAAATTGATTAAAAACTATCAAAGCTCTGAGAGTTTTAATAGTTTTAAATCATATATAAGGTAATGAAATGCGAAAGGTTTTCGGATTGATGCATTATTATATTCATGCTTTCAAAGAAATAGAACATCATTGTCGATCTGTCAAATTTTCAATGATATTGAGAATCCTGAAACTGATATAAAACTTTAAATCATATATCATAAATGAAATTCATAACTGTTATAACCGGTACAGCTGTTTTTTTTTCTTCTGCACTGAGTGCCCACGATACTAGGGGACTAAAATTGGGCCATCGAGCGGTAGATCCGCGACATTGACCTGACTAGTAGTTGTGACGTCATTAAAGGTAACCGACGAGCACGTACTATAGTAGCTATTTTTTATCCAGTTCTGTGAATTGCTACCTCATTTACCCTTGATCTTTCCAGAGCGGAAATTGCAACCACAAATGCATTGCATATACCTTCTAAAATCGGCTTTGTTCTTACCTTCGTAATAATTATAAGTAGGTACTTCGTTATTTTAAAATTTAATTGAAACAATGCTATATTGTGATGTTTATTTATGCTTTTTATTTATTAGGTTTCTTAGTATGCAGTTTATCACACCCCGAATTTACCACCTGTTCATTCCAATATTGCGATTTGTATGTGCGACATCGATGCCCTGGATCGTTGAGTTGACCGCTCATGGCTAGGCAGTTAACTTAACGGCGGTATTTAGTTATATGCCTTGGGCGATTTTAAAACCACCAACGTTCAACGAGTCGGCTGACTGTTAGTTTATCATTTGAACTGTGGTACTTACAGCCGTGCCGGCCCGGCGTAAAAATTAACACCTTCGACGTTGCAGGTGGGTGTCGTAAAAGATGATTAAGGGGTTAAAAAAGCTAGGGTAGCAGAATTCTTCTGTCTATTTCTAACACCTCTACAGAAAGCACCAATCCACTTGCCAAGCGTGGTGATTCTGGCCAAGTCCCCCTTGTCTGGGGGCGGCAGGTTCAGCCGTGGACGTACGAGAGCCAATGAGGTGGTAGGTACTTACATCTCTGAATTGTGCGATGCCTGCCTCTCCCAGTTCAAACATGGAGACGTATGCAGCTTCTGGCTGCACGAACAGCTGGCAGAGGATCATCTCCTCGCTCCGGAACATCGCCCCCATGGTCGCTGGCTTATATACTCTGCAACAGAAAAGAGTTTCTATCATCAGCATACTTCAAGATAACTAAAATTTTAATTTTAAGAAATAAAGTTATCGAATTTTGAATTTTTTATACAAATTGGCGCAAGCGCGGCGCCGCAGGGAGCTTTCGCATTACGTCAAAATTTGAACGTTTTAGCATAGTGTAGTAGGTCGTAGTGTACTGTAGGATAAGTGACTGATATACTTAATACAATAAATTACATAGATCTTTTTTTACTACATATATGTAGATTATACCCAGAGCACCAAGAACAAATATTTGCAGATCATACAAACATTTGATCCAGATGCGGGAAAAATTCACAATCTCCTGGTCGCAGGCGGACCTTCACCCGCCGCGCTATATCAGTCTTTAGGCATAACATAATTATACTTTTTATCCCGGATAAATGCACATAAAACCGCAGACTGAAGCAAGCGTATTTAGAAATGTTTATTAAAAAAGTTACAACAACGTATTAAAATAATTATAGCTAATATTTACACTTAAATGTATTTTCTAAAAATCTAAGCCGTTACCAGGCAGAGTGCCCAGATTGCTGGCAGCATTGCCACGTTTAATGGCAATGCTAATTCGTTGATTGAAATAAAAGCCAGCATTCCGATCACCTGTGAACTCTATTAGCAGTTTTGTAAGATCTTTATATATTGTGTGTGCCCCAGGACCCCAAGGACCTAGGATATCCACCCCAAACGGCTCGAATAAGTAACCTCGGTTTAGCGTATTTTTGCCATTTGAGGGACTCCGCTGATGTTGCTGCGGAGTCGGCCCTTACTGATGTCCCTGCAAGATGAGAAGGTGCTAGGGTATCTACACACTTAGCATCCCCAACTAAAGGCGTCGGCCTTTAGTGATGATGGTATGACTCTGATTCCTTGAAAGATGGGTCGCCGTCTTTCAAGGAATCGGAGCCATACCATCTGGCCTTTTACCATTATCTCGATTAGGCCACGTGGTTGTAGATAATATGTTTAAATACATATGTAGTACATAATAATATGTAAGACTCTCAAAAACCGCTTAGCCTAATAACCTCAAGTATTTCTGGATGATAATGGCAATAAACCGTAAACAGTTGCAAGCCGGGACTCAAGGCCGTCTGGACACTTGCAGCGTGACATGCGTAGGTGTCGTCTAGCTAACACACGGTTGTGAAATCAACCGCATTCATACTACATATAACAACTACAATAAATGCGAAAGAATCTATTCGTTTCATTCTCTCCCAAGTAATAATTTCCATCTGACGTTGGAGTCTACTTCTGCTTTCAGCTTTGAACGGGTTGGTTGTCCCAAGCGTAATGTTCCTTAAGATGTACATCATCATCATTGTGGCCTTTCATAAATCCATTTCTGGATGTAGGTCAATCTCCTCCACTCAAGACGGTCTTGAGCCCTCAACCAGTACTCGACATTCGATTATTGATCTCCTTCTTTCTCTCTGTCTTATGTGATTATTAGTCCTATCTGATGATGTGGCCTGCTTTTCTTGACTTTTCTTTCTACTTGTATCGCAAGGTCTTCTGAAATATTACGAGCAGAAAGTAGATTTCTGTAAGAAAGTTTGTTATCACATCTGTCTACTTTTTGCAGAATAATATTTTTGTTCAACGCTGCAAGCGCGAGTTGGTTATGAATAACAAGCTGAAACAGACTCGCAACAGCAGGTGGCACATTTACTAAATCTGTCTCCAGTTGATGACTACTGTTGTTTTATTGTGAAATATTCCTTTTCAAATTTAACAAGCATTTTGACTATCAATCAGATCGTTCCTATCTATTTACACATGGTCTTCGTTCTACATCATGGACTGCCGCCTTTGCAACTTTAGTTTTAAAAAAATATGACTGAAAACTTTTCCATCGTAAATTGTAATTTAACTTTACACTGGATTATCTTTATTAATACCATGAACCCAGTTACAGCGAGTGACACCATGTCTTCATGTCCGAAGAGCTATTAGAGTTAATTGAGACGTCTGAACTTCACTGGCGATGATGTCATTTGTTCAATTGCAAATAGCTTTAAAAAAAGGATACAATTAGAGCTACTGTTTTTTGCAAGATAATTAACTAGCAAAATTTTAATTGACGACAATGTGGATTGTCCAATTATCACAAACCACGCTAGCCTAAATTCTTCTGTTGCCACTTGGAGACTCAACAAGAACAAACATTAATTCGGCTGCTAATATGGTGGAGCTTTTAATTGGTAAAGTAACATTCATTATCATCATCAGCATATATTAGTCCACTGCTGGACATAGGCTTAGGTCCGTGGGCGCTATTGAGCTCATAAAGTCCCTGTTTTCAAGTAACAGTCACTCCAATTCACCGAAGCGAGAAGAGAAAATAGATAGAGTATGTTTAGTAGAATCAATTGATTCTTGATCATTAAAGATTCAATTGATTCTTGCAACGTATACCACTACACACATGACTATGTGACAATATTTTTTTTGCCATTTATTTGATGATTTTCCTGATCTTCGCTATGTTCTGCTGCCTCAATAGGAACTAACCTTTACTACGCAATGCATGATTCAAAAACAATACATTTATTTTACTCGGTAGGCTTTGCGCTGCTTCTATATTATCTACCTCGGGATACAGACTCCGTTTACTCCCTTTTTACAGCAGCTATATCTTATGATGTTTCTCTAGTGTCTGAGTATACCTAAATTAGTATTTAAGACACTACTAAACAGAAAACAACAACTCTCAAACACAGTGTGTGTTATACACACACTGTGTTAACACACACTGTGTATGTACAATATAAGTAATCATTTTGACAATAACAGTAATAAAAAAAATACAATAGAAGCCAAATATCCTTCAAACAAAGCATAGTCTTAAATAGCAGGCCTTTTTACTAACATGTCCTCCGATACCTCTATTACTGCGTCGTCCGGTTAAATCAAGACATAGGCTGTTATGAAGCCTAAGGTGCCGTTAACTTCACCGCGCCCTTTCTCGTAATGATGACCTATCATGCTACAGTCAGACGATCGATAATGATCCCTAAAAATAAGTTCAAACCATTAAAAGCACCATAAGATGGAAGATATATTTAAAACCATTGAAATTGATTTATTCCATATAAAATTATTTGATTATTTTAATATTAATAATACTAATACATTTATGTATTGAAAAAAACAATAAGTTTTAATGTTTATAGTATCTTGAATCCTTATTTAATTTGATTGTTTTGACGAAAACTAAAAACCAACAACAGATCCCTTTATTTTTTTTGGAACTTATTTCGTTTCTTAGCTACAATTTAGTTACAAATTTAACTATGTATGTATTTCAATTCGTGCGACCCCTAATAATCATAACTTTAACAGGAACAAAACGTCAAACAATTTTTTTTTTTGGGTTTATTTTTAGGGTTCCGTACCCAAAGGGTAAAACGGGACCCTATTACTAAGACTCCGCTGTCCATCCGTCTGTCTGTCCGTCTGTCACCAGGCTGTATCTCATGAACCGTGATAGTTAGTTAGTTGAATTTTTCTCAGATGATGTAATTTCTATTGCCGCTATAACAACAAATACTAAAAAACAGAATAAAATAAATAGTAGACGCTTGAAATATTCACAGAATATTCAGTTATATGTATAGCCACTTTAATGATAAATTATTAAATTAAAATAAAACAGGAACTTTTGGGCGCTTCCATACAACAAACGTGATTATTTTGCCGTTTTTATAAATAATGGTACGGAACCTGTCGTGCGCGAATCTGACTCACTCTTGGCCGGTATTTTTAACACTCACCACGATAACCTTTTAACTGGAATATCTATCACTATTACGTACGACATTACGTACTTAATGACAATGATTCAGAGATAAGAGAAAGAAAACAATTGGGAAGGGATTGACAAAAACATTGGTAGCACAAGAAAACATGACTTGGCTGATGCATAGCCATCATCATCATTAGCCTGTTGGTCCACTGCTGCACGTAGGCATAAGGGTTCATAAGAGGAGCCTTATGAACGTCTTTGCGCGCGCGTCTTCAGCTTGACGCATCCAGCACCTGCCTGCAGTATTTGGGTTGACGATCTCTGCGTCAACCCATCTGGACGGAGGGCGTCCTACATACGTTTACAAAGTCGTGGTCTCCACTCAAGAACCAGTTTACTCCAACGGTGGTGGTTGGTTCTTCGCGAGATATGGCCGGCTCACTGTCACTTCAGCTTGCTTACTGCCTATTCGTAAAGTCACAAGAAGGCTAAACCACATATTTGCTACAGAAAATATACATAATAGTATATACTATCAATTAGAGAAAAAAGTACACACACAGCAATTTGTTTGTTTGCTGCAATGTTTCTGTTTTTAGAGTTCCGTCTGTCAACCCTATTTTTTTCAGGAAAACGTGGATATCGAGTTGAAATTAACATCAAATACTCAGGTCTATAACTTCTATAACTTCCAATTCATTTAGAAACTAAATCCCCGATTTTAATGAAATTTTGCATACGTACATAATCTGATAAGAAATAGCCATTTTCACCGTTTTAGTTTTTCATCAAACAACATCATCATTAAATGAAAGCGAAAGTAATAAAATCGCTAGAAAATGAATTGAAATGAATTTGCGCTCAAATTTAATGATGATTTAGTATTTTAAAAAGCTAAAAGGAAACAAACATAGCTATTTCTTATCCGATTATGTATGCAAACTTCGATTGCAATAAAGGGTTTGTTCCCAAAGTGAGTCGGAAACTACGCTTGTATGGGGGTTAGAGGTTCTCACCCACCCTTGGTCTTAGAAAACACTACGAGCTAGCTCTATGCAATAGCAACTGATAATGGTGAAATTAGACCACTGACTTCGCATTGTCTGCTAAAGAAAAGCATATTGTGTTTTGTCCAATTATCAGAGGAATGCCAACGTTAAATTCACAGCTCGCCCGGCACCCAGGCGGTCTTGAATCGAACAGCTAGGCATTGTATTTTTGTATCTGGACATCTTCCAAATAGTACTCACGTCTTATCAAGAGTATGGTCTGGTTATGCTATTATACCAACACATTGATAATGCCATTAAAATATCGGTGGGAAATGTACCTTATTTCTATTTATATGGATGTTATTTTTGTCTGTTGTCTTCGAGCTGATAATGAGACCCAGTTTCTACGGACAAACTACATTCGGTCAATTTTTGGGCGGTTATTATTCTGTTTTATAAATATATATCGGTTCTGTGAGTGGGCTTCATTGACCAGTTTTTTTAGGTTTAGGTTTTGGTAAGGTTTTACTGTAAAAATATTTGAGGAGGTAAAACAAGAACTCCAGGTATTGTATGTTATGGGATGTACCAGGATGGCAAAAATTAATTTAAAAAAAAACGTTTTATAAAAAAAAAGGTTTTTAAAAAAAAGATACCCTACCCATATTTAACTCGATACTAAACATTTTTGCCAAGCTGTGTGATCAAAATAAAACAGGTTCGGATAGTCCTGTTGGGCATGAATTATTTCTAGATTCGTAACTGCCAATAAATTTAGAACAATAACGATCAAAATATACCTATTAGAAACTAAAATTCAATTAAGAAATCCCTACATTCGACAACTACCGTTCGGAAATAAAAACACATTATTGTAAAAATACTTGGTACTCACATGTCTTTTAAAAATCCAAAAGGTCACTTCATATTTTGATATCACACACTGTTTGTTTGTTTGTTATGTTGGTACACCGGGTGACAACGGGCGGCGAGCCCGAGCGGTAGCGGAGCACTGCAGACCTACCCATTGCTTCACCCCCACAGACTATCTACCACTTACTATAGCACTGTACACAGAATAACTACTAGTTAGTTACTGCATGACATAGATTAGTAAACAGTCACTATTGATAAAAAAATAGGTGTACATAGATTAGGTAGTTGTTTGTAGGCAATTGTTAAAGGAACATAGAATTTGTCACGTGGGACTGCGTTGAATAAAGGACAACACTCACTAAAGCCTTTTTATGTTCATAGGTAGAAACTTTTGGCATCATGATAGTTTCAAAAGTTTTAGGTACTTTTGGCAGAGAATATATAATAATACTATCAAATAGAATGGACACTTCTCGCCCTCCACCTGACCGAGCTTCCTCACCCCGCCGCCGCCGCGCCGGCCGGCCCCAATCAACCGGTACGGTTTGCATCCCAAATGCAAGGGATGTACGGCAGGCGCACGTACGGCATTTCGGCAGACGACGACGACCGTTCGATTGAAATTTCTCTGGAGGCTGACGCCAAAAAAAACTTAGTTTTACTCGACCTGCATTTCAAATAGAGTCGAACTTTTGAAGACCGCAGCCATATAGTTAAGTTAAACGACCTCACCGCTAATGTGAGGGCATTGCTATTTGACCTTTTGAGATTGGAAAATGAAAAAATTAAATGTCATGTTCACTTCAAAGAGCGTGGTAACCTATGTTCCATATAATAAAACTTTTGAAACTATCATGGTTATTAACATAGAAATCATTTAGAACGGGATATTAACCCTCATTCTTTGTCTTTTGCTACGAAGTAGTGGTAGTGTTCGTACTTCGTAGCAAAAGACAAAGAATGAGGGTAGATCATCGGTATGTCTGCCAATAAAAACTATAGTAATCGGCGAGTAACCACAGCTGCAGGTTTAACGTATATTTTTATTACGTCACCAAAATGTGAACAGATGCAGCACGAAATACCTAATAAGTATTTTTGTATAGTAAGATACGGCCGCAGAGCTATTCTGCATAGTGCGTCTGTATGGGTTAGGGTACAACTCATCCGAGAAAAAACTCATCCGCGGATGAGTTGTCCACTTCACTTTTTGTTATGGGTTGTTAGAAATAAAAAGAGTGTGGTTTTATCGAAGAAACAATTTACTATTATATTTTAACACCAATAATTAGAATCTATATCAACTCCGTCTCCATGACTACCTTACGACAGATCTATATAGTTTGTCTATGTCCACTAACGTGCTGGCTGAACAACACTCCTCCTCAGCACAGATGGTGTCCAGGATTCAAGTGTCGCTTCATGCTGCATGCTTGCTTCATGCCCTGAGCCCCCACAGCTCTCTCAATCTTGAAAGGCGTGGACCAGGCATTCCTTTCGTCATGGGGTCGGCTTCGTTTTCCTCTGACCCCACAAACTTCAGCTCTATCTTATTTTCACCAACACAGTCTCTAATAAAATGTATCTTCATATCAATGTGTTTGGACTTAGAAGATACTATTGGGCTCGACCCTAGTTTAATTGCTGCTTGATTATCGCAAAATATAATAACTGGCTTTTCTTGCCGTAGTTTTAGGTTTTTGTGCAGCGAATGTAGGTGAATTGCCTCTTTTGCGGCTTCCGTTAGTGAAGCATATTCAGCTTCAGCCGTCGAGAGTGCTACTGATCGCTGTTTCTTGGATGCCCAGCTGATGGCTGCTCCTGCGTATTTAAATACGTATCCTGAAAAGGATTTTCTGTCATCTTTTGATGCAGCCCAATCTGCGTCGGCCATTCCAATTAACATTTCGTTTGTCTTTTTGTAATTTATTCCCATGCTCTTAGTTGCTTTTAAGTATCTTAATACTCTTTTTGCACATTTGAAGTGCTCCTCTCCGTAGCAATCGTTAAATTGTGACAGGTAGCTTACTGAGAACATTATGTCTGGCCTTGTGGCAACCGCAAGATACATCAGCGTGCCGATAAGATTTTTATACGGTAGAGTATCCCCCCCTTTCTTGGGGTTCTTCATGAGGCAGTTACCCGGCTCGATAGGCGTCTTTGAGACTTTACAATCAGTCATACCAAAAGTTTTGAGTGCTTTTTCAATGTATGACTCTTGATACAACTTTATGCCTTCATTGGTGTACTCGAATTCGATTCCGAGTAGTTTCTTTGGTTTACCCATATCTTTTAATTCAAATTCTTTGGATAACTGAGCCTTTATTTTCTTTGCTTTCTCCGGGTTTGAGTAAGCCATTAAAATATCATCAACATAGATTGTTATCACTGTCTTATCTCCTCCTTTCGTTGATATGTACACACACGGATCCGCAAATGATGTCTCAAATCCAATCTTTTTAAGTTCAGTGTCTAATCTTTTAAACCACTGACGTCCCGACTGTTTCAATCCATAAAGTGCTCTTTCTAGTAAGCACGCTTTTTCACCTTTTATGCTTCTTATATCTTCAAGCATCTTTCTGGCTTTATAGTAAACATTGAGATCTTCCTTATCACTTTCGTCTATCATCACCTTTGTTACAAATTCTTCTAAATAATCAGGAACTTTCATTGTTATTTTCTCATCTAGTTCACCATTTAGATATGCTGTAGTGACATCCATTTGACATAGATCTAAGTCTTCCTCTAAGGACATTCCCACTACTGTTCGAATTGAACTTAGCTTTGCAACTCGTGCGAAGGTTTCATTGTAATCCACGCCCGGTCTTTGCGAGAAACCTTGTGCGACAAGTCTAGCCTTTTTAATTTCATTATTATCTGGGCCGATTTTCTTTTTCAGAATCATTTTATATCCAATAAGTCGCATGTTTTTATCTTTGGGAACTATCCGCCATGTGCCGTTTTTAATATGAGCTCTAATTTCTGACTTAATTGCATCATGATAATTTTCATCATCGTCTTCGCAATTGTGTGAAGCCATAAAAACATCATAGAATTCCTCGGGCTCACTTGGGCTATTATCGCGTGATACATGATAATCATTTAACCATTGTGGCGGTCTACGTTCTCTTTGGGGGCGTACATTTGGATTTATTTCATTTTCAATCTCTTCCCTTTGACTTTCATTTTGATTAGGGGAATTTTCATTCAAGTTAGGAAAATTTTCATGATCAAAATGCTGTACAGTTGAGTCATTTTGCTTTTTCGTTTCAAATTCTATTTCAATGTCTTCTGCTTTGCCTTTCTTATCATTTTCCTTTCTATTCGTCCCTTTAATTTCATTCTCTTCGTTTTCATTGTTGACGAGATTTTCATATTTTTCATTTTTATTCTCATAGTACATTTGGTTTACTACCTTCACGTCTCTGCTTACTATTATATCGTCTTTTTCAGGAATAAAAATACGATAGCTTTTTGCGTTTGACGCGTATCCCATGAATACACCTGTTATGGCTTTAGGTGTCAGTTTCCCTCGTCGTGTCTTTCGCAGTACAAAAGCTTTACTTCCAAACACTTGTAGATGATTTGCCGATGCTGATCTCCCTACCCACAGTTCATACGGTGTACTACCTTTGAGTAGTTTTGTTGGGCTTCTATTTGCAAGGTAATTTACAGTATTTACAGCTTCAGCCCATAGATTTTTGGGCGCATTTGCGTCTATGAGTAAACATCGAGCTTTGTCTAGTAGAGACCGGTTCTTGCGTTCAGCAATGCCATTTTGTTGAGGCGTGTACGGAGCGGTTAATCGTCGCTTTATTCCGTTTTCCTTAAGGTACTGATCGAACTCTTTATTTATATATTCGGTCCCATTATCAGACTGTAAGTTTTGTATTCTTATCTTGTGATAATTCTCAACTTCTTCTTTGAACTCTTTGAATAGTGTGAAGACTTGATTCCTTTTCTTCATAAAGTAGACGTAGCTGTATCTTGTATAATCGTCAATGAATGTGACGTAATACTTTGATCCGGCTAACGTTTCAGTTTCGAATGGACCGCATACGTCTGTATGAATTATTTCGAGTGGTTGAGTGCTGTTGATAGAATCTTTCTTAGGGAAAGGTAAACGTGTCATTTTTCCTTTGATGCACGTTTCGCACGCTTCAAGCTTGTCTTCCTTGAATCCAAGTCCTCGTAACTTTTCGTCTTTTGCCATTTGTTTCAGGTCTTTTTCGTTGATGTGGCCTAGCTTCTTGTGCCATGTCATCATCTCAGATTCGATTGTTACTGAGTTAGCCATATCTTTGGATTCGGTACTATGTATATAGTATAAGCCATCAGTTTTTCGTGCTTTTAGCGATATTTTGCCATTAGGTTCCACGACGTAGGCCTTGTCCTTTTCGAACACAACTTTCTTGCCCTTGTCAGTGATTTTCCCAATTGAAAGTAGGTTTGTTGCGAGATTTGGCACATATAGGGTTTCATGTAAGTCACATGAGTAGTTGCTTAGACTCACCCGTGCCATTCCAATTCCTTTGACTGGCGTTGTATGGTCATTCGTAGCCAATTTTACAGAACCGTTGTCTTCAGAAATATTTACAAATATTTGTTTGTTACTTGTCATATGTGATGTACATCCGCTGTCAAAACACCACGTCATTTTTGACTTTGTTTTATTATTTATATTTAAACAAGTATATAAACCTTTTTGCTGTTGCTTGTTGCCTCTATGAGAAACTTTTAAAGGAGTTTTGTTTTCTTTCTTCTTGGACCAACAAGTTTCTGTACTGTGTGATTTCTTCTTACAGATGGTACAGAACTTTTTCTTTGCATACAAAGCTTCGGATCTTTCTTCGTACTCCGGTTGCTCAGCATTCTTATTATTTCTTGCCTGTGACTCTTCAAGTATTTTGACTTTGAGGTCTTCGGGACTTGGCAGTGTGTCTCTTGACTCGATGGCAATTCGGAAGTTTTCGAAAGTTTTTGGCAAGCTGTACAGGATCATGATACATTGTAGTTCTTTAGGAATCTTTATTTCCATGTCCTCAAGTTGACCAACTATGTCGAAGAAATTGTTGAGGTGGTCGCGGATGTCTTCGTTTGGTGTCATCCTCTTTAGGACTAGTTGTTTTAACAATGTAGCTTTTCGGGCAGGCCCTGTGCTTTGATAAGTTTTCTTTAACGTTTCCCATACCAGCTTCGCCGTTCCGCAACCTTTTATTTGTTTTAGCTCGGAGGGCGATAACAACAAGATGATTTCAGCTCTGGCCTTTAAGTCTTCTTTGTTGAATGCCGCGGTGGTTGCTGAATCAGCGTTTGGAGCCAAAGTTTTTGTTCCGCTTACGATGTCCCATAAATCATTTTTGATGAGCACCGCCTGTGCCTGTAGGCACCAGGTGTCGTAGTTTGACTTGGTCAATGTTTCTATCGACGTTCGGCTATTTGTTGCCGATGTCATTTTTTTTTTTACACTCACGTGGATATCCAACCAACAGTTTAGTGGTATTACTATTTACATTATGTAATCAGGTAACCACGCTCTGCTACCATTTGTTAGAAATAAAAAGAGTGTGGTTTTATCGAAGAAACAATTTACTATTATATTTTAACACCAATAATTAGAATCTATATCAACTCCGTCTCCATGACTACCTTACGACAGATCTATATAGTTTGTCTATGTCCACTAACGTGCTGGCTGAACAACATGGGTACAACTCATCCGAATGAAAATTCGCTCGGTTTTTGATTCGAATGAGTTATACCCAAATCCAAAGTGCAAAAAT
This sequence comes from Eupithecia exiguata, assembly GCA_947086465.1. NCBI lineage: Eukaryota > Metazoa > Arthropoda > Insecta > Lepidoptera > Geometridae > Eupithecia > Eupithecia exiguata. The sequence continues at coordinate 11,742,342 of OX352233.1, forward strand.
ATATATTATAGCATATCCACCGTCTGTGGCAGCACCGTAATATATAGCTTACTATATTAATGTATATTTTAGCTCCGTCTGTTGTGGGCTTAAAGGCTAAAATGACTAAATACCTACGTCAAGAATCATAAACGACGTCGGTTGCCATTAAAGTTCTACAATATTGAAGTGAAGCATTTAAAATCTCTTTAGTTCTTTTTGTTTCTAAACACGTTCGTCATTAATTATCTTTTATGTATTATTTAATTGCTTTCAGGTTCAAAGTTCTTGGAGTAAACTTTGTTAGTTATACAACTCATAAAATATTATCGTTACAACGCGTTAGAAACGTTTGGTTGTAATTTTTATGGCCAACGCGAAATTAATTAAGTACTTTGAAAATACTAAAGGTTCCTTTTCTAAAGCTATTGTAAACGGAAGACGATTTCAAGCTCTCTGCCTCGTGGAATCCAGTTATAGCAAAATGTACTCATCGTCGACCGGTTTCTCAGTGCGTCGCGGACACTGTTAGTGTTGTGTGTCGTCCGAGTGTGCAGATGGACATCCCTAGTTTAGAAAACTTAGTGAGGGTAGCTGCAAATAATGTTGCCCCTGCTTCGGAGAGGCGGTAGCTCCAGTACTCCAGTCATCCCGTGACCACGGCAGTGTGTAAACCTGTCGAAACGTCGGGAAAAATAGGTAAATAAACGCGATAAATACCCGTTAAATAGTATTAATAATTATGTGTTCAGATCGCGTAAGCTTAAAAATATTTAAAGCTATTGTGTTTCTTAGACTCATGCCATTTGGAAAGAAAAATTGTGCTCAGGTTAGGTACCGTTTTTAATGGCATTGTAAGACATTTGGATTTAGTAGGTAATATCGTATTACACGTGTATCACATTTATATGTATACAAGAATTTGTCAAAATCAAAGTTATAAATCTTTAGATACTATTTCCTTATGACACCTACAGTACAACAATAAGGTTTTTTGTTATAGTGCTTACCCGCACGTTGGGTATCTCTAAGAAATGAAATAAGTTCCCAAAAATTATTAATAACAAAAAACCTTATAATTGAGCAAAGGCAAACCCCTTTCGTCAAATGAATTAAGTAACTTTGGTCTTTGAGCAGGTTTGGTTAAACTGTAATGTTACCTCTGTAGGTGGAGCCACCGGCACCGGAGGTCCCAAAGATTTTCGGTTGAACCGGCTAGGGTTTCGTGGCTTAGTTGGTTAGGGCACACTCGTACTGAGGGTGAGGCGTGGGTTCGATTCCCGCCGAAATCGAAATTTTTTGGGAACTTATTTAATTTCTTAGAGATACCCAAAGTGCGTAAGCACTATAGCAAAAAACCTTATACTTCACTCTGTCATTCAGTCTTCATTCACTCATCTGTCAACAATTCGGGAACTTCATAGTCCAAACATAAAACAAATTCATGGACGGGGTATAATACCATACATAGCGTACCATACGTATTGACCTAGCTGGTCGAACCGGTAGATATAGGAAAATTCGTTCAATACTTCGTCGCTTTAGAAGACACCACACCCAGTAGCTGTTAAGTGCTCGTCCAATCAACTAAATAAAATTGGTGTGTCCGTTTGCACTGTGATCCCGGCTCGTTTTATTGCCCATTACCTACTTGTACCCGTCTATGTTCCTGGACGGGTTCTAGACTCACTCATCTAGACTTGACTACTTTGTTATTGGAAACAAGGGTCTGGTTTGCCAATTGCCTAGATTACTGGTGATCTATGTAATATCATTTAGGTATTGATTAACAATTGAAGATTATTTACATGCTAACTTGTAGGAAATTTCATGGAGAATTCAGATATATATACATATGAGTAGGCTATCCTACATTATCATCGAGAAATCTGCGAAAGAATACACGTATCCCACTCGCGCGCGAAACGCTCCGAAAGCCTAACAGCAGTCAAACTAGATAGACCAGACCGTCAATGTAGGGATTGAATGATGACTCTAATGACCGACTTGACAGAATCAAACTTTTCAATTTCTTTTTATTCGTTAGCAAAGAAACAAAAATTGAAAAAATAAAATTCAGTGAACTTTTACCCCTTTACTCATAATGGACTGCTAACATAAAACAGCTGCTAAATAGTGTTATTTCTCACTGTGACTTATGTCAGCAGAAGAAGACAGAGAGAGATTTAGCAAGGGGACAAGTTTTGCTCCAACTCGAAAACTAACATTCTAACAAGGTAAAGGTTTCTTGTTCGCTTCTTTACTTTACCTTAAAAAGATTGAAGTGGACAAAAAATCAAAGTGATCACTTTATTTCCTAGTTTTACTTATGCAATCTGAGTTTTGTGACGTGTCCAAGAGTCCTGTAAGGTCTGAAGGAAATAAAGCACTTCGAATTTAGAATTTTGAATTGAATGCTTTAAGTTAATATTATTATGATTATGGGGGTTAAAGTTTAACAATGTAATAATAGAAGAAGACGGACCATAACCGTGACTTACCGAGCACATGCGAGGTTAAATGTTTAGGTTTAATACGGACGGGGTATGGGTACTATATCTTTGGACCTGCTGGTCTGATACTGAAATTTTTTCCACTATGTATACAAAAACTCCCCCGCTATGATCCCTGAGTAAGGACACGCTTAGGCCCGTATTGTGAAAGCTTGCCAGTCATAGATCTATGCGTGATGCCTATATAATAGAGTATAAGCATTTATATCGACACAGACCTAAGTACATAAAAACAATCAAAACTATGGACTATATTCTTTATACCATAGAAAAACGTGATAGATGACTGAGCAAGCTTACATAATACGGACCTTAGTCTAAGTACCTACGAACGAAGATAGTTACACTTCCTTTTAATTTAAAAACCCGAGGAATGTAACATTCGGGTCAAACCCCTACGGGTTTAAAGAGTGTTATAAATTTAAGTCCTATGTATATTCTTTTTAAATAAATAAATGAAAAAACAAAAAAAGTACCACGTGAGCATATCCGTGAGCTGAAACTACTTTTTATAATGGAAATAAAAGTCTAGGTAGTACTAAGTCCTTATCTACTTAACATACCGCAGTAGTCATGATTAGTGGCGCTTAGCACGAGAGTGTAAGCGGTCGCGACCCCGCCACCCTTAGCTGAAAGAAGGTGATTCTGATTGAACCTCATTCTTATATCCTATCTATGTAATGTATTGTATTAAATATGTCAGTCATCTAGTAACCATAACAACAAGCTCTGCTTAGATGATGATGATGATGATTTACGATAGAGTCCGCGATTTTCTTTTAAACGTGCGCAGAAGTTTAAGGTCTCTTTCTTTCATTGACGTGGTAAAATGTTTTTGGCGCAGCACGTCATCATCATCATAATCAAATAAAAAGCCTTTAATAGTCCACAGCTGGACACAGGACTCCCTAATGAGTGCCATAGCGCCCAGTCTTCAGCTTGCCGCATCCAGCATCTGCCTGCAGTCCTTCACAGATCGTCATCTCACCTGGCCGTCCTGCACTACGTTTGCCAAGTGGCGGTCTTCACTCAAGAACACGTTTACCCCAGTACTATTTTTACGGCAGCACGTTTACACCAGACTAGGTACATACATACCATAAATAACCTTTTAAGTTGATTGACATTGTAAGAGTAGGGCGCGTCGTGTGTGCTCTTTATAAAAGAAACCACATGAAAATATTGTTTATAGATATTTTTCAAAACACCGAATTCCAGTGTCGCAATCTTGACATTTCAAAAACTAAAAAATAACAGAGCCACTTCAATAATAGCTGTTTATAAATAACTTAATCAGGCGTGTCAGGAATAGACCTATCGAAGCACGTCACAGCACCTTTGCCATTATAAGCTGATCTCTCGCGGTTTATGCATTTTCCTCAAAATATTCGAACAGCTGAAGAAGAAAGGGGGAGGTGGAAGGTCAGGATATGCTGGTAATTATTATGAGAATATGGGTCGGGTCAGCGATGCCAATGACTGAGTAGAGGTAAGTATAATTTGTTTAGCCGACATAAGAACAAGATGTAGTTACTAGTTATGCAGTTTATGAAAATATGTACTTAATTACTCAAAAAGTTTGACAAATGCTAAACAATAGTAAGCAGGTAAAGAAATTAAATTACAAATAACAATTCAAACGTATTGTGAACTGATGAAAACTAGGTATCATGAAACGGAATTATGTCGAGGGTCAAAGCAAAATAACATCTTTCTATACAGAGTTGTATCAAATCAAATCAGTGGTGTTTCATTTTGTTAAATATCTTTCTTTTCCGTTAATTCTGACAGAAAATCTTTTTTAGTCTATCTGCAGGTGGGATTTTTTCGTCTTCCTAAGCATTTTCTGCAGTTTTAAAAAACGCAAAATATCAGTGCTTCTGCACTCTATGTTTCTTCTAAGTCCTTGTCAAAGAAGTGAGTTCCGTCGCTAGGATCACAATGAAATAATCGTTCTCTTTGCCATTGACCTAGTTACGTATATGCTTACCTACAGACAGGATCATTTAGCCGTTGTTATAGTTTCATCTCTTTAGGATTAGATTAACCATACTTGCTTACTGGTACTTTTTCTCTTATTTAGCATGTGATTATAATCTTTTTTTTATGCCTTTATTGCTTTTCGTTTAGTTGTTCGCTCATTGATGCCACTTCAAAAACAAGCGGGAAGAAAAATTCATTTTACCGCCCTCTTTGTTTAGTTCAGCGAACTATGTTAAAAGAGCCGAGGGCATTTCTAAATGTTCCTGCGTGCGCAACCACCACCGCTGTAGATACCAATTACCTTCTACTGTGAGCTAGTATGGGACGTTTTAACTAGATGACGCTGTAGAAAAATGATATAAGTATTAAGTTACAGATTGAGTAATAGTTGGTATTGTTTCTGTCATAGATAGTTGACTCTAATTTGTTGTGATAAGTATCAAAGTAGAACTTAAAGATTTTTTAGAAGGAAGATAGTAATTAATTGTCTTTTTTTCAGCGTTTACCTATTTTCAGCTTTTTCAGATGAACATTTTAACAAGATAAAGAATATTCAGATAGGTATCTCAAGAATGCAAAAGACTACCTATATACATGGGTTGGTTTTAAACGTATATTAAAAAACTTTCTCAATGTTTTTCACACTGAGAAAGTATTTTAATACTAATTCCAAATCCTTGTGGTGTCTTCATTATCATGTGATTCCAGTCCACTTGTCCCACAAAGGGCATGTCTATGAGTCGTAACAAACTAGCTTGCCACTAAAACGTGCTAAAAACTAATGGACTGTGAATATGTCTCAATATTAAAAAGCGTGAAAAACTTGGGGAGGCAAGATTGCCCGTAAGGCTTGGTTTACGCGAGGCTAGTTCCACTGGCAAACAAACAAAGCGAAAGTGATGAATTTTTCATGCGGAAATTACAGAGCTGCGTGGGAAAATCGATAATTATATAAGAAACTATCGTTAGATTAAGGTTCTTGGGTTTATAGTTAGTTTTCCTATAGAACCATTTAGCAGCTACCTAAACCTGTTCAGCATTTTGAGGATATTGTCTTTAAAAATGCCATTATTTACGTATCCTTATCTAGTAGTAAATACAGCTAGCTGCAAATAGAGAAAGGTGAAAGGATGAAGAGGAGCCCTTTGCCCTGCAGTGGGACGTAGGTCACTATAGGCTTAAGCCAACTCTGAGATCTGAGGGTGGGAGGGTTATCGATACTTATTTCTTCGAACGAGATGCTTCGTATAATTATGATCGAACTTCACTTGGTAAGTTCGTTTAATAAACTATACTTGCATCTCGTTCTCGAAATAAGTATCTCATAAGAATTATTTGTAACATTTATAATAACAAAAAATATATAATAGGCTTCCTCAGAGCTACGATGGTGTTTTTTACTTTATCTACCCAAATATCATAAGGCCTCTATAATGCGTTCAAAAACCATAGGCAATGACCAGCATTACCAACCAACAGAAATAAACGGAACTGTAATGAACTCATAACCTACTGAAAACCGTAGGTTATAGAGTTTAAATTTGGAATAGGTGTCAAATTCAAGTGAGTGCTATACTAGCATCTACATTCTAACTATAAATCGCACGACATTTTGATCTCGAGTGACACAAGAATAGTGACTTTGTTCGTTTGTCTATGATTTAAAAAAAAATACAGATATTCGAAACGCCGTGCCGCCATTTCGAGCTGTCATTTGTTCGTTAGCTTTTTATTTCCAGTTACGAGTAGACAAATTTTCTGATAAGTTGAATAAGTTCTTTATTTCTGTCGAAAATGAGTGATAGTGACTCAGAACAACTGTCAATGTTAACTACCATTACTATAATAAATAATTTGCTTCTGTATGTGTTCAATTTATTTTTTACTGCATTACACTGGTAACAATGCTGGTCATTTCCCTATGGTTCCTGAACCCATCATAGAGCCCTTATGATATTTCGGTAGATAAAGTAGTGTATGCAACTGTACATAATTAGGCATTACAACACTCGTGTGATGCTATTAAGAAACCCACACTTGTGTTGTAATGCCCTCCATTATGCACAGTTGCATAAACTACTATTATTCTTCTTCTGTAGTTATAAACAGAGACCATATGTATAGGTACCTAGTGAAGTGACAGTGTTGTAGGCAGTAGGTATGTTTAGCTAACAATAGTAGAAAAAAACAGACAACACATCTACCTACAGTGTACCTAGTTACAGACTTAAACTATTCTGTCATAACCACTATCCACTATCCTGGCGAATCTCCTCTTGGATCCTGGTCCTTAGGGTGGAATCCCCATCCCGTCGGGTTGAGAAGCTGTTGGTTGGGCGGGCCGCAGTCGCGAGACAACCACCGCGCAACCACGACGCGTTAAACCAAATTCTATTTCCAAAAATAAAATTAATTACTCCCGTCTAATCTTCCCGCCATAAAAAGCATCATCGCCATGCAAGACAATTAGAAGACAATGGAGTATACGTCACAATTAGGTAGGTATTAGTTTTTTATTGTTATTGTTTAGTTGTGATTTCACCGCTGTTATGTGTTGGCGCGTAAACAAGTGAGCGGTCTCGGCTTGGAAGGTCGGGGTGAGTGAGATTAATTGATGGATTTTCTTATGATATAGTCCTATAGGAAGAACCTATTATTTTTAATAATACCGATAGCCCTTTGACACTTAGGTAAGGGTTGGTTTCCGTTGATAATTGCAACGGAAACTGTGATGATTATAAATGTTTAGTGTTATTGTTGGGTAGGTTAGATGCATCATCATAGATGCGTACTACTTACATAGTTATTCGATGTTTTTGATAGTAAAGTAAATGGATTGAAGATTTTTGTCTGGCAAGTCCATAACATCGGGTACCCCACTGATTTAGATATTGACAGATGAAAATAACTAATGCTGTAATGTATTTTTTTCATATTTGAATATCTCAGAAACTTGACGCTTTGGTAAAACTGAAAAAAAAACAAAAAAAACTATTTATGTGTGTAGTGTGTGTACTATACCTACACTACACACATTTTTTTTTTTGTTTTTTTTCTATTTAGTTACTTATTATTATTTTATATTCATAAAAGGTCTTTTTACAGTTACCTAAGTCATTTGCTGTAGTACAGTGTGTAGTAAAAATACTGTTTGTGAGAGACTGGTGCATAAGCTTTAAAACCAAATAAATTTCACTATCTGCCGCGATGTTGAAAAAAAACCGGTAGCTGATTTTATGGACATACCCTTCCAACCCCTTTGAATGTATTTAAAAATATATGTTTGTAGTAAAACAGTCATTTTAGTTCTTCTAACACAATTAGATCTGCTTGCCTTGGGGCTAGACGAAGCTGTTGTTATTTTTCTTGGTGTTTATTAGTTTTCTTTGCAAGAACATTCTTGGATTTAAAATACTCGTAAAGACCGCACATGTGAAACGCGAGAGCGAAACCTCCTAGCACAAGTATTCTTTACTTAAAAGGAGGCTTCAAAATATTATGTAAGATAAAAATGTACATTGTGAACGAAATAAAACATTTGTATTTGTACATGTGCAACTGTGTCCATCGTAGAACCCTCAAGCAAAATATCATATGGAAAAATCTACAAAATAAAAAGCAGAAAAACATCAATTATTTGTCTAACTACATACTACAGCTAAATAATAGATTCAGGCGTTACTTTGCGGAAATCCATGGCAAAATATAAGGATGAAAATATTTACTAACAATTCCGCGAAAAAACCTTCTCCGATAAGTTCTAACAAAATGTAGTCCGCATGTAGAAGAAAAACGACGCCAACTACAAAATGAAAAAATACCTATCATCTTGCTTTGGTTACCTGTGTGCCACACACACAGGTAAAAGCTAACATAGCTGTAGTTGTTTTACCTACGTGTACTTAATGTATTTCGTTTAATACCCAAAAATTATCAGCCCATACTAACTGTCAAGCCAAAGCAAACGTTTCAATTTTTAACGAACATCCCATAATCTCTGCTAGTTCTTTTTATTAATTTTACTATGGGGCCCGTTTGAACCCTTTGTTAGTCTCACGTACTGTGAATAGCGTGTACGGCCCTTTATCGTAGGACAATAGAAGGGAATAATAGTCCATGAAGGGGCCAAAGCGTGGGGATGTCCCCTAAGGGTGATAGTTGATACAATTTATTTGTGTATCTTATCGAAGCGGCGAAATTAGCTGGAGTTATCAGAGATTTAGTTTTGTTAAGCTAGGTCAGCGAACTGCAGAGGTAGGAGTCCCCCAACCAAGTTCCAACGATTTTTAAACTAGAAAAAAATGGCTAGGGGACTGATCTATTCGGATCCTTCGTGGTGCTCACGTTTTTCCAAGGGGATGTTCTAGAACTTTACGTTACAGCCCTTACCTACCCACGGTTGTCCAGTTCTGCGGGAACGGTTTTTACTGGATCCCGCAAAAGTCATTGATGTCTTCACAGTAGTTTGCATCTTGTTTTTTGCGGTCGAGCAACGACCGGAAGAAATTGCACTGGTCGGAAGTGTTCTCACTTCCTGCATACCGTTCTTTGCTGGATGTGGAACGCGAAATTCTGTCTATCCTTTTCACATAAATTTGAGGTTGTATTATATTAAGCCTTATATATTATACTAGCAGCGCCTCGCGGTTTCCCCCGCGTAGTTCCCGTTCCCGTAGGAATTTCGGGATAAAAAGTAGCCTATGTCCTATTCCAGACTATAATCTATCTCTGTGCCAAATTTCATCCACATCCGTTTTGCCGTTCTGGCGTGATAAAGGAACAAACATCCATCCATCTATCTATCCATCCATCTAAACTTTCACGTTTATAATATTAGTGAGATTAAGTCATAAGTCTAAAATTTTAGAGAAAACAAACGACAACGTGTACCATCATCGTCATCTTTTCCAATTTGATATATGTTCTTGCTGTTAGAGCTTTTCATTATCAGAGCCATATAAGATACTTCTCCAGAGAGGGTTAGGTATAGTAATTAATACAATTCCACCATCCATATTTATAACAAGGGGTGCGTCAATATCAAGAGACAACATTTTATGGACCATGACGTCAATACGGTGAAGCTGTTTTAATCCAGTTTTTTTAATGAAGGGGATAGATACGAGAGATTGATGATATTCTTGCAGCAGGAAAACGTCATTAATGCCGAAATACATAGATGAAGAAAGACATGATTGAAATCCTTATAGATGAATACTAAAAATACCTTTAAAAAAGAATATTTTAGTAGATTACAGTTTATTTAGACATTATGTTTGATGTTTCAATTATTTTTGTAAGTGTGTATTTTCCTTTTTGGTTTTATGAGCGATGATGCTCTAAAATATTTAAACAAAACCTACGTATTTAAAATACAATATATTGTTCAATTAATCCTGGGATATAATATTCCCGTAAAAACGCACGCTTAGCCGTGGGTAGAAGCTAGCCTGGTTAAATGTGTAATCTAACATTTGGACACTAGATATCTGTTAGCACCTTAGTTTGTGCTAGACCTACGAAGGTTAGTCGGTAAGTCGGCGAGTACGAATTTGCGATTCAATGAAGTCCAGCGAGAATTGGACAAGAGAGGCAATTGTATCGACTACACAGGATGCTGGAGACGCGAGCATCCTATACAGATTATATGCTAGGTATACGTATGTACCTAGGTTCATTATCATCATCCGGATTCGAAAGGATAGGCCTAGGATTTTGCGTTCATAGGAGCGAGACAGAGCAGAGCAGCGTAAGCGCATAACTTAAGTTTTAGCTTATTAATCTTATTATCTATTAATTAGGACATTTATTTGCAAAAATAAGCCATAGGTTCCCTTTGTATTCTATTTAACTTAAAATGGTGACGACCTTAAAAAATCTTGTTATTTATATTTTAGGAGAAAACGGTACTAATTATAATGATACCTAATGTTCCATTTATTAGTCGTGTTGCCTGCAACAGTCAGTACCAGGTAAGTGGTGTTTTCTTCCTCGAGATCTGCAGATAGGTAGAACCTATCTGCACCATGCATACAGGGTGGCTTGTTGAGATGGGAGTGGGTGGCCAAATCAGAAACCATGAATGTTAGAGAAAAGTTGTGACAAGAGTGCTTATAAAAAAAAAAAATCTGCTGGGCTTTTTTTTATTGCGGAGTTTTTCATTAAACTTTACAAAATGTATCACGAATTATCGTTTTATCGAGAATAAATCCCATAAAATCAAGTTTAAGTATTTAAAATTTCAACATTGATCCTTGGCAGGGGAAGTTTTCAAAACAAAATTGTAAAAAATAGCTTTTTTCTTCATTTTCAATAATGCATTTCCTTGCAAAGATTCATCATTATAAGCAACCAGATCCTTTGGTACAAAAATATGGACAGTGTGTCATATTTTTTGAGAGATCAATCGATTTGATTTTCTGCAAACGTAAAAGATACAACAATCGAAATAAGCATTTTTTGTTTTCTCATAAAACGAGAAACCGGTGGTTTCATGAATTTTCTCTTACTCTCATGGTTTCGGATTTGGCCATCCACCGTCCACCCTTAAATTATTCTGATAAGTAAAGGTTGTGTTTGAAAATGTTTAATAATTAAGTATTTCGTTTCTAACTGATCCCTGAAAACATGCAGTTATGATTTCCTGAATGTAGACTTCACAAACAACTTACTTGTATAGAGGAATGCGAGCAAATACCAGAAACCGTACCAAAACTGAGAGAACCAGAACACGCGGATTAAAACTTTCTCGGAAACGTCAAAAGTTATAACAAGATTGTTACCTTGTTACGAAGTCGCGTCGGGTAGAACAACGGAGTTGACTGTTAGCTTTATCTGATGGTTGATCGAAAAACAAAGGGATAGGTTATTACTTACTGCAAAAGATTTCAATGATAAGGATCGGGAGTCCCCACGGATAGATAAAGATAAGATACAAGCTGTAGTAATTTGATTCGGAGCTTTTAGTTTAGAATAATCCGTTTAGCCGTTAAATAAAACAGGGGAAAGATAAAGCATTATTTATTTGCTGTTATTTATTTTTCATGGGGGACTCACATAATTTATGAATTGAGTAAGACCTACAGAAATAAACGATTTTCTTATCAAAAAAGATATCCCATGATAGACCATCATGAAATTTATAGCATATATTAAAGGTATATCTCTCTTTCAGTCTGGGAGTCGCATGAAACCAGCGCGCATAAGCCATAATATGTATCGCTTCTGGGCACATGCTGAGCGATGCCCCTTTTTTGTCACAGATTTTTTTTTTGCTTTGTTTTTATTTTCTTTTTCCTTTGTGTTTATTGTGACAAAAATAAAACCTTTTTACTTTACTTTACTTTTTAACCCACTTCGAAAGGAAGGAAGTTCTAAGTTCAGTTCTATGTAGGTATGTTTTTTTATGTATTTCGTCAATTTCTTCGTCCTTTTTCCATAAAAAAATCATTATTGAGTAATTAAAATTTGTCCTCCAAAACTTTAAACAGTGTATAATAAAGAGATCAGAAGTCAGTTTATAGTTTTTTCTAAGTAATCAAAGTATTTCTAACTATGGTGCTAAAATCAATGAACCAATCCTAAATTAAACATTCAAGTGTTACTTTTAACGAACGATTCAACATTTAAGTCACGAAAATATTTACCCAACAAGACACTGCTAGTGATTACTGCGTACATACGGAACGTTATAATTAAAGTTGTATAATTGACGGTAGATATGCAAAATTCAAATTACTTGTAAAGACAAATGTCACCTCAGTCTGCCTGTGACCATGGAAGCTGAAAAGCCTCCGAAACGTCAGGTTATAAACAAAATATAAAATATACGCGATCAATCCGGTAAAAACAGTGTTTTATTAAGAAAATATTTATTTTCAATATTAAATTTGTACTTGTCCGTAAAAGTGAAGAGACTTTAATGTTGGTTTTTATGCATAACATTTCGTACCTAATGTTATTTATTTTAAAAACCCACATTTTACACAGGTAAGCGGGCGAAGGTTTGCCTGCGACGCGGTAGGTTGCGTTGCGGGTTCGATTCCCGCCTTGGCACATATTTTTGTACGATCTGCAAATATTATATTATTCCGGATGTTTGTCCTATGTAATGTAGGTATATCTTGACAGAGCCTTTGCATTTTCTCTCCTTGGAGTCGAGACCCTAGGTCTGTGGGGTACCGAACTCTCCGGGTATTTAAAATAAAAAAATCTGAGCGTTTGGTCGAAGCTGGTGAGTATCTGCCACTCAACAATTCTCTTGATTTCGAAGACAAAAAGGCAAAATCTATGTGTGAGTAGACCAAGCATAATTAATTAATTATAGCTTCAGTGCTTTCACGCATACGAGCGCACGAATACGAATAGGAAAATGAGACATATTTGTCGTATTTTTTCGGTTACACCTCGTTTGTGTCTACTATCATTCTAAACCTTTTTCGTGAAAGACATCAATGGTTCTCGATTACTTTCATCTTACTAAGGCCTCAGAGATACTTAGTCTTATTAATGTTGGTAGGTACCTACTCGAAGTATCAAACACGGATCAAAGTTGTTCTCGGTGAAGGCAAACTCGCTGTTCAAACACTACATTATGTGATATAGTGGAAATAGCTCAAGAGACATGATATTGATTTAGCAGATGGTATAAAATAAACCTATATCAGATCTAAAAAATGAAATAAGTCCCAAAAATTATCGGTTTCGGCGGGATTCGAATCCCGCCGAAACCGATAATTTTTGGGACTTATTTCATTTCTTAGAGATACACAGAGTGCGGGTTAGCACTATAACAAAAAACCCTATATCAGATCATTCTAAGGCTTCGCTAAGGCCTAGTAATAAGTAGTTTAGGATAACTTTCGAGAAGGTAATTTGTCAACTTCATAGTTGATGGTAATGAAATAGCTGTCTTGGCTCTTCTCGTGATCTCAACACTTTAGAATAGAATAGAGTATTTGTATTATGTATTGTATGTTGTTGTATTATGTGTTATTGTTGTATATTTATATATTGTACTATTGCACCATCCTCTAAGCTAGCATCTTAGAATAGAATAGAATATAACTTTATTGCATCAACAGTACATAAAAAAATGAAACAAGAACTTAAAACTAGGCAACTATATTTAATGTTTAATTATATCTATGTGTTTTTTATGTTATATATTTAATGTTTAATTACATTTTTGTAGGTAAGTAACGAACTCCTAGTCTAAGATTTGATCAAACCGAACATTCCTGTCGGATCTCGGTTTCCTTTTTGCAAATGTTATTACTGTTTTAATAGCCAGCCTGGCCGACTGTTTACCGTCTGTGTTTGCATTGCATAGACTTTATGATTTGGTGCTAAATCAGCTTCGGGTTTGTTTGGTATTTTTAATTTGTTTGAACTAAGGTTGAACTTACAATGATCAGCTTATTCTTTGACTAGACTATTTTTTTGGTTAGAATTTCGTATGTCATTACTTCATATCATAACATTATCTATCTATTCACTGTTTAGATGTTACTCTTTTAGGCCAAAACTGACAAATGTAACATTAAAGGCTTCCTTTGTAGATCTAGTATATTATAAAGGCTGTTTTTTATGATGACCGAAACTCATTTTATGTTGGAAAACTGCGATCAACGGGAAGCTAATTTTTGTATTGATTTTCATCACGTACCAAAAATTCATTTGAATTGGCTGGCGCTGTGAAAATTCTCTGAACTGGACATGCAATTTATATTCTGCGGTAAAAACCAATTACGAATTGAGTTGTTTAAGATTACTTTCATCAAATAATAATTAATTTTCCATTAAAACTTTCATCACATTGTTTTACGCAATTATTAAAATAAAATTCTCTCCCTATCAGTTCTAGAGGTAGTCTTATATAATTTTCGGTAGTTATTAGATTTCTCAATCCCACTATCCATTTCGCTAAAATATTGTCTTTTGACTCGCGACTCCTAAAGTTTAGTATGTCTACATTTTCGGCCTATATTATATGCGTTTAAGTAAGGCCTTTGACCGTCGTTGCAAAGGATTCCGAGTGCTCGTTAAGTTTTCAAGTGTCTCGCGTGCTGTAAAAGTCTCTTGAATATTGTACGAGGTGTGTGAGTCGTAGTTTTGAAGTTTTACGAGAAACGGGTGCAGAGTTTAGGTATTCATGCCTTTTGTTTGTGTTAACATTGTGCCAGCGTGATGCCAGCCAACCATACTAAAACATTTACACCACAAACTTCTTCAAAGAAAATTTACGTTGGTTTCACATGTAATACTTACATTGTGTTTCAAGTCTATCTCGTAAATACAGCTATTAAAAAATTGGAAATGAATGAAAAAAACTCTTTTTTTCCATTAAAAATACACAAAAAAGATCAAATTCTTAAACATTGTGAGACTACAAATCAAACTCTGCGGAAATTAAGTTATGTTTTTTATTTCTGTTATCAATGTTACTGCATTATTAATAAAAAATCCAACTCCTTGTTCAAATAAACTAATTAATTATCTTAATATAATCACGTTAAACCAAATTAACATAAAGTTGGAAAGTTCAATCTCATTACCATCTTTCATGCTGTCTATAGGGTCAAAACATGCGGGTCAGAAGGGTCTGAGATCTGTCTAGCTCGGCCATCCAAACTTTCGCATTGACAATGTTACTGCATAATTATGTTTATTAAAACATTGTTAAATTGTAAGTATTAAAACATTGTTATCTCAGTAAACCATATTTCCAACAAACCGCAATAGTGAACCAATTTAAAGTTAAACTACCAATGCATCAGTCAGGTTGGGTCCAATCTAGCTCAGTTTATTATTTGTTCAGCAGTGTGAATAAACTAATGTCAAAAGTAAGCAACTCAATTGGCTGACTAAATCACTAATTTAGTCATAGGCTAGACGTAACATCAGTTGTGTTTTGACAACGAAACGTTAGAAAAGACTTTTCTATGACTTTTATAATCATATTAGCTTTTGAGGCACAATGACGAGACTACAAGTCATGGAAAACCTCATTTTGGAATAGTCAACTGGCTCGTCAATATCTTTTGTTTAATAACCGTCTTTTCTACCGACGAAAAACAAAAAGGTTCTCGTTTCATAGTTGATCGTAATAGTTTTAAATTTCGATTGAAAAACAATTGAATATTGCGGAAAAAACGTTTAGTTACTTGGTTTAATTGGCCATAAGATTCGTTCTAATAGTAGAATACGACCCATTAGCCAGTTTCAACCTTCCAGTTGGTATCTAAAGCTGAAGACATGGCGCTATGACGCTCATCAGGGGAGGCCTATGTCCAGCAGTGGATTAATACAGGCTGATGATGATGATCTAAAGCCCGGGACTTCATCGTAAAGGATCAAAATAATATCTGTATAACCACTCAAAATTTAGAACATGAAACCTGTTCGGGAAAATGCAGTTTTAAACTCATATAAATAGATTAGTTAGCAAGTAATGAACATAGCTGACTCAATTTCTAATATATTCAACAGCCTGTAGCGTCTAAACAAGGCGTTGTAGTTAAACTTTGACCCAGTTGCAACCAGCCGTGGGATCTGGTTGTAGCTGTATCTCGGTGCACAGTACAAGTAGCATCTATGCAGCGGAGTAATTGTTTGTGGTGTGGTGCAAAGCAAAAGCGTAAAGCACACATACACATCACAGTATTCATAGTAGTGCCAGAGAAACAAGGTCTCACACCTAAACAAAACCATAAACATAACTTGAAATGTTATCATCAATACCATGAAATATGTAAAATCTATAAAAGAGAAAATAACTTTATTAACAAAGAAATCAACATCAATCAACATCAATCAACAAACAATCAAATAAAAAGACATGTAATTGAGACAATAAAAAAACAGCGAAAATGATATATCCATTGAAAGAACTGATGGAATAGAGGCCAATGATAAGAATATGACATCGAAGTCGTCAAACGCGCGGTGGGTCGACGATTGATATGTGACGAAAAACGGTTAAATACTAAAAACTAAGGACCTAAGAGGTTAGGAACTGGAAAATACCAAGGTTTCAATGATTGTGATAATGCGTATGGACTTTTTTCATGTAACTATTTATCTCATTGTAATCGTTTTTTGTTAGTCAGGTAGGAAACCTGTGGTGCATATCTCTTGCACCATAAACTATCTTTCTCTGATTACTTATACAGATTTCAATCACAGCCCGACAACGTTTATTGTGTCGAAAGAGGGCGCCTGTGATCACACTTTTGAAATTTGAGCTCAAACGCTTTTTCATAAGGACTTTATTATCCCGCATGGTTATTGTAATGAATGTTATTGATGGACAAAATAAGGCATTTCTCTGCTCCTGTTTTATTGATCTGGGGTTCAATAAACTCCATTAATAGGTAAAGAGATAATACAGTCACTTAGTATTCTGAATGTTTAGTACAAATTGTACGCATTATCTTTACAAAAGTATATGAATATGTATGATTATGCACATTTTAACCCTATAAGAAAAAATACAATATAAAATACAAACACGTGAGCTCATAGTAGTTTGGGCCCTTCACTTACATCGTGCTCTTTGGTGATTTGCTGATAGATAGATAGATAGATAGATAGAAAATGCTTTATTGCACACATAACTTAAAAATAACAGACAAAGATAAAATGAAGAAATGAGAAAAATGTGACAATTGGCGGTCTTATCGCTCAGGAGCGATCTCTACCAGACAACCGTGACCGTGCTGATCATAATTTAATTGCACGATTTGCCAAAGAATACATTTTAAACTCATGCAAAGACTTGTCAATCGGCTAAAGCTATACTTCGGCGGCGGCCAAATTATTCCACTATCGTCGTTTGTAAGATGCTCCCACCGTTATTGTCATTGTACTAGTAGATAACAATTTAACAATAAAGTTCGCTATTTTAAGAAATTATCTAAGAACTGGAATATCATAATGCCGATACATGGCAAGGTGGATGACTAGACTTAGCTGGTCTGAATCTTGATTGCAATGAAGGTTGAAGCAATTTAAAGACACCATTATTTATACATGTTTGTATTAATCGCAACCTATTTATTGATTTTATGCAACTAGACTAAAGAGTCGCAATTGCGAGAAAACTTATTGATCAAAAAAGTTATTTAATTGAAGGTCCCATGTTGATTGTAGAGTAAGGAAAGTGTGAAAAGATCATTATCGAACGGCTTAACAATGTCAAATTAATTTTATATTTTGAACGGCATGCGACTATAAAACTTTGAATCGATAATGGTCTTGTCCACCTGGCACAGATTTAAATTAATTATGTGTGTTGAAAATGTAAAATTAGTGTAATTTTTGCAGGTAGAGTCAACGGTGATGCTATGACCCAAGCGCACGAGCCTCTGAACATCATGGACAACTCCCAGGACTACTCCACCAGGACAAAGCGAGGGATCTTTCTATCCAAGTGTTTGGCTTCAGTGATCCTTGTCGTCTTCGCCCTGTCACTCGTCACCGTTTCACTTCTAGTCTACAACTATGCAGCTTGCCCTATACAAGACCAGTTGGCCAACGTAACCAAATACGAACTCTGCCACTGTGATCATGATCAAGCAAAGCTTTTAGTACTACCGCTTACAACAGAGAGTAGTAAACATGTCGTACCTTTAGAAACAACAACAGTTGCTAGTGAAATTAAATCTGTTGAACTAAGGTTACCTACTACTGTGAAACCAGAAAAGTATTATATTAGCATAGTGCCATATATTTTTGAAGGTAACTTCACTTTTGATGGAGAGGTCAGTATAGTTATAGAAGTAGTGAATACCACAAAAGAGGTTACATTTCATGGAGTCGAATTAGATTTGCAAGAAGTGGAGTTGTTTACCAAAGATGATGGAACTGAAATCACCATTTTGAGGAGAATAGAAGAACCGGCAATGAACTTTTACACTTTGATGCTGGATAAGAGACTAGAAGCTGGGAAGAAATATGTTCTAAATATTTCTTACTCTGGACTACTGAATGATAATTTGCACGGATTCTATAGAAGCTCATATGAAGAAAATAGAGTCAAAAGGTAAACAAATTAACTTCTAACTTTAAGACAAGGTACGAAAAAATATTAAAAAATCTAACGGAAGATCAAATAAGAAGTGGTGAGATCCTTAGGATGTTGATAATAAAACTAAAGTGGTCGTTGACTAAGCTGACTTTAATCCTTTAAATTAGACCCTTGATACGGAAGCACCAGTTTATACGCGTATGGTACTAATGATTTGACAGGTAATTTTTATTTTCAAAAATGATCTCAATCTGTAAAAAATATATTTCGAAACCCATAGAAAAATATTGTCGAGTAGAGTTGATAGATAGGTTCTTATCTATCAATCCCGCCCGGGGTCCGAAAGCAATCCTTTGTTAATTTACCTACTAATAAAAGTTTTTGAAATTTCCACTTTCCCCAATGGTGAGAGTCATTGGGGAAAGTGGAAATTTCAAATTAAATTTGCAGAAACGCGCTGACTTCTCAAGGTCGATAACATAATCCGCAACAGCGTTTACTCCTTTAGCAACTGGCGTCTACACTGTGTCGTCAAGGTCAGGCATCGACCTTCTTGGGACGGGAATTTATTTCACATTTTCCTATGTTAATGGATTCTGGGAAATGGGCCATCAAAACAAACGCTTTCGAGAATTTACTTTAGCTTCGCGACCAAAAAAGGCTTTCACGATTACGTCTAACATTGTTATTAGTCCTGTTTAATCCTTTATTGGAACAAACGAATTCATTTTAAATTGTTATATTTGTGTCACTGACATCAGCGGGTTGAGTGCCTACTTAACATAAGGTACCTTTTGTAGTAACATCGCGATACCAGGTGTTATAATAACATCCATCTAATAAAATTCAGAGCTGAGAGACAATGGGCAATAACATTTTGACGAGAGAAAAGGTTCATTGTAGTTTATTATTATTATGATCTGCGGATCCTTGCTAACCCCACGAAGGCTTGTTGCATACAGATGGTCGATTAATTGAGTTCGTGTGAGTTCCGTAACAAAGGTTTTTATACATTGTTTTGGCGTTTCGAAAACATGAGCTCCTACAATTGTTTGCTTCCGTTTTTGATAAATAGTCAGAAGAATTACGAGGACCAAGTTATTTTAATTGTTGGATCTAGATTTTTTCTCAAATTCTGATTAATAATAAGTATAAACTAATATTTGTTTTAAACAAAGTCTATGATGGTTTTTACAGATGGATCGCAGTGACCCAGTTTCAGGCAATGGACGCCCGCCGTGCCTTCCCCTGCTGGGACGAACCAGCTCTGAAAGCACGTTTCACCATCAGCATTGCAAGACCTAGTAATATGTCCAGCTTGTCGAATATGAACCGTGTGAGCAGCGAGAGTCAGTGAGTATGGATGTTTGGGTTTAATTTTGAGATCCTTCCTCGTGTTCTTAGAAGTAAAATATTGCAATTAAAAACCAAGTAAATATTGGATTACCTAATTATTCCTTATCTGATTATGGGTTCACCACGGTTTTTCTTTCTTTTCAAACTAGTTCCAACATTGATAAGTAACAGTTTCTCTAGATTGATGTCTAAGAGTTTTTAAATCTTATGTTTGCAGCAAAACTCTGAAAAACTACGTTTGGGACCACTATGCGGAATCATTACCAATGTCGACCTATCTAGTAGCCTTCACTATCACAGACTTCCACAACATGTCAACAAACAACTTCTCTGTCTGGGCAAGAAAGGCAGCTTTAC
The DNA here is from genome assembly GCA_947086465.1 of Eupithecia exiguata. NCBI lineage: Eukaryota > Metazoa > Arthropoda > Insecta > Lepidoptera > Geometridae > Eupithecia > Eupithecia exiguata. The sequence goes on from OX352233.1 coordinate 11,762,559, forward strand.
CTTCGGCAGCTTTTGCTTTGGACATTGGACCAAAGATTCTGAAGTTCCTGGAAGACTATTACAAGATCAAGTTTCCTTTGCCAAAGATTGATATGATAGCTTTGCCGGATTTCAAGAATGGTGCTATGGAGAACTGGGGACTTCTTACTTATAGGTAAGTTTTAGTTGGTTTCTATTTGAGTTTTTTTTATAATTGCATTTGCATATGTTAAGATACTCGATTTATCTGCCTCGGATTTTATGCTTTGAAATTATCGTTACCTAGGTGCCTACTAAATATTGAAATAATCCTATGTTTTCTAATTTCGACTAACGATAAGAAAAGTTTGGCTTGAGGAAACCTTTTTTCGAAAGTTTTTGTGTTTTTATGTATTTATGCAGTAATCTAAGAGGACCTATATAACAATGAAGCACTGTAGTTACGTAAGGTATATTACAACGAATCAGTGTGTTCAACTATTTTCCAATAACATAATACTAACCCAAGAGAGTTTACAACTCGTGATAGATCTGACGTTTCATTAACACCCTGCTCAACTGCTCATCCATCATTTATTTCAACCCCAACGGTAACTATGTTAGGGTACGTTCAATTACATTGCGATGTGAATGTTCGTGACTAATTTTAATTAAATTTGCTTGAGAATCGAGCATTTGTTTGAGTTTCTGTTCAGTTAATTTAATTTTATATCATTGCTTTTGTAAATTAAATTCATAGAAATAATTGTTTTTCTGTTTTCATTTTTTATCATTTGATGACACGTAGTCTACCATGCACGAATCAACTTGAGAAGTTAAAGTCTTGTAATTTTTATAGTAATCAGAAAATAATAACTTGATTTCTTTAGGCTTACAAAATAAACGCTTAGACAGTGAATAGGTATTGCTATTACCTCGAAATCGAATATGAAGTTCTAGAAATTTTAACAACTAAGCTAATTAGGATTTGAAAATCCGTTAACACTTTTCACAACGCCTTTCCAGAGAAATAGCAATGCTTTACGAAACAGGAGTATCAGCGACATTCGACAAGGTGCATGTGGCGCAAGTGGTCGCTCACGAGATCGCGCACCAGTGGTTCGGCAACCTGGTGACGCCAGCGTGGTGGCGCGACTTGTGGCTCAACGAGGGGTTTGCGACTTATGTGGAATACGTTGCTGTCGATGCTGTAAGTTGTATTTTTATAACATTCTTGTAAATCAGACGTAAATTTGAGTGCTTACCTATCAGCACTCGTGCGTCTACCGACGAACGCACCTATCCCAAGCAAGGAGGGTTTAGTTATTATCACCACGTTTGTCAAGCGGACTAAGCCCACAATAGACGGAGCTATAATATATATTAATATAGTAAGCTATATATTACGGTATAGCAAGCTGCCACAGACAGTGGCTATGCTATAATATTTATTTTTGCACTCATTAGCTCTGCGACCGCCATGTCTTACTATACCAAAATATATCGTGCTAATCTATCGTCATATTTTGGTGACATTATAAAAATAGATTATAGCTCCTTCGGTTTTGGGCTTTGTGATCGCATCGGAGGTAAAATGAAAATGAAATTAATAAGAGATGAAATAAGTTGCCAAAAAATCGATATTTTTTTTTAATTAAAATTCTATTATTATTAAATTCGAGTACCGCCGAAATCAAAAATTTTTGGGAACCCATTTCATCTCTTAGAGATACCCAAAGTGCGGGTAAGCACTATAACAAAAAAAACTTACTCTGCGACCGCCACACGGCCACGGTTCAAATCTGAGTACTTAGGGAACTATAATCCTTGCATACCGTAATCCCCTACACCTTAGTATTATCTACACTAATATTATAAAGAGGTAAAGGTTCTGAGTTAAGAAGCAGCCTAGCTCCTGCGCACTTTTCATGTATTTCATTTTTCGGGTTAATCTATAGCCTATGACACTTACAAATAACGTGGCTTTCTATTAATAAAAGATTTTTTAAATCAGTTCAATAGATCCAGAGATTACCTCCTACATTATACTCTCTGACCTAAGCTAGACTTACCTTTCGACTTTTATTCGTGTGCACAGCATGAATTTTCCATAATTATTGTTTGTTTGTAGTCTCCAACGACGTCCTATTTATTAAAGGCAATTTTCTTTCCTGTTCAGTTCCATCTTTAGTTTTAATAATTTAGTATTACGAAATGCTTAAACTTCCAGGTGGAAAAGTCGTGGAACATCACAGAAATCTGCATCCTAGACCAGGTTCACAACGTGTTCCAGCTGGACGCTCTGAACTCGTCGCATCAGCTATCTGTCGACGTGAGTGCCTCTGAGGAAACTGATGCCATCTTTGACAAGATATCTTATGGCAAAGGTAAAAAATTTGACCAAACGAAATTTGTTATAAGCACATAAAACACCATATTTATTGATATTGTAACTATTAGCAAACCAGCAAAACCGATTGATCTTGTCCTGCATAAAAATCCCAAAGAAAAAACTATATTAAATTTTGTCCGAATTTTCGAATTAGAGACAATTTTATTTTGCTACTTACCTAAAATCCTTTGTTGTTCAATTCGGATTATGTACCTAAAAATAACTTATACGCTGCATATTCTCAAGTGATGTACTTTTAACAAAAAACTTTGTACTTTTTCTGCTTACTAGCTTTCACTTGTTCCAGGATCAGCCCTTTTAAGAATGCTGAACCACATCCTAACCGACTCAGTCTTCAACTCCGGAGTCACAAACTACCTGAACTCCAAGATGTATGGTAACGCAGAACAGAAGGACCTGTGGAGTGCACTGACCATTGCAGCCAGAAAGAAGGGAGACTTCGATGCAAATGTGGCTGACGTTATGGACTCTTGGACTTTACAGACAGGGTTCCCAGTGCTGACTGTTTCTAGGAACTATAAGGATGGAACTGTTGATTTCAGTCAGGTATTTATTGTTTCTGATCCGTTCATTGCAGCTTTACACGGTTTTTCATTACAGAAGTATTCTATAGCTTTTGGTCGTATTCCAGGTTTAGGAAGTTAATAGGTAGGTAATAAAGAAAATTACAATCAAATAATAGAATTCAATTAAAACTAGTTTTTACAATTGAAACAATTGAGCTAACTGCAGACTGTTGCAAACAATTTACAAGTAGCTCAACTGATCCATATCAATACCAGTCGGAAGCGTGCCCAAGACGCTAGCTGCATTGCCCCGCCGTATAGCAATGCTGATGCGCTGCGCCAGATACTCACCAGCTCTCGGGTCACGCGTCGCTAGGTAGGTAATATGACTGTGCAAGTTTCAATCCGATCCGTTAGTTAGGTATGCGGGTGTTACAAAAATCCACGCAAACTTTTTCTTCTTTAAAGATGCAATACAAAATCCTATATCATTGATGTCGCTACAGGTTTCTTATTCAATATCGCAGGAGTCTATTTATGATTAGTTATAGTTAATAAATTAGTCATCACCAAACATTGACAATAGTTGTTTTGTTGTTTGAAGGGAGGTATTGTTGGGTTCTAAAATAATTCACATAACTATCTTTTCATTAAAAACTTTTGTTTCGTTTTCTTTTCACTAGATGGCAATACTAGTATTGATTTCAGAGTTAACTAAGTATCTGTATTCATAAATACAAAATAATCTGGATTATGATTATCATGTTATCAGCAAGACGCCATTTTGGTAATTGCCTTTATCAACCATTACATTGTAAAATAAAAATCTAAATCATAAACTAATTCTATTGAGGTCTGTGTGATATTGATAAAAACATAATCCGATGAACTAGTTGCGTCCTATTTGAGACATTCATTTTTCATCATCATCATCATCATTAGCCTTTATTAGTCCACTGCCGGACATAGGCCTCCCCTAATGAGCGCGATAGCCATTCATTTTTACTAGTCGATATTTTAAACCAGCCTGCATAATCGTCATCATTGAGTTTGAAGACACATAATAATAATATTATGTGTCTTTAAATCGAATTAGGTTACTACAATGTCAAGAAGTGATTTAAACCCATAGACAGATTGATTCATTTGTCATGAACCGATCCACTTTCGACCCTTTGGATCTATGTTTTTACCAGTTTTTGCTGGCGAGGAATAGATTTATGGGATAAAAAGTACTCTATGCGTTTTTCCAGGTCTAGATCTACATCTTTTCAAAATTTCAGCTCGGTCTGCTCAGTAATCTTGGCGTAAAGAAGTAACAAACAAACATCCATCCATTTATCCATCCGTTCATCCAATCTTTCTCATCACATCACACAAGTATTATATCTTATATTCATAATGAAAAACTATGATAGTATTTAATACAAAAAATATATTCCAGGAACGATTTGTCCTGATAAACGATACAGACTCTGCAAAGAATTCGCCAGTGTGGTGGATCCCGGTGTCCTATACCACGGCTTCTGAGAAGGACTTCCAGTCTACTCAGCCTCGGTTGTGGGTGAAGGAACCGAAGGTAGCGAGCAATGTGACGATGAGAGCAAATGACTGGTTTCTGGCGAATGTGCAGCAAACAGGTACCTAAATAATTTGTTTTTAATTTAAAGGGAAACTAATTTTTGAGAGTAGACCGTTTTCGGAAGACGCCCTCTGGTCAGGTGGGATGACGACCTGCAGAAGACTGCAGGTAGATGCTGAATGCGGCAAGCTGAAGACAGGGCGCTATGGAGTACCTACTTTAGAGGACGCCTATGTATATAATATAATATAATACATATAATGTATAGGCTGATGATGGTCATGTTATAAGTAAAGTCAAGTATAAAGTAATAGTGGGCTGGCCATATCTCGAGAAAAACCCACGGCCGTTGGGGTAAACGTGTTCTTGAGTAGAGACCGCGACTCTGCAAACGTGGTGTAGGACGCCCTCCGACCAGGTGGGATGACGTTCTGCGATGGACTGTTGGCAGATGCTGGATGCGGCAAGCTGAAGACAGGGCGCTATGTCGCTCATTAGGGGAGGCCTATGTTCAGCAGTAGACTAGTATGGGCTGATGATGATGATGATAAAGTAATAATCTAGATGCGTAAAATTTAAGACCGAGAAGGTTGTACACTTATGACGTGAATGATGCCAAAAAAAGTAATGATGATGTCCTCCTAGTCGAAATTCGGCCACTGCGCTTGGCGGCGGCCGAAAACGACACCATCCAGCGAAGCGACAACTATTGTCGATTATCCAGGTATAGCGAAATTAACGAATCCAGGTAAAGCGAAAACAAACTTAAAAAAATCTCGTCATGTTGTCTAAGCTAGCCTATCCATTAGACTTAGATAAACAGATAAAGGTAATCTAATCAAAATTAATGATCTACAAAATCTCTACAATGACTAATGAAGTTCTTAATCTCGATATTATCCCTAATTACATATTCGGCCCTATGCCTACATTAACAAAATTGGTACGTGACATTATTGTGGTCACGCGCTAAATTGACGTCACCATTGGAATTCATTACAAAATATTACGTAACTAATGAAAACTTTAGTCTAGACTAGGCAGAAGTATTTATCTCAGAATTAATCAGCGATTCTATATTGGGTTACAAGAAAGCAACCTAAAATGGTTTATGGTTCTAAATCATTTATTTAGCAAAGCCATGTGTTAAATATACGGACGGACAAGTGAACTTGGAGAGAGAGAGTAAGAGTTCAAGAGTTTAAGAGTTCCCGAAATTCGTCCAAAATGATCTGACCATTTTCAGGATTCTACCGAGTAAACTACGACCAGAGAAACTGGAGGCTCCTAATCAAAGTTCTCAAAGACCCCAGCCGTTTCCAAGAGATCCATGTTATCAACCGAGCGCAGATGATAGACGATGCGATGAACCTAGCCCTCACAGGACGGCTGGACTATAGGATCGCTTTGGATGTGACCAGTTATTTAGCTCATGAGAGGAGCTATGTACCTTGGAAGGCTGGGCTTTCTGCTTTGGGATATATTGATACGATGCTGTCGAAGGGAGCGCATTATTTGGAGTATGGGGTGAGTCAAATATACGTCCTATCTTTCTTCTTTTTATCTTTTATAATTGACTCTTTCTAAGAACTGTACTGTTTTAACAGCTTTCACCAGTACCTTTACCTTTTCTTGATATGATTAACTATTACGTTCTTGTAAAAATCTAAGAATTACTAAATTTATCACCAGATGTCGCTAGTAGTAACAAAATGAAACTATTTACAAAATAGCAAGTTAGCATCTCAAATCGATAGATGTCGCCATTAGTCTAGTACAGAAATTTATTTATATGTCTTTCACATAATTAAATCTTATCAAGAATATTAGTCTCTTAACAAAAAAAGTAACCTGTATAGAATTTTCTTTTCTGAATGCTAAAAGTAATATAAATTTATACACAGCAGCAAATTCGACTTCATCAAATGTGACCAATGGCTAAGCAGTTTTTTTACAAGCTTTTATTGGTGGGGACGGGTGGAGACCCCATCAATCTTGAGTTTTGCCGCGCTTCGCTTACAAAGAAGCGATAAGTCGATGAGGTTCTTGCCTAGGGTGCTGTCTACAACCAATCCGCCTCTGGTTACGATGTTTAAAAATGAATTAATGTCTTCTATAATTTTTCCAGCGTTACGTAATCCACCTTCTCAGCGGCGCAGTCAAAGAGGTAGGGTGGGAGATATCCGCGAACGAGAGCGTCATCCGAGCACAGCAACGAGTGGACCTCCTTGCTTCAGCCTGCCATTTCGAACACGTTGATTGTCTTGAGAATGCAGTCAGAATGTACACTAATTGGATGATTGCACCTAACCCTGATGCTAATAACGAGTAAGATAATTTACTTTGCGTAATTTCAGCCGTAGCGGTTTCCTCACCTCAACCTCAAAAGCCTATAATAATAATAATAATAAAACATTTATTTCAGGCAACGTTAGTCTAGTACAGGATGTAAAATACTTAAAAACTACGGCCCATATAAAATATATACCTTATTCTAACAAATTCCAATTCTATAATGGTCCACAGCTGGACGCAGGCCTCCCTGATAATCGCTTGTCCTTGCCCCTACACTTTGAGCAGTAATGGAATAAAATATGTCATACAACGGACACAAAATACGTCACAGCCGAAATCGGAATCCAGGAGTCCTCTAACAGATGAATGTTTTTTGACAGAAGTTTTTTTTTGAAGACATCCAGTCCTTCCAACAGAAAAGAGGATCCAACTATAATGGTACTTAAAATATTCCAGGATCGACGTAGACCTCCGCGGTATAGTGTACTGCGTCGGCGTGCGCGCAGGTGGTCTGAGAGAGTGGCAGTTTGCGCATGCGCGGCTCAGTAATGCCGTCGCCTCGCCCTCGGAGAGGCATCGCCTGCTCTCTGTACTCGGTTGCACGACCGCACCCCATCTGTTGCACAGGTTGGTTCATGGATGTTGACGGTGTGTTTTTTAATACGCTGTGTGGAGACAGCGGAGTCTTAGTAATAGAGTCCAGTTTTACCCTTGGGTACGGAACCATAAAAAGCTGCCTAGACATAGACAAGTCAAGTCCGGTGTATTATTTCTTTAGTTAGAGCATCAAAACCCACCTTGGTAGGACTGTTCTTCGATATAGTACTCCAATTTTCCAAATTATTCGTATTGCAAACTTATGTCATCTCTTAGCTTTTTACTTTATAGTAGGTACGTTACTCGCATTGGGGTAATTATGTCATCTCTGTTTATTTTATTATTTCTACTCTGTTTAGTTTACTTGCGCATCAGCATTGTCAAACAGAGGGCCAGCTAGCGTCTTGGTGATGCTTACGATTGGTATTTACATCGATCAGTTGTGCTATCTCTTATTGTTTGCAACTGTTAGATCAGCTGTTTCATTATGTATCTTCAAGTTATCTATGGGATTTATTTTATTATATCCTCTTTTTATAATTCCCGCTATATACGTTTTAATCTACTTTATTTAAAAAGAAAATAACAATCAAAAAATTAGAACTACTGATTACAATTAAAACAATTGAGCCAACTGCAGACTGTTTCAATCAGACTACATGTAGCTCAAATGGTCCATATCATTTCCTTTGTTAATAAACTGTATTTGTTCATCAGATATCTGGAGCAATCTCTCCGCAACGACAGCGGTATCCGCAAGCAAGACATTGTCCGTGTCTTCTCAGCAGTCGCCGGCACGTCTATTGGACAGCCCATCGCTTTCAACTTCCTTCGCGCCAACTGGAGCAGGTTGAAGAACTTGTAAGTAAAGTTTAAAAGTCTTATACTTTATTTATAGAAAATCATAATCATAGAAGATATTGTTATACATATCGATCATAGTGTTTTTTTGTACATTTTTTTTTCTCATCAGTTCTTGTTAATTATTGTTAGTAATTTTATAAATTTTGTGAATGTGTTAGTGGTTACTCTTAGTTTACTTCATTCTAATTACTATTTATTGTTAACGAGAGAGGGCTATGCCTCCATTTTTCCTCCGCAAGCAAGCGTTTTTTTAGCTACTTTATGCGAGGACATATTAATAGTTAAAAGTTATGGTGTAAGTTTATATAAATAGTGTGTACAACTATTTGTTCTCCAAATAAAATAAAACATTACTATTAGAGGTAGCTCAACTGATCCAAGTCAATACCAGTCGAAAGCGTCCCCAAGACGCTAGCTGCATTGCCCCGTTGTATGGCAATGCTGATTAGCTGCGCCAGATACTCACCAGCTCTCTGGTCACGTGTCGCTTCGAGCAGACAATCTGATAAATAGTTAATACAGTAATACCCCGCTTTACGCGAGGGATACGTATCACAAAAAATCGCGTTAAGTGCACATTCGTGTATATCGGGGTTTACGATTAACACCTTCATTTCTAATTCCAAAGTTACGCGTTTACGCTCTTTTTTCTTCATAGGTGGCATTTTTAACGAAGCTTTAAATTAGTTAAAACAAGACTGCCAGCCGAGATAAACATTATGAAACAAACGAACTCCATAGAACAAAGTCGTAGGACGGTGAATCCCCAATTCTTCAATCAGAATGGTCAGAGAAAGCGGGTATTCCCGCGACCATAGAGAAGTCAATAACTACACGCTATATGACTAATGTCTTAAATTTGCATCTTTAGAATTAATTTTGGTGATTAATTTATGATGGATCAGGATCAATGAATGATTCATTAGATACGTTTATGTTGTAAAAAACAAGATTGTATGAATGACGCATATGAATGAGATCATTATTTTGCAATAGAAATGGGAACTTTTTGTTATCTTTATTGATGATCGTAATTGATTGTGAACCGAGTTCGTGCCAAAGTACAATCTCCCATAACGCACTCACATTACCGCGCGGAATCGAACTTGCGGAGCCGCAACTCGAGGTCCGCAGCGTGTCCGCGACAGTTACGCATCTGTTTCGTATCTCGTACAATGGACAACGTCATTGCGAAACTCTTGTGGCATCGCTCCTACGGTACCGCGCGGTAGTATGAGAGCGCACTAAAAATCATGGCTATAGTCATATTCAGTTATATATTTATTTCCAATGTATAAACATTATACTTTAATCTAAATGATAATGCAATAGTCTAATGATAGTGCAACATTAATAATAACATCTACACTTATATTATAATGAGGAAAGATTTGCATTTTTGTATGTAACGAATAAAATTAAAAAACTACTGGACCGATTTCAAAAATTCTTTTGCTTTTAGAAAGCTATAGTATCAATGAGTGACAAAAGTATTACGAATTTAAAAAATGACAATCATATGAAAATACTAATAGAAAAAAAAACCGCCGCCGCCGCGCCGCCCTGGCCGGTGGGGCCCCACGCAGCGCAATGGGCACCGCGGCGAGGGAGGACCGAAGTGCGGGAGGTCCACAATATGTCGTGCCTAAATACACATTTACTCTATGTTTATCCCAAAAGGTTTTCGTTAAAAAATAAATGACCTCCGCTAGTAGATTATAAATCAAATAAAATATAAAAACGAACAAGACTGTTCAATAAATAAAAATAAATGAGACAAGCCACGTGCGAGTCCAACTCGCGCACGAAGGGTTCTGTACTATTATCTATAAAAACGGCAACAAAACACGTTTGTTGTATGGAAAGCCCCCTTAAATATTTGTTTTATGTTAATTTAATTATTTATTTTTAAAGTGAACATTATAACTAAATATTCTGTGAATATTTCAAGCGTCTTCCTGTTGCCGTTGTCAATATCGAGTAAAAACGAAAAAAAAACACTTTTGTTGTATGGGAGCCCCCTGAAATATTTATTTTATTCTGTTTTTTGTCAGAGCGGCAACAGAAATACATCATCTGTGAAAATTTCAACTGTCTAACTATCACGGTTTATGATATACAGCTTGGTGACAGACGGACAGACGGACAGCGGAGTCTTATTAATAGGGTCCCGTTTTACCCATTAGGTACCCTAAAAACTATCGGCGATAGATTATAGTTCTGTTGTTGTATTAATTCCATATTTTCATTGTGCTGATCATTAAATTTTCTTTTTATGTCGTTTCCGGGTTTAGTTGTACAGCATTTATATTTAATTTATTGTTTATTTTTTCAGTGTGGGATCTCTATCTACTTTGAACTTGCTGTTGAAAGTGGTGACGAGAAGAATGAATCAACAACATGAATATGAAGAGGTACGTTTTTATGATCACCACCATTAGGGTGAGGCAGGGCTGGTTTGAATACTATTAAAAAAGGTGTCATCCAGGCCTCCGTGATAAAGAGATCCGAGATGGCAAACCTTCAAGATGTACAATAAGTAGAACCTTATATAGCAAAATGATAAATGTAAATTTAGTTCTTACTTCTCGTTGGAGCCATAACTAACTAATAAATGATAAATCATGTTGCAATAAGTGACAGTTTCTGTCATTTATTCATCATCATCATCAGCCTATGTTAGTCCACGGCTGCACATAGGCCTGCCCAAAAAAATACTGTCATTTGTTATTGACAGTAATTAGTATTTTGACAGTTACTTTCTTGAGTAACAAAAAATAATTTTGACATCTCAAGTTGGAAATACATAGGTTTTGCGTGTTTGACATTTTCTACGAAAACTTTTTAAGAATATCCCAAAAAATTTCGATTTCGGCAGGATTTGTTTGACATTTGCTTTCAATTTTGACAATTGTTGTCACTTTCACTTAAACCGCTTTGACCGTAACTTCAGGTAAAGCCTGGTTGTGTATCAGTAGGTAGTTTAGTTCCCAAAAGTAGTCGACGAACGACAGCTACAACAAACTGAACCATCGAGATCGTCGACACACTCGATCGCCGTCACGCCATCTTTAACTAGGCTTTAACAGCCTAATCACACTGGTGATTTGCGAATGATTTAAAAGCGTACCGATTGCGCTGCGAGCACGCCGCGCTTAAACTCTCTTGAACTCAGGCTGAAAAAATATCGTTATCAGTGTCGTGACGTTGACGTCAACGGTAAAAAATGGCGTTAGGAAACAAATGATTTCTGGGTATTTCAGTCGTCTGGTTCGCATAGGACCAAAGGACTTTTTATTTTGGTAGTATACGATAATAAAAATCACCAGTAAATATTTAAAAACTAAATATTTCATTTTGCCCTCAGCTAGCAAGATTCGTGCAGGAATCGTGCGCAGACTTCGGCCGCCCAGTCCAACAGGTCCTAGAGACCGTGGCTGCCAACGTTCAATGGAGAAACCGGAATTACCAACCAATCGTGGACTGGTTGCTGGAACAGGAAACATCTGCTAGTACTAGTTTTAATTTGTATCAAAGGGATTAAGATTTTATTTGATATTATTTTGTACGTGACAGCTTTTAATGCCTAAGTTATTATAAAAAAAATAAGTGAAAAATAAAGCCTTTCAAAAAAAAGCATCGACATTCAGTTGCCAAACCTAAAATTAACTTATTTGTCAGCAAAAAAAACTGTAGCCTACCCTTTGTACGATTGGAGCAGCGAAAGGGTAAACGTGTTCCTGAGTAGAGACCGCGACTCGGCATACGTAGTGTAGGATGACCTCCAACCAGGTGGGATGACGATTTGCGAAAGACTTCACATTCCATTGGAATGTTTGAGGATGACAGTGATGTAGTTACGCTCACAAAATGACAACGACATCTATGAAAAATGTTGGTCAAACACTGGTCAAACACTTCTTGTAAACGTGGCCGTGGCAGTAACATAATGCCTCTTCACACACCTAGATATCAGTAGATATTATACATATAATTTGGCATACATATATATGTTCGAAGACAATGCAATTTATGGTACCATCGAGCTGGTTCGCTGATGGAGACAGAAGGTGGCCATATTTATGTTACACAGCTCAGATACCTAACAAGCAACCTGTGACCATTTTTTTGTCCTATCATGTTAACTTTTACAATGAGAAAGCATTTTGTTTTAAATAATTTAAAAATACTAAAATACAATATTGAACAGGTTTCTATACATAATCAATTATTATATTTTGTGTGCAGTATAAAAATAAGGTTTTAGCAAATAGATTAGGCCCTACGAACTCCTAAACGAAACAAATGAGCCCCGTTGAGTTTAGGTTCGTCGGATTTATCTTCCTAACTTTGGTCTTAGATGATAAAAAATATGATTTCAAAAAGGTTTTTTAAAAATATTAAGGATTTATTATATTGTTATCTTATACAGCTTTGATTCGATTACTTATTGTATTCAGTTACCGGTTTGTCACCAACAATTTCACACACTTTTATTTATTTTAGATATTTAGATGTTTTAGCATAAGTATAAAGTTAGAAGCCATGTAAATGTACAAGTATAGCCTAAGATATAACCTACTGCAATATGCGTATAAAGCTTAGTAAATAAACATTGTAAATACGTAATTTTGTAATAATACATTATATTCTCACATTTGTCTTAATTAAGATAATAAATGAAGTAAAATAAAAAACTCGGGTTTTTGATGTAAAAATTTTGTTTTATTTTCTCAAGATAAGTCTAATATACTTAGGAGATTCAAAACTAAGGCTTGTACCATCAATGGTTTTGAATGGAAATGTGTTGTGGAAACTGTGTACAAAAAAGATCTTAAAAGCTAGGTGGAACAACAGTTTATAAATTAATTATGGACGTACAATATTAAAAGTATATGTATATCAAGGTAATTAATTGATTAAAAAATTCTTTAATGTCCTAAAAACGTTTTTGTAATAGTAACCTACGGAGTTTTGTCTTACTTTTGCTAGCAGGCAGTTCTCTTATGTCTCTAGGATTTTTTTTGTATACTTATATAGCAGTCTTGGTAGAGCAATTTTTCCCACTCAGTGCAGTTTTGTGTGGGAGCAATATAAATCTAGTGGGATCTTTTTTTGAAACAGAGTTAGCTTTATCTTTATACTGGTTATAGAATGAAGCACGCTCCTTTATAAAACAGTCAATTTGGAAGATGTATAAACTAGTTAACGTTTGAAGTTTATGTTTTTAAAGAGAGGCTTCCATGACTCTAATGGGATTCTTCCAAAGAAGGCTCTTACGCAATTTTTTCAAATAATAAAAGCTCTGGTGTCTTGATGATGTCTCGTGGAGAAATGAAACTTGATAACTTACTTTGGTGGATTTTTTTCATTTTAAGTTGGTATGGTTTTTTTTTCTACAACGCAAACTACCTTTTCTTAACAGAGAAGGTTTTGCCCGAAATTGTTGCTAAATATTTTGACCCTTATATTTTGCAATGGATTTCCGCAAAGTAACGCCTAAATTTATTATTAATAACGAATAAAGATATATAAAAATCTAGTTACCAGAAAAAACTCTACTTAACTTTCAAACCTTTGCTCCTGCTGTTGCTTCCCAATATTTTATCAGATATCTACCATTCAAGCAGTAACCGAAGAAGAATTACTCATGATGATGTTTCGACAAGGCGGCTAGCCCAAAAGTAGACGAGCTGTTTGCAGGACCTTATTATTAGTGCTTAAGTCCTCCTACAGTGAACTTCTATGCCAGTGATAAGAGACACAGAAATGATTATGTGGCAAGAATGTTAAGTTACCGCACCGCCGGTTCATCGACACATTTCAACTGAGGACCTTCAAAACATTTCAATAGATAAAAATTTGCGAATTGAAGAGTGTCCTTAGCACACTCAATCTGTTGAGACGTGTGTAAAATTAGTGACAGAGAGCTCACAAAGCGTAACTGACGCTAAATCGAGAGATGGAGTCATAGCCCGGATGTAATCTCGTGCTGAAATATCAAATTTTGGTCTCAAAAATAAGTTTAGATGCGCAAACACATATGCCTTCTCTATTACCTTATTCTTTTAATCTGATGGAACAGCAGACTGATGTCAGTCTGAGACTGAGGTCCGAGGAAGAGTTCAGCCAAACACAAACAAACAAACAAACGGCTGATGATGATGATGCTACTAATGATGGATAAATAGTTACTAGCACGACCTACATATCTTTAAAATAATGAAGGTATCTATAGATAGATAGTTATCAATGAAAAGCAATTACCTACTATCAAATTATTTAACAGTAGATATGGTTCTTAAGAACTGGTAAATAATGTGGGTACAGGCGAGTAAAAAAGTGTCTATTGTTTCAAGGCCAATATTTGATAAGGTTTTTACCAGAATAATGATAAGATTTGGTAAGCTTTACTGATTGGGGGCTAGATGGCATTGCTCGTTGTTTATTTTCATGATTTGTAGCTTTTTGAAATAATATCATGATCAAAATATTCTTTATTGAATCCGTTTTGTCAACTTGCTTGTGTGGAGAATAGATGCTATTGAACTTGAAAAGAAAGAAAGACAATAATTTTATTTACCTTAAATCTTCTACAAAACACTATTGTTAATCCTGTTTATTTTGTGCATAATGTACTTTTTTGTACATGAGACAAAAATCAAGTTAACTTTCCACCCCACTGTGCGAGGTCGCTAAGGCCTTGTAAAAATGGTATATAATATTATTAGAAAAGGTAAGGGTTAAGTTTGGTATTAAACGAGACTGGCATATTCCCTAAGCAAAAACAGTCCTTTAAAAAAAATACAAAAAACCTACCACGGCGTAGAGCCTGCTACGCAATTTGGTACAGCAGCGTAGAGGTTCTACGGCGTAGGCGCTCTACACAAACTACACAAACGTATATTGTAGTCAAGCTTAATTTCAGCGAACAGTTGAAGCGGATTTTTAATAGCTAGCTTTTGTAGAAATGTCATAAAACGTTCATTATAAACTAAAAACAAAAAAAAAAACTGCTGTGCCTACAGAAAATTATATAAAAAGTTGTATATATGACAAACGTAATTCTACTCAGTGAAATCGGTTTTAAATTTGGAGATTTATGATTCTTACATTTTTTTCCCATGAAGGCACAGTGCAAAGGTTGGTAGGTCTTATAACTCTTTAAGACTGTGGTATGAGTCAAGCTAGCGTCGCCACCTATTTAATCTTATTATTACGTTGAACAAAGAAAATTTCAAAAATCCATTGCACAGTTTGAGATACCTGTTCTAAGCTTTATTTTAATGCCTCTGTAATAGTTTTATTCTATTTTGGTTTGGCTTAGGCAGAATATCGAAGTTGCCCCTGGTGGCCACCAATATCTATTTTCGATTTTCTGGCTAAACTAAATAGAGTAAAACTATTACATATGCATTAAAAAAAAGCTTATAATAGGTATCACAAACTGTGCGATGGATTTTTAAAATATCCTTTGTTCAACGTATGATTAAATAGGTGGCGGCGCTAGTTTGACCCATACCACAGCCTTGATAAAGTGGACAATCTGATGATCACAAAGCAAATGTAATCATGACAAGATAATTGATATACAATGTAAATCAATTATATATCTAGTTATGATTACACTATACATTATTATTGTATAGATGTAGGTACATGTATTAAGTTTTTTAATTTTGCACACACTTTATGGCAGAATGAAGTTTAAATATATAAATTTAAGTCCTGCTGACCTAAATTTCAGCAATAAAGTATTTTGATTATCATACGATTCATTGCAAATTCAGTTTCAGCTCATAATATTCATAAATTTTTGTTTTCAGAGCAAAAAATATGGATGTACAGAACTTCCAAAAAGTAAAACGAGAGAAAAAAAGAGTAAAAATTGTTCTAAGCTAACAACCAATGGCTATAGAGGACATCATGAAGGATCATTCTGAAGCGGACGCAGTCATTAAATTCGACGATTTTGTTAGTTTCATAAATTCTACAAGACAAGTTTATAATTTCCAAAGTCCCTTATCATATCGATACAAAATTCGACTGATTAAAGGATTTGCGATAATGATTTTGATACATTATCTACTGATTAAAACTAATAGGGTATATTTCAATAATTTGATTACAATAATCCACTTGCGGTGCGGCATCCCGCGATAGTGGATCCGCTATATTCAAGGTAAGTTTTTGATTATATTTTTAACACTCATAAAAACCGAAATAAGTTAGGAGAGAAATACTGATTAGCTGTTCTTGATCGCTGTTCTTTGATTGTTTTAATCATGACTTTATGCAAAAGGCATGGTTTAGTTATTATTCGCTGCTTCATCACATACGATAATATGATAAAATGATATGGTGGTTATTTATTCTGTTTAAAATTTTTGGTATCTATATTTGATAGCTTATATAAGCATAAGCGAGTCAAAGCGCACCACGACTTGGTCTACATGTAACTCAGTCTCTGGCAATCGGATAAAATCCAACGAGATCATAAAACTATTAGAACAAAACGTTACAAAGCTTTAGCCAAGATAAACTTAATAATTTTAGGATTATTTTCATAAAGCTATCGCTACGTTTTGGTTAGGCTACTGAAATAAATTATTCCATTTTATTTTGTGGGAGCTTTCAAAACTTCCAATGCTAGTTTTATGGATACTGCACTTCTACTGACCATCCCTTCTAGAATCAAATATGAAGTCAGTCATCTAGACGTGACTGTGTCATGATTTTACTGGAAGACTGAAAATTAATGCAACCGTGCCTCTTATCTGATATGCTATCTTTTGCACACGATCTAAGTTGAAGACTTGAAGTGCTTTTACTTTATTAATTGGTCTAGCTTTATGGTCAAGCTCTCATTTGTTACCTAGGATGACTTCAGTTTTTTTTATACCGTATACTACAGTCTTAAATCTTGTAAAATCAGTCTAAAGCACTTCATCTAAATAATAGAATTTTGGTCATATCACCGACTAATTTCATGTTATTCATGTTGCTATGTAGAATTAACAAAGCTCTCATAGCGCTATTCTTACTTTAAGCGACGCTTTTAGTTCAACAGTTCTTAAAAAATATTTCATGATGTCATTCACGGCTAAAACGAAATGTGTGTAAAGTATTGATAATCTTTTTTAGTTTCTAAACTTATCTGGTGTTTTTATCATCATGGCGATAATGCGTACATTATTTAACAAACTGTATCAAGTTAATAAATCGATAATAAAAGGCTTATGATAAAGTAATGATGATTTTGCCGCAAAATGTGAAAACTGAATGTGACATCGAAATCTTATAAACGGTAGAAAAGTTGCAGAACAGATTTCTAAAGGTGACGAATGTTCCAACAATACTGGGAACTTTCCAATAAGGCTTGGTCTCTAGTATGGACGTTAATTGGGGTATGCCGTAAACCAAGACAAATCCAGAATTAACAGTCTAATAGTACAAGATAAAACAAAAACAAAAAGAGGTTTAACCAAACGATTCATGTTATAGCTGCGACCCGATATTATTTCTGATAAGGTACAATGAAGTAGGTACTCAGAAATTCTTATTGACATCTTGTAGATGGCGACGATGAAGCTCATCGTGCTCGCAGCAGCATTCGTAAGCGCCTTCGCATCCATGCCGTTCGAGGACCCCAATCTTCCGCCCACCAGGAACACCATCTTCGCTGACGAGAAGTTTGAAGGTGGCGTCTTCGAAAACCTTGACGCTATAGAAGCACTCTCCCGCAACACAGACGACTCAGCCCGTTTCCGCCTTCCTAACACCACTAGACCTGACCACTATAACATCGTCTGGCAAATCAGCATCAGCGATCTCCATATGACCGGTACCGTCGATATCAGGTTTTCCGCCACACAATCTGATGTGGAAGAGATCGTACTCCATGCCGCTGAAATGCAGATTACTAGCCTTTCTCTCGCGCTAGGAAATACCGCCGTTCCGGTTCAGCCCTTTGTAATGGAGAGCGAGACTCATTTCCTGAAGGTCCGCCCGGTTACCGGCACTCTTCAGTACAATCCAACTACTCCTGTGTACTACACCCTGTCTGTCGAGTTCAATGCACCGCTAAGAACCGACATGTACGGGATCTACCAGAGTTGGTACAGGAACAATCCTGCTACTACTAACGAGCCAATTAGGTATGCTGTTTTTTCATACCAAATAAATTTGATTTTTTTGAAAACATCATAACCATGATACCATCATATTGCTTTGTTTATATCTCATAAAAATGCTCGTTTGTTGTTTTAGATATATGGCTTCAACTCAGTTCCAAGCCACAGCAGCTCGCTTCGCGTTCCCTTGTTACGATGAACCATCTTTCAAGGCTACCTTCGACATCGTCATCCGACGCCCGACTGCTTTCAGCAGTTGGTCTTGCACCAAACGCACTGCAACAAGACCATCCATTGCGTAAGTCTTCGTTATATCCAGAATTAATATCTAACGACTTATCCATGTATTTTTAAAAGCTTTTGTTGCGGAACAGTGCTTTAATAAATTAATTTATTGAATTTATAAGCATGCTCTTATAAAAGCAGTTTACCTCCTCATTTCAAAAACCAATCAACAAAATTGTATATGTGACGTGGCCTGGCAGTCTGCATTATTTCACAATTTTATTATTTTCAGTGGTTATGAAGAAGATGTGTTTGGAACGACACCTATCATGTCGACTTACCTCCTGGCTCTTATCGTCGCTGAATACGAACCTTTACCTATAAATGACCAAAACAATGAGTTGTTATACGAGGTCATTGCCCGACCAGGTGCTATTTACGCCGGGCAGGGCGTCTATGCTTTAGAAGTTGGTCAAGAGCTTTTAGCAGAAATGAACGATCATACCGCTAAAAACTTTTATGGCGTGAATTCCAATCTGAAGATGACTCAGGCCGCCATCCCTGACTTCTCCGCTGGTGCTATGGAAAACTGGGGTCTTCTTACTTACAGGTTATAAACTAATCTACAAAAACGATTTATATTTTTTGTTAATAAATGAACAAATGTACATAATAATGCTGGACAATTCGCACATCATCATCTAGCCCGTAGGTATGTGCTCATACAAGATTACTAATAATCGTAATTTTATTCCTTTCTTTCAGGGAAGCATACCTCATGTACGATGAACAGCACACTAACAGCAACACCAAGCAGCTCATTGCTTACATCCTGTCTCACGAGATTGCTCACATGTGGTTCGGAAACCTGGTCACTTGCGACTGGTGGGACGTCTTGTGGTTGAACGAAGGCTTTGCTAGATACTACCAGTACTTCTTGACTGACTGGGTAAATATTTAACTCAGATTGTTTAACAACCAGTGTGGTGCGGTGACGCAGAAGGTCGCGGGTTCGATTTCCGCCTTGAAACAAATGTTTGTACGCTCTGCAAATATTTTTCAGTGTCCTGGGTATTTTCTATGTATAATAAAAATTATGTATCTATGTATTGTATTGTTGGATTATGAGTATAAGTCATCTAGTACCCACAACACAAGCTCTGCTGGCTTTAGCGCTAGATTATGCTGAGTGGATTGTCCACCATTATATTTTTGTTTTCATTTATTTTCATATACCGACGAGTATAATTGTCTGTATTCTACAATTATTTTTCCATACGCATTAGTAGAGATTTTTCTAGATTGTTTCCTACAGTCTGCAGTTAGCTTAACTGTTTCGATAGTTCAAATACTTTATATGTTTCTATTCATTGATTGTAATATTTTTTACATATAGTCGAGAATAGTGTGATTGAATGCATTATTTGAAGTTTTATCAAACATTTGTAAAGTATCCTCTTCCATTAGGTTGAAGACTATATGGGCTTTGAAACCCGTTTTATCGTCGAGCAAGTCCACACCAGTCTCCTCAGTGACTCCGCCAACAACCCCCACCCTCTCTCTACCATCAACATCGGGAATCCTGCTTCTGTCAGCGCCATGTTCTCAACCCTCTCCTACAACAAAGGTGCTGCTATCATCAGACAGACTGAACATCTCCTTGGGTTTGATGTCCACAGAGAAGGATTGAGGAACTACCTTAACAACAAGTAAACATATTCTTCATTACAGCATTACAAATCGTATACATTACACTGCGGTTCATTTCAGTAGCGGTAGGATTTATTTAATCGCCTTTGTAATCTCTAACAACGACAGACGAAGACACTTTTTCTACGAATTGTTTTTTCAAATTCGACGGTATCCCGTACTGGGAAGGTTGCGGGTTCAGGTACAATCGAAGTCGAAAAAATTTTGGGACTATATTTTCATAGAAAATTGTCCCTGTGCGAGTTTCGCACATATAATAGCAAAAAACCAAAGACACATTTCTTTTAAAGTTTTTACGAAACTAAGTTCTCTTTTAGTGATTCCATATCCGACGTCATAATATTTTTATGCCTTGTCAGGGAATTCGAAAGCGCTCTACCTATCGATCTCTTCGAGGAGCTCCAAAATGTAGCCGTTCTCCGCGGTGCGATTGCTGAATATGGATCTGATTTCTCTGTGATCGAATACTACAAGTCCTGGACCGAGCAGCCTGGTCATCCTGTTCTGAACGTGCAAGTCAACCACCAAACTGGAGAGATGACCATCTACCAGGTAAACACACGAACAACAATAATTTCATTCAACTCAATTTTCTTTTTGAATCACTGTATTATCTTCTCTTATCATGTTACGCAAATAACAGATTTTCCGTAACTTTTATTTTGTCTTGCAGCGCCGTTTTAACATCAACACTGGCTACTTGCTGAGTAATAACAACAACTACATCGTACCTATCAACTTCGCCACCGCTAGCAACCCTGTCTTTACCAACACTAAGCCAACTCACATTCTCAGGAAAGCAATCACCAACATTCCTCGAGGCACCCAGGGAGATGAGTGGGTTATCTTGAACATACAACAGACTGGTAAATTTCGTTTTTAGTCTAGTATGGAGTTATCAAAGGATATTCTCAGTATAAGTATTTAAATTAACTAGCTAGATACCATTATTAATATACATAATAATAGGGATGATTTAAAATAAACTTGTTTTTATAGGCTTCTACCGCGTG
This sequence comes from Eupithecia exiguata, assembly GCA_947086465.1. Lineage (NCBI taxonomy): Eukaryota > Metazoa > Arthropoda > Insecta > Lepidoptera > Geometridae > Eupithecia > Eupithecia exiguata. The sequence continues at coordinate 11,783,855 of OX352233.1, forward strand.
AATTACGACGACTACACCTGGGACCTAATCCTTATGGCCTTGAGAGGACCGGCCAGAACTCAGATCCATGAATACAATAAAGCACAGGTATATTTTAGATCTACAATGATGTGTTTAGATAATAGATTCAGGCGTTCTTTTGCGCAAATCGCAAAATAAAGGATGTAAATATTAAGTAACGATCCCACGCAAAACACACCAAGTACACAATGAAAAAATGTCTCGTAGTATATCGTCAACTTGTTTTGTCTCTCCACGTGACATCATGGACACAACAACACTCGACTTGGACACTTCTCAGTGTCCAAGTAGGGAGAAAGGGACTCTTTAAGGACGAGTACTGACATTGAGTTATTTGAGGATAAAATTTTGTTATAACTTCAGTTTCATCTCTTAGATTGTCAATGACGTCTTCTCCTTTGCTCGCTCCGGGCTGATGACCTACCAGAGAGCATTCCAACTGCTGTCTTGGCTTGAGTTTGAGACAGATTACGCTCCCTGGTTGGCTGCCATCACTGGCTTCAACTGGATCAGGAACAGGTTGGCCCACAACACGGCTCAACTGGAAGAGCTTCATGTGAGTACCTTTTTTTGTAGGTCCGTTTCGTCCTACTGCAGGAAAAATGTATAGAAATATAATATGTAACTGTTCTCAGATACAATTACTTATGTTTATGATATTCATGGAAAAATTTATGTGACATTGTGCTGACATGGCTTTTGAATGTTTTATTTAATAAAAATTTATAGGTTTTAGGCGTGTTAACGAACAAACAAAGCTTATTTCGCAAATATAATTGAGAACATATTTGCAAATAACCTTTTTTTAACTCCGATATCTTCCATTTCTTAGTCTCTAGATTAAATATATTGTTTCAAGTTCAGTAGTAGTTTTTCTTTAAAATGTCACTATACGAGTATGTCTTTAATTTTCTGTTTTCCATAGCTATTAATCCGTAGCTGGTCAGCCCTTGCAATCGGTCAGCTAACCTATCTTCCGACCCCCAATGAAGACTTCATGGTGTCGTACCTACGCTACCAACTGGCTACCCACCTCTGCGCCATCAACACCCGTACTTGCCGCGAGAGCGCTAACATCCAATTCAGAGCTCTTATGGACCAGAACATAGAGTGGGTAGACTTTATACCTTTAGTTTCATTATTGTTCACCTGTTCTTAGGATTAAAAGTAGATCTTATGAATTTATATCATTTTTGAGTGATTTAAGCTTGCTTTGCTATGGAACACTACATGTTCTTAATAATAATATTAAGTAGGTGTGATTTGTCTAGTATTACTAATTAATAACCACTTATTGGCTTCCAGAGTGCCAGTAGACAGCCGCAACTGGGTGTACTGCAACGGTTTGCGCGAGGGTACGGAAGCTGACTTCACTAGAATGTGGACAAGATTTGAGACTCATAACGTGTACACTGAGAAGATTTTACTTCTCTCTTCTCTCGGCTGCACTCCTCACCAGAACTCTTTGAACCTGTAAGTCTTTATTATTTTAGTCTAGTTAAACTAGACTGCTTCGAGCTGGTTCTATGGAAACGTGATAATATTATTTTTATCTCACCGAGTTATGCGATAAAAGAGAAACAAAATGTAGCCTATGTTTTATTCCAGGTTTAGACATAATATTAATTCTAAGTAGGGAACTGGTAAGTAGTAACTGCACGGACTTTTCGCATGACATGTGCATTGTGCTCCGGCATAACCAGGACATAACCAGCCCAACTCGAGTATTGGAGCAGGACTTTAGGTGATTGGCAGCTGCGTTTCTGCTGCTTTACCGGCGTGGACGGTTTTGATGCCTGAATGAGACTCTTCAATCCTGTTTCTTTGGACTCCTCTGTGGCCGTGTAATTCACAACGTGTTCTACAGTCTCTTCTTTCTGAAAGCAGCCACGACAAAGGCTGCTGTCTGTGGGTCTAGTCTTGAGAAGATGATGGTTCAGTTCGTAGTGTGATGGTTCAGTTTTTCAGTGTTTGCACTAGATCTACACTAGATTTAGAATTTGAAAATTAATTAGATTAATAATAATGAAATAATGAATTAGATTTAGAAAATTAGTAGTATGATGTGATATTGTGACTTGAACCACCTACAAGTGATACACACAAAAATCACAATTAGAAATGTAGTCATAGGTTATTATAATTATTATCATCAGCTTCATCGTCATTATCCTTGCACTGCGGAGCCTAAAGTCCTTATATGAATGGAGATATAAATTCATGCTTACTTTTATAAATTCTTTCAGCAGTTTTGGTTAGCGGCTTCAGACATTTTGAAAGTTGTCGTGGATGCTGCTTAAGTTTTCATCGTTCTATCCTGGGTTCCACTTTTACTGGTCTTCTTTTTAGGGTTCAATAGTCAACAATGAATCCCTCCAATTCCATTGATGTAACTTATAAATTAGATTACTATTAAATTTACTACTAAAGTTAGCTGTTTAAAACAGGCAGATAAATAGGTATAAGTTATTGAGTCGATCAACTGCAGAACCCTTAATTGCACGTGACCCAACACGCAATTGGCCGGTTTTATAAAAAAATAATGTTATTCCTCAGTTTCCTCAACGCTATCGTTCAGGAGAACTACGTTATCCGCCCACAAGACTACACCACTGCCTTCAATGGCGCAGTCTCTGGCAATGAGGGTAATACTAACATCGTCTTCCAGTACATCCAGAACAACCTCGCTGCGGTTTCAAATGCGTAAGTCCTTATACATTGGTACAAAATCAAAAATAGTCGGTCTTAAGGTGCGCCTAGACTTAGTAACGTATATAACGTAACGTATGTAACACGTTTCCATTATAAATGTTATCATGTTTTGTAACTTAATCCGGCAACGTCGTAATACAATATTTTCAACCCTTGACGTCTATGTTTACCCTAGTGTTGGTTGTTTACTATAATTTTATGCCACTTAAGCATCAAATCGACTAACAGCTCGTGCGCTGATCATCTTTTCAACTAACAAATCAATGATCAATTTCAATTTCAAATTCTCATTCTTCAAATTTTCAATCTCAATGATCAGATCTCTTGTCAACGTAATTCTGATAATGAATTATTTGTCAAAAGACTTGATCATTGACTTGTTAATCAGTGTATGAATTATTGTTATATGCCAAATACTTCGGTTCAAAGGTTATTTAAATACTGGAAGCAGAATAAGAACATAGCAATCTACTTGAATATCTACATTACCAAAAACATTATAACATTATAATGAAATACTATTTTGAACCATTTTATTTTCTTTTAGGTTTGGTTCTCCCGTCACTCCTCTATCATACGTCTCAGCCAGATTGAGAACTCCGGCTGATATCCTCGCGGTAAGTTGAAATCAAGTTGAAATATATTTTCATAATTAAAGATGCTTTCAAATTGTTATACATTTGGGTCCTATTTAGTACGTTATTAAGACTATTTAGTCTATTTTTAAAACAGAGTTCATTAAGATAAAACAAAACTAAAACTAAATACGACTCGATCTTCTACACGATGATGGCATAACCTTTTATAAATTTCATATTCAATAACTTTATTTCTTCTGGCTTACAAATATATTATTTGAATTGATAGATTAACAAAGAAAATTACAATCGAATAATAGAATTAAATTAAAAGTAGTTTTTACAATTGAAACGATTGAGCTAAGTGCAGACTGTTGCAAACAATCTACAGGTAGCTCAACTGATCCATATCAATACCAGTAGATAGATTGATATACTTTATTGCACCATCAATAATGATGTGAGGTGATTTTTACTGTTGTGTGTATACAGATGTACATAACCCATTGCATAAACATATAAAATATTGTTTTTTTAAGACTTCCGTTAACGATTACAATGAAGAATTTCAGATTTGTCGTATCAAAAACGTCATGTTGATCTTATTATCTATCTTCCAGTTCCAAACATGGGCCAACAACACCGCCGACACATTGGGAACCTCTTACTTTTCCGTATACAACGGTGCCCAGAACTCTATTGCCAACTTGGACTGGGCTAGCGAGACTGAAACTGACTTCGCAGCTTTCTTCCAAAACGGCCCCGCACCTGTCGCATTGACCACTGCTGCACCAGTTGTGCCCGTTCAGACTACCACGTTAGCTACCCCCAGTCTTAACGAGCCAGTCACTCCAGAACTTGTGCTACCACCAACCGATGCTGCGGTCGCCACTTACTTATCAATGCTCGTCATTGCATTAGCTGTTATTGTTAACATTATCGTTTAAGTAGTTGTATTTTAGGGTGCTGTATGGAATATACTCGTAGCAGCTTATATAGAGCCAGTTCTAACTCTTCAAGTGCCTTAATCCACCGATCCGATGTAAATAGGCCTTAATTTATTGAATAAAAATTAATTTTACAAACTGTTTATTTTAATTCCTGCAATTTTCAGGTATGAATTTTTTAGATCAAATATCATCGATATTTTGCGCATGAAACCTTTGAGTTTACCTGACGTTTTAGCAAATTTGTACACTGCTGTAGTCGGTTTGTTGTTCAAAATAACAATGTGAACTGATCAAATAAAGTTTCATTAATTTTGATTTCGGATTTTAGATTTAGGTCATGATAGCCATTTTTTTAAGTTTCCTTCTTCGCCGTTCATCTTTTGCTCAACAAAAAGGGTTTGTACAAATAAAACGATTGCAGTCGCAAGCATTGCAAAAAAAAACATTACCATATGAATTTTGTGTTGTGTATCATATTGTTAATAATTACGTTTTTTTTATTATAATGAGATAAGTTAATTTATAAGACACAAAAATAAAAATAGAACAAATTACAACTATTAGTTATTTACGTTTATGTTTAAAAAAAATACCCAGTGGAAGAATGCTCCATACTATAAATTTTATTGTATACGTATTTTAGGACTAAATTTGTTGGAACCAAAACCTAATCAGCCGATTAAGTAGAATACAGTTTTTATCAAAAGAACATATACAATATCTGCGATAATTTCGCTTTGTACTACATTATCTTAATCATTCCAAATTTCATAGGTATAATGATGTAGGTATTGATATGGGCTAGATAAGGAAAGGTGTTTAGTGATATATTCAACGTCATGGCACCTTTTCTTTTATTCTAGTGCACAACCAGCTCGACGATGGTAAGTAGTTTTTTAATAATGATTGTGAAACACCTACAAACAATGAGAAAACAAACGTAATTTAAGTACCCAATCTACGTCATTATTAACTTCGATACAGTTTTTGAAATACACAAATTGCATACTGGAATTTATTTCCAGGCTGGTCGGTGGCTGAACTTCATTTTGGGGGTAGCCCTTATCCAGGGCATATTTACACTTACTCCCATCCCTGAAGACCTGGATAAGGAGTGGGAAGCATTCAACCAGCGGCTCGAAGACACAAACTTCCGCCTCCCCACCAACACGAGGCCCAGGCACTACGAAGTCACCCTGACCCCTTACTTCAACAACCCCCCTGCTGGAGTTTTACCCTTTACCTTTACCGGACAAGTGAATATCTATGTATCAGCAACGGAACAGAATGTAAACGAAATTGTCCTCCACTGCAATGACATGAATATTAACTCCCTCAGCGTCACGTACATTTCTGGTTTGACGACCGTGAATATGCAACGCCCTAACCAAGTGTGGACCTGTGACCCAACTACTCACTTCTTGAGGGTGGCTGTTGATACATTGAGTGTTACACAGGAGTACACTATAACGATCGGATTCACAGGCAATCTTCAGGAGAACATGAGAGGTTTCTACAAGAGTTGGTACCGAGATAGCAGCAATAACATCAGGTAAGACAAAATAGTCTATACGATAAAGAGTTTCTAGTGAACTCTTTCGAAATACATTATATACATATTAGTATATAATATATAATAGTTAGTTAAGTAATTTAATAATGACGAGGGACATCTCAGAACCGCGATGCCTAGAGAAATCTTGTGTCGAATGTGTAGGAGGCTAAAATCTAACATGGGTCACTGAGCCAAATAAATAGGTAGTATTCATAATAATATAAGTACTTAAATAGGCATACGTACTAATAGCTAGCTAACTTCATATTGAGTGAGCTATCTACTGGGTTTATTTTTGTATTTAATTTAAAAAAAAACATTTTAGGTGGATGGGTACCACCCAGTTCCAGCCAGGTCACGCTCGCTCAGCATTCCCTTGCTATGACGAGCCTGGATTCAAAGCCACCTTCGATATTGCCATCGCCAGAGAAGTGGGCTTCAGTCCTACCATTTCCAACATGCCCATAGCGAGCACAAGCGAGTAAGTTTTTTACAGCAGTGGCTGATATTTGTGTTTGTTATTTTTACTAATTAATATCATCTCAAACAAGTTACAACTTGAACTTTTTTGGTTGAAATTTCGCGTTATATGTTACAATCAATTTATTTTAATAACTGCGTTTTGTTGTACAGGGTCGTCGATGGTCGTATCACTGAGTCCTTCCACACAACTCCAAAGACCTCCACCTACCTCCTAGCTTTCATTGTATCCCACTACAGTTTAGTGTCTACCAATAACAACGCCGTTCGGCCTTTTGATATATATGCAAGAGACAACATCGGTTCCCATGGAGATTGGTCTTTGGATGTTGGCGAACGACTTCTGTCGACCATGGAAGCTTATACTGGCATACCTTATTATACCATGGCTCCTAACATGAACATGAAGCAAGCCGCTATACCTGATTTCTCTGCTGGTGCTATGGAAAACTGGGGTCTCTTGACTTACAGGTACGCAATATAGGTACATTGTGCAGGACCGCAGTATTTATATTTATTGAGAGAACAAAAATCAAAGTTAGGAGTAATTGCTGAGCTTTTTGCATCATTTGCAATGCCATGGTCATTATCAAATCGTACTATTAGGACAAGGTGGTCATGTAGCCCCTGCAGGTATTTTGCCTCCCTTGGGTTATTTCTTTATTGAAACAGCTCCAACTCGTAGAATGTAGCTGAAATGCTAGATAATGTGACTAAATTAAATAATACCCAAAACCGCCACCAGAGATCCTTTCATAATTTTTGTTATTCAAGAAACTCGCAGCGATTACGGGCAAAAGGTTTTTCGTGCGCGTTGTTTGTGCCAAAAACCATATTCCACAATTGTGCTCAAATGTTATTCTGGATGAATTGATTCTAGGTGTTGACCATCAGTGACGTAGATTTTAGCAGACCATGATTAAATATTTTTATATTTTTTTTTTTCATTTATGACATAGTAAGTGTCATAGTGTATTGGATTGGCATAATACCCTCCTCAGAAACCAACTACGTACTTTGATTTGTACTTTTTATAATTATGTTTGTTGTAATTTTCATGAAAAATAATTGGAAATAATTTCAAAATAATTTCAATCTGTACAGGCTCAAAAACGCATAAACAGTTAATTACTGCATCTTCGACAACGTATAATATTAATTTAAATACCTAAATATTTAAAAACTAAATTATGAGCCACATTAACACCTTCTCCTCTTCTGTTTTTTGTTAATAAGTATTACTTCAAACATTAATGTAGATTATATTTAATCTTACAGAGAAGCCCTGATCCTATATGATCCTCAAAACTCGAACCATTTCTACAAACAACGAGTGGCCAACATTGTGTCTCATGAGATCGCTCACATGTGGTTCGGAAACCTCGTCACTTGTGCGTGGTGGGACAACCTTTGGCTAAATGAAGGCTTTGCTAGATTCTACCAATACTACTTGACTAACATGGTTAGTGCTAATATGCATTTTTTTTAAATCGATTTTTTTTAAGGAGTGCACCCAGAATTTGCAGTTTCTTATTTTGTTTTTCACATAGGTACATACTGTGCCGACGGATTTGTGACGTGTGAGCGAACGTTCTTTATAGAAAACAAAAGACATGCGTGCCAGATTTAGCTCACCGATCTATAATCAGAATTGAACGTGTAACGTCGCGTACTAGATTGAAATGCGTCGACAGATTATCATGATGTATTTTGTTTATGCTGTGTTTTGTTTTGTCTTGACGACTCCAAATACGGAATTTGAACAGTCAAATTAACCCAATTAAGATAATAGTACAATTGAACTGTACTCAACAAAACTAATTTGATTAAATGATCTGAACAAATTTCATAAAAAAATCCTTTGATTTAGGTTGAGTCTACCCTCGGCTACCCAACCCGCTTCATTGTGGAACAAGTCCAAGTGGCGATGGTGTCGGACTCCACCGACTCCGCTCATCCCCTAACCGATGCTACCGTATCAGATCCTGTGTCCGTCAGTGCTCACTTCTCCACCATCACTTATGCAAGAGGAGCCGCTGTGTTGCGCATGACGCAGCATCTGCTGGGCGATGCTACCTTCCAGAAGGCATTGAGAAACTACTTGAAATCAAGGTTGATATGAATTGTATAGATAATTATTTCGTCTAACTAACATACCTATAAATACCAGGCACGACGTGTTAGAAACCATCTGATTTTCAATGATCTGTCTCAATTTAATATTCACATTCGTTTGGTAATAAGTATGAGATACACAGAGACGCTTTTACCTTGTAATGGTAAAAGCAAGAGCTGACGACGATGATTATAAAAATCTACCAAAGTAAATTGCTGATCAAGATCCTAAACCTGATAACCATTTAATTTCATCAGAGAATACGACGTTGCCGAACCTGACCACCTCTTTAATGCCTTTGACCAAGCAGCCATTGAAGACGGTGCCCTCGTTGACTACAACGGTATCACCATCGAAGAGTACTTTAAGACCTGGTCCTCGAAACCTGGTCACCCACTCTTGACCGTTACCGTAAACCAGCAAACTGGACGTATGACTGTTACACAGGTAAACAATTTACAACCTTTATTAACAACAGAAACAAAAGACCCTGAAGATCCGTATGCTTCAGAGTATATTTTTTTCTTTGTAGATTCAAAGTGTAACTAACTGTTCTGCTAATATTTGCCAGCAGTATAAACCATTTTTTTAGTATTTTTATCCTTTTGAATGTACGGATCTAATTAGGTTTTTATCTTTTTGTCATCTTCATTTGCCGTTTTCCACCAATTTCTAGTTCTGCTCGCTTGAGTCCTTTTCGGGGAAATACCTACCAGTAAGTTACTCCGCAAAAAGGACTCCCATGCGTCCAACCACACTCATTCTGAAGAAGTCCCTTGTTATGAGATAAAACGTTCGTGTTCTTTCAATACAATTAAGGTACAAATAAATACTAAATCAGCTGTTACCTCGAACAGTCACGATGGGAGCGCACTACCGGCGTCTCCAACGATCCCAGCCTGTACGACATCCCTATCACTTGGACTAGGGCAGGTTCTGTGGATTTCGAAGACTTGAAGCCACCTCGCGTCATGACCTCACAGATGGAAACTATCGATCGTGGTACTATTGGCAATGAGTGGGTTGTCTTCAACAAACAAGTATCCGGTATGTTGAACTAGCACTTAATTTCATAAATCAAGAACATTTTTATGAGGTATGTCATTTGCTACATTACCTTAATGACTCTTTAACATAAGAGAGACGCATAAGTTTTTGGATTGCTTGATTACTCGTGTATTGTGTCTTCTTTTCATTAAAAGACATCAAATGATCAAAAGATTAAATCTAATCTAATCGATTTTCTTTAAAGTTAGATTTCAACCCCAGTTTTTATCTACACGACTCATAAAAATACACTATTTATCATGGCACAAAAATGTTAAAGTTTACTGATAATTATCAATTTTTATCGTTTACTGTATTATTCCTACAAAATTTACTGATATCGAACAATTTATTGATACACAACTACCTAATTTATTTACCTGTTTAATGTGACCTTGTGATTTTCATGCTTACTTTTTGGGGTGCCACCAATGAGTAAGTATTTAAAAAAAAACTTGGATGGGCAACAGGCACCAGCCCCCATAGCGCGGGGATTGTTGTCTAGGGCAGAATAGACAATAATGACATTGCGTCGCCATACATTGCGTACATTATTGATGTTGAAGGAATGCATTTCAAATAATTTACGCATTGGATGACGAAGTGACGTAATTTTTCTCTATTCTACCCTAGACAACAATCCCCGTGCTAGGGGGGCTGAGAGGTTGTTAACATTATGAGACACTTACAATAAAGGCAATGTAATAAGTATTAAAACGCATAAAGATAAATGTTTTCTTTTTCGTAATTGAAACATGCTGTTATTTCCAGGATTCTACCGCGTCAACTACGATCCTACTAACTGGAACCTCCTCACCAGAGCATTGAGAACAAACAAGAACGTGATTCATGAGTACAACAGAGCTCAGGTAAATCTGAACTCCTTATCTGCTGCCACAATTTGCAACTTTCTCAACCCTTAACGTGCCTTCTCTGATATTAATCTTCTGTACTTTGGCTTCTTTAACTAAAATGCTTGCATCAAAAATGTTGATACATAGCAGAGTTTTCACTACACCTTATAATTCTACCACAAAATTACGATCCCCAACCCGCATGCCCGGGGCATGGGGATTATAATAAACGCTTATCAGGGGGATAAGCGTTTATTACCTACGTCCAGTATATGCTGAAGGTGTAGATGATGATGTGCCACTTGCTTTTGCGAAGATCTAATGTTTATATTGACTTATCCAGATTGTAGATGACCTGTTCGCCTTCGCTCGCGCTACAGTCCTGCCTTACAACAGGGTATTCAATATCCTCTCCTTCCTCCAATATGAAGATGACTACGCACCTTGGATCGCTGCCATCGCTGGCTTCAATTTTGCCATCAGACGACTGGCGCATGATAATACTCAGCGTGCTGAGCTTAATGTAAGATAAATTAGTAGATTTTTATTAACAAAGAGAATAACAATCATTTATTAGAAACAAATTAGACCTAGTATTTACAATTGAGCTAATTGCAGATTGTTGCAAACAATCTACAGGTAGCTCAACTGATCCAAATCAATACCAGTCGGAAGCGTCTCCAAGACCCCGAAACGCTGGATGCATTGCCCGGCTGTCAATGCTGATGCCCTGCGCCGATACTCACCAGCTCTCGGGTCACGCGTCGCTTCGACCAGACGCTCAGACAGTTTTTTAGTGATTTCGAATAATATCGAGCATCATAATTATTATTTTAATATAAACCTAGCTTCATAAAACTACAGCCAAATCCGATCCCTCGTGCCTTAATAAACGAGAATGTAACACTTTGTCTTGATAATACAACTTTCAGATACAAACAAAATTAAGTATAATTGGTGTATATAATTCCAAATTTATATTGGAACTGTTTTCAGGAGTGGTTAAGGAAGTACATACATCCAGCACCACCGCTACTGTACTGCACAACATTATGCATTTAAATATGAACATAAGCTCGTCATCTTTAGATAAATTTTACAGTGACAAAATGTCTTAACGCAAACTTCAACGAGCCTTTTTGTTTTTTGTGCGGCAGAGTGGTTCGGTGCAGATTTGCGACAATCTTTATCCTTTACCATCATGTCTACCTTTAGGAGCTCATCAAAGACCTTAGTCAAGGAGTGGTTGCCCACCTCGGTTTTAGCGAGCCTGACGGTGAAGACTACATGAAGAGTCTGCAGCGCATGTATGTGATGAGCTTCCTCTGCGACGTCGGTCACGAGGGCTGTGTCGCCGCTGCTGGAGAGAACTTTGCTTCCTGGAAGAATGGCGGATTGTGAGTTTTAGAAACAACCCCTTTTTTATTTGATTTCGAAATATGGTTTCATTTTCTTCTGTTTTTTATGTATGTTTACTTAATTTTGCGTCAATTGGTCTTATAAACATTCCGACTTTTTTTTGCGAGGATTTGCTTTTTGTCCCGCAAAATTTAGAACAGTGTAAATTTAATTTGGGGTGCTTTAAAAACTATAAACCGCCTTCAAAATCCTATATAGTGAAATAAATGGGTCTGCATCTAGATACTCAAGAAAAAAGGAAGGATATATTCAAGAAAGAAGGAGGAAGGATGGAGTGAGACCGAAAGAATTTCAAAAACGATCTCGGAACCCTAAAATTACATACAGCCGAACATAGAACCCTCCTTCTGAATTCGTTTAATAAAAGAGATCGAGGTCGGTTTTTAGCTATGAAAAAATTACTCTTGTAATTGTAAAGTCGATTTAGATTATATCCCCGTAGAAGGGAATATCTTATGTCCAGAAATCTATAAATCTTAATATTACCTAGATTTTATGAGTATTTTTGAGGACCTAATTATACGTATAAAAATGTTAAGAAAATAAGCTTATCACGAATTGATCACAGTTCAAATCGTTTAATAGTAAGTACCGACGTATTTTGACGCTACAAAATTGCACCATTAATATTTGTTTTACCCCCAGTATCAAAGCCAACTTGCGTCCGTGGGTGTACTGCGCAGGTCTCCGCACCGGTGATGCCTCAGATTTCGACTACTTCTGGAACAGATACCTCACCGAGGATCTGGCTTCCGAACAGGTGGTACTCATCACGGCTGCTGGATGCACTTCTGACACTGCTAGCTTGGGCAGGTATTGAAAACTTTATTTAAACATTTCTAAGAACTTTTGCGATCTGTTTGCAATAAAAGTAATTCCGACTTTATGATTATATTACTAAAGAACCTATCGTGCATCTAATACAGTGAGAACGAAGAATCATTATTGAGTTCCACATGACATGTGTACTAAGCCGAAATGTGATTCAGTACCCCGAGGGGTTCAATTTGTGACATACAATTTTTGAACGTCGAATATTTTTGTTTTTTTAAGATAAAAATCTTTTTGTCTTCTTCCTGTTTTTTTACACGCATGATTCATAATTGTTTAATATTTCACAAAAGCTTTTTGCTTGTATATTTAGCAAAACCAGTGTTTTGATAAATAAAAAAAGATAATATATGAGAATTCCAATTAAATAATGGTTATATCTATATTATATCTGGATGTTGGGGTCTACTCGATGAACATATACCTACTCAAATTCACACTCTTATACACACGAGACACAAACGCACATACTTACATATATTGGTTTCTCCTGCCGGACTCTAGGAGGCCGGTGTCCTCAGATCTTGACCGGGCCAAACATGCGCACATACACTTACACTACACATACATACACATACACGGCTTCACACAGTCAAACTAACACACATTTAGGTCTGTCTGTACTTTCTTTTATAATTTTTTTGTTGTTATTCTTAGTGTTGTGATTTTCTCAAATTTATACCTAAATTGTACCTAAAATTTCTTGTAATGCTGGTATCACAGTTAGAAAACCCGATTAGTTTTAAGATCCTCAGACCATGACGTAGGTACCCAATAGGGTACTATATACAATAGTATGTAGTCCGTGGAGTGGGAGCCCTGGAGACTTGTATTTACAGGTTCTTTATTGAAACCTATAGCAAGCTCCAGCCTCTCACAATACAGGTTTATTATAGCTCTACCACTGTCCATATAATAACTTAATTTTAAGTACCTAACCTATTGTGAAGAGGAAATAAAGAAATTATTATTATTATTATTATTAAAAAAAAAAATATCTAAGTTGCTAACTGCATTACCCCACTTGGCAATGCTGAGGCGCTGCGCCAGATACTCAGATGTTTCTTTTGAATATCACCGTGAGACCTAATCTAATCCTTTATAGATTCTGGGAGGCTATCACGAACGGCGACGAGAACATCCTCATCAGAGCCCAGGACCTGAGCGTGGCTTTGTCCTCTGCCATCACCAGCAACGAAGAGAACACCTTGAAATCATTCGAGTGGCTGAAGCTTAACCTTGAGAGGACTCGTAACACGTATGTTATTTTATCATCAAGCTTGTCAATTTCGAACCCTATAGCTAAACACACAATAATCAAATTGATTATATTACTTCTAAGTTTTTTATTTATTATAGTACTCTGGGTAATTTCTAAGAAATTAATAAATCCCAAAAATTTACGATCTCGACGGGATTCGAACCCGCACCTTCCCCTTCAGCGCAGGGTTGCTCTTTTTCCAACTAAGCTACGTGATCTTATCTAGTCGACCCGAAAATCTTTGGGAAAAAAAAAAAAAAAGAATTTTTTAGGGGAAGGTGCGGGTTCGAATCCCGTCGAGATCGTAAATTTTTGGGATTTATTAATTTCTGATTATATTACATTAGATATTTTTGAATTTCAAAGTGAAAACGCTGAAAAGTACCGAACGAGTCGTATATAAGTGAATATTGACGATACCTGTGAGTACTGCCTTAACTCAAGTGCTTTATTTCCTCATGAGCTAACAGAACTTTTGCGCCCACGTCAGAAAATGTATAGTTTACTATTTTCAGAAGTTTTGAGTATCCTTTTATTTTCACCCTTGCAATATTAATGTTATAGATAAATTATATATTAGACGACCACTGTGACGCGGTGGGCGAAGGTCCACCTGCGACGCAGGAGGTTGCGGGTTCCATTCCCGCCTCGGGACAAATGTTTCTACGATCTGCAGATATTTGTTCCGGGTGTTCTGGTCGTTGTCTATATATATTTAAAAAATATGTATTGTATTATGTATATCAGTTGGCTAGTACCCATAGCACAAGCTCTGCTTAGCCTGGGGTTAGATAATGCTGTGTGAATTGTCCAGCATTATTTAATAATTTACTTTTATTTTTTCGAGTTCTAAAACGTTTTAATATTTTTCTAGGATTGGCCTCTCGTCACCCCTGAACAGTATCACCAGTCGCCTGCTCAACGAACAGCAGATTACTGAGGTGAGATTTATTTATATCAATATTCCTTCATCTTCCACCGGCTTAGGGTTATGCACTGTAGTGCATAGTCCCTCTACCTAATCGAGCCTCTAATAAGCCCAACTCTAAGATGTGGTGTAGTATTTCTTAGCCTTATCGAACTCAATACTTTCTTTCAGGTGACATCTTGGCTCAACGAGAACAGGGAACTCCTCGGAGACAGTGTTTACGAAGCAGCGATCAACAACATCGAAGTGGCTCGCAACAACCGCGTGTGGTACGAGCAAAGAAACAGCGAATTTTCGGCTTACTTTGAAACTGGGTACATCGAGGCTGAAATAATTGAGGTCGAGGTCGATCCTCAGCCTGAGCCTGAGCCGGAACCGGAGCCGGAACCTGAACCTGGTCCAGAACCGGATCCAGAAACGCCACCAGAACCAGAACCGGAACCAGATGGCACTGACTCTGCTAATATCGCAGCTTTGAGCGTCATCACTCTTATTGCTTCGCTCAGTGTCAACTTCTTTGCGTAATTTGATATGCAGTTAAATTTACATTTTTAATAATACGTGTCTTCAAATCGACTCTAAACACCGAACCCGTTAATATACAGCTTATGGTGGTTTGACTTGGAGGACTCTATCAAACACTAGTTTCTTCAGAGTGTAAATAAAGAAATAATTTATTTTTATAAAGTAAGATAATTATATAACTTTATCAAATAAATTTTAATATTGTTATATAAATGTGTTTCATTTTGAGTACCTACCATTTACGTTTTGTACAATGTTTTTTAGTGTTAGTACATATATGTGATATTTTTCTTATAAATAGAAGGAAAAATATAATAACGACCTAGCAGGACCTAGCTTACATGAGTCAATCAATAAAACAATAGAAGGATTATTATAATAAATTGACTCATATTCTGTTGAATCAGATTATTGCAAGTTGAGTCACTATAATATTTCTATGATACAATTGAGACAATTGAGCTAACTGCAGACTGTTGAAAACAAAGTAGCTCAACTGATCCATATCAATACCAGTCGGAAGCGTCCCCAAGACGCTGGTTGCATTGCCCCGCCGCGCCGCGCGCCGCCTGTATGGCAATGCTGATGCGCTACGCCAGATACTCACCAGCTCTCGGTTCACACGATTTTTATGATTGGATAAGTCAGACTCAACTTAAATTTAGCTTTAATTATAGGTGATTTTTAAGTAAGTTACAAGATTGCAATTGACTTTAGTAATAAGTTCAATATTAAACTCCGACGCGATAAAAAAATGCATATTCTTAACTTCGAAAAACTCTGCCCGTCAGTAAATTGTAATTGTTGCGCCCTGACAGGGTTTTTATGCATTGTGCACCTACTAACACTACCTACACCTAAGAAAAATATGTATGCATAAAATGACAATAAATGAATATGAATACGTTATTTTTTTCAGTAGGTATATCGTAGTTGGACGATTATCTTGTTCTTTTAATAATGGTCGAATAATATGCTGACGATACAAAATTTTAGTTTTAGAAGTTACTGAACGCCGTATTCTGATACTTCTATCTATCCAAAATTCTAGTTTAATAATTTTATGCAGTAGTATATGTAGTATAGTATAGTTATATTACGGCATTAAGAGGCAAACTTTATAAAAGTACATAACTTATGTAAATAATGACTCAATGCTTACATATTGAGTCGGCTCTGGCGCATATCAGGGAAGGCCTATGTCCAGCCGTGGACTTCTATAGACTGTAGATAATGATGATAATTACGTACTCTAAATTACAATGGGTACTGTATAACGCAATAGGTACAATTATTATAATAATGTCTTAGCCGAATTTCCGGCCACAGAAGCCATTGTCAGCGGAGATTAGATAACACTACTACCCTAACACTCTACAGAGCGGTCGCGATGTCTCTCCATCTTTCCCTGTCCATGGTTTTCCTGCTGCACTCATGTACGGGGATCGTCTACTGCAGATTTGATTTGGTCGGTTCATCTCATATCATAGATGATCCTCCACGCCGCTTATTGTCCTCTCCTTTCCTCTTCACGAAAGTAAAGTTTGGTACTTAGTAGTATGACTAATCAGAATAAGTTTTTTGAACGCTTCCAGAATCTTTTCTTATATCTAGTATTGAAGGAAAGACAGAAAAAATATCTTTACTTTAAATCTACCACACAACACCAAATTAATCTTAGGTTTAGCTGCTTATTTCTGTGCGTAAAAAAATTTAAATAGTATAATATAATATAATAATAATATATATATATATAATTGTAATAGGGTTTAGGGAAAATATACCCCACACTAGCGTCTACCCAGTACAATGATGAGTTTGAGCGCTGGTTTTCAGTGCAGGCCTGCGTGCAGGTCAACGACCATCTGTGGAAGTGCGTATATCAATATACAATTTTTTTTTGATTACACTTAGCCTGTTTAATTGTACACAATATAAGGGGGAAATTGATGATAAAACAGTTATAGTAAACACATAGGTACATAAAATTGAAATTAAAAATAGAGCTATTCTCTGGCTGCGAAGTAGTGCAAGGCTGTCGTCTCCGTTGTCAACAGGTAGAGTCAGTTATTCTGCGTATTGTTGTAAGTCGTTAGTAGCTGTGTACGGGAAAAGACTGGGCACTAGACCGCGCTGAAGATCATCTCTCTATGATATGAGATGGACCTAACAAATAAAATTTGTTATTTAATAAGCCAGCATATTTTAACTATGCCCAAGACGCTAGCAATGCAGCTAGCGTCTTGGGCACGCTTCCGACTGGTATTGATATGGATCAGTTGAGGCTACTTGTAGATTGTTTGCAACAGTCTGCAGTTAGCTCAATTGTTTCAATTGTAAATACTAGTTTTAATTTAATTATATTATTTGATTGTAATTTTCTTTGTTAATAAAGATTATATTTTTTTAACTTGTATGACTAATTAGAATTAGCTTTTTGAACGTTTCCAGAATCTTCTCTTATAGACATAAAAGTGGCTAGTAATGAAGAAAATCACCGTCGCTTCTTATTCTGTCATATTGAAAAACCAATCGATGGTACATTGTTTGCAATTACTGATAAATAATTTGGTTGAACTGTTTGATAAATATAATCTTCTTTTGGTACGAAAGATAAGGATAAATAAATTAGAGATAAATATAAAATATGGTTTGTAAAGCCTTCTAGTCGGATTCCTGGCGTGGCGGGAAACACAATGGGTAAGTTATTTTACAATGATAATTAATCGACCTTGATAAAGAAAGTTTATGATAATAGGATTTATGAAAATATCAGTGCACCCCAAATATGTAGATAATTGCTCGTTGAATGATGAGTATTTCCCTGACAAAAGATATCTAGAGGGATTTGTTACATAAGCTTGGCATTCATTCATTTCAAATGAAATAGCAAATTTATCAAAATTAAGAATATTTGTTACCTCCTACGAAAACTTTTTAATAATATCCCAAAAATTGAGGTGGCAAAGGTGAGGCGCGGGTTCGAATCCTGCCGAAATCGAAAATTTTTGGGATATTATTAAAAAGTTTTCGTAGAAGATTTACCCATATAAAGCAAAAAAGCTAAGAATATTTGTTACTTTGTTATAAGTGTGTCTGCAGACGAAAAATAAATTATTCATCTATCTATCTAATATGTTCCAAAACGGATTGCAATCAATACTTACATTAATGAAATTGACCTTAGGCCATCGATGCATAATGATGCCTTTGCTCTGTGAGTACCACCGACGTACTTACGTTTTAAGCAGGTACTGCCGTCACCTGGCATTGAAAGCATTAAACTTCATGCTAGTAAAGAACAGACATGCATAGCCAAATCTCTAAGTATAAGAGAAGGAAAGGTGAAGTTGCAAAGCATCACGCATACTACGAACTAACAATTTTCAAACAAAATTTGAACTAGTCATCACTAGTAACTCACCTATCCTCAGGGTTAAAAACAATGCTTCCACTCCTCCTAATCATCGGGGCAGCCGTGGCTGTACCCGATGAGTTCCGTTCCGACTTCGAGTTCATGGACCGAACCACCAACCTCGACGAGCCCAACTACCGTCTTCGTGATAATGTTCAGCCCACTCACTTGACGGTCAACCTGGATGTCGATTTGGTGTCAGCAACATTTGCTGGTCTCGTCAGCATCTCTGTCGATGTAAGTTTTATTAAAATTTGTTGATTTTTTTGATAGTATTGTGTGTCGTCTTGCTTTTCTTTACTTACTTCTTTTGTTAAAGGTAGCTTTTGTTTTGTCTGTCTTCTCAGAGTTAGGACAGTTTTATTGATTGCACATAATTAAAAAAACAATCAACAAATAAATTTTGGTATGCCATAAAATGTACCTACTGTACCTACCTACTTGTTGTGTAGTTATACTCTTTGTTTCAAAGATATTGGTCAATTTAAAACCACATTTCAAAAATAACTTAAGTTTGGCACTTTTCTACAGAATTATACCAACTGTTTCTTGGATTTTTATCAAATTATATTACTAAATGGTTTTAATCTTTGTGATAAAAAAAATGTTGCGATATAGGTTATATATCTATGATCGATATTGTGCTATTTATCTTTTTAATTGATAAATTTTAAGGCTCATGTCTGAATAATCCTGAATGATGTCATCAAATAAAAGTGTCGACTCATCAACCATAGAATTTTCTAATCATTTCATATCACACAATCTAAATCTTGTATCATTCTACAACAAATTGAAAGCTTGAAGTGCTAGTAACCTACTTTTTATTGTATCTGTCCAAAAAGAAGAACTTATAAACCAAAGAAACAAAAACCCAATTCAAAAAACATTATTAACAAAAAAAAACAAAATATTTTTTAAAAGACACAGCTTGTGTTATGATTGTCAGGAGAGCATTTGATAAATATGACTAAATATTTTTTTATTGAACACGAAAGTGTGTAAGTATTTAAGTAGTAGGTATCATTAAGGGAGGGGGAGGGGGGTATTAGTAGGTATCATTAAATTTTATCAAGGCTCATACTTAAATCGTTCACATCTTTATACAAAACAAAATACTTTATTCCAGATTCTGGAAGCCGACCTCACCGAGATCGTCCTTCACCAGAAGGTCGAACGCATCAACAGCATCAACCTGGTCACCTACGATGGCGCCCCGGTACCCCTACGTTTCCCCAATCCCTTCTCCACCGATGATTACTTTGAGCTGCTGAAGATTCACATCAATCAGCCTATCCCTGCTGGCAAATACAACATCTCTGTCAACTACGATGGCAAGATTAACGAGAACCCTGTTGATAGGGGCTTCTACAGAGGCTACTATTATCATGGTGATGACTTGAGGTAAGGTATTATTGTGATAAATAACATTAATATATTCAAACTGAGATGTATGGAATTAAATTTATGTAAAAATCTTTCCTCAGAGTGCTTTCAGTACCCAATGTACTATAATAATATCAAACAAAAATCTTTTTTTTATTTTTACGTCATTTAACTGTAAGGTAACAAATTAATAGTTTAAATTGGTTTATGTATTTGAAAATTAAAGTTTTTTATGTAAAAAACATTTGCCACTGTTTTTACTACTCTATGTTAATAAAGTTAAAAACTACAACCCGACTACGTGAAAGTTATAAAAGTTTGAAACATTTACATTGACAAAATAGAATGACGTATCGGTCATATTTGATAGGCATAGAGTTGAAAATGAAAATAGGTCGTAGGTATTGTAATTTTTCTCTATGGGGCCTGCAGCCTGCGGCTACCTAAACTTTAATACGCGTTTTGAAGGCTTATTCGGGGTCGGAGCCCTAAATCCTATAGCCTATAACCATCGGGGTATTGAGACGAATCAATCGATACATAATTTGTTGAAATCGAACCAGTAGTTTCAGCGCTACGTGGGAACAAAGAAATCGGCCACATACATACAAACATACAAATATACAAACATACAAACATACAAACATAGGGTGCTAACCTCATAACCCTCCCCTGTCGGTAGTCGGGTAAAAATTATGTTTATTTTGACAGATACTATGCCACCACCCAGTTCCAGCCTTACCATGCCAGAAAAGCTTTCCCCTGCTTCGACGAGCCCCAGTTCAAGTCTGTATTCGTCATTTCCATCACTCGTGCCACCGCCCTCAGCCAATCATACTCCAACATGCCCATCGCTGATACTGTAGTGTGAGTATTTTTGATGTTGCTTACTGATTTTAAGTCTGGAATCAAAAGCTTCTAACTTTTTTACCCATTTCATATGTGTATTTTAATGCAAAATGCTACGATTATGCAAATTAATGACACCTGGTTCAGTTACTTATTGATCTAGTTATGTTATGTTAAGTCTTGATTCGTTTAAAATTCTGTGGCTATCAAGTACTAGTACCAAACCTACTATCACGAACTTGGTTTGTAATGAAAAACTGGGGTAAAATTGCATCTAAACCTGCTTCTACAGAAACACAATTATTCATTTGAATTTTGTTATATTTATTAGGTCTGGCACGCGCACCACCGAGACTTTCTACCCGACTCCCATCATCTCAGCTTACCTCGTTGCTTTCCACGTTAGTGACTTCGTTGAAACTGGTAACACCAGCTTGGCAGCCAGACCCTTTGGCATCATCTCACGTCAGGTAATTATTGATAGTGACACGCGAGATATATTTATTTTGCACGTCACTGTCTTGTACTGATTACTTTAAG
The DNA here is from genome assembly GCA_947086465.1 of Eupithecia exiguata. NCBI lineage: Eukaryota > Metazoa > Arthropoda > Insecta > Lepidoptera > Geometridae > Eupithecia > Eupithecia exiguata. The sequence goes on from OX352233.1 coordinate 11,805,322, forward strand.
TAGGTACTTTGGAATTTTCGAGTTGCCTTCATATTGTGTTTCTGGTGTACTAAAAGTGTATTAAAATATGAAAGCTCTAATTGTATTTACTCAATTTTTTACTGAAAATTTTATAAACTAACTTCTACTGACATACAAAAGATGCGAAGTAGCAAACCCTTAAGATTTTTGTTGCCATTATTCACAGGGCGTTGTTGACCAACACGAATATGCTGCCGAAATTGGTTTGAAGATTACCACTGAGTTGGACGACTACTTAGTAATCAATTACCACGAGATGGGACAAGGTGTGCTCATGAAGAATGACCACATCGCTCTGCCTGACTTCCCTTCTGGTGCTATGGAGAACTGGGGAATGGTCAACTACAGGTAACATACTGACCCTCTATTCTAAGTTAAAGAAAAAATAAAAAAAAAGAAGGAAATTGAAGATAAACTTAATTTTATGAAGACTTATCCATAGGTTTTACGTACCAAAATTATTTTTATATAAAATTATGTTATATAATAATAATAACTTTATTGTTGAAGAAAGAGTTGCTAAAAGCTAAAAAATTCATTTTACCCTAACTTAACCTAATAAATTGTAACCTAAATTACACTAAAACAATGGTGAAAGGTTATCTTGCGCATAATTATTACAAGTATGTAGTATAAAGGTTTTTACCTACCTATTTCCCAGTAAGCGTTCTTTGATATGAAATACTTAAGTACATAAATTTGCTCCGTATCGCAATACATACTTAGATATTAATAAGTATAAGGTAGTTTACAAATTTGCAATGAGTGATGCATAGCTTGCTCGTGACTTCTACCCCCCGTACTAGTTTAAAAACTGTGTTACGGCAGAGTAGGTACGTCGCTCACAGTGACCAGCATAAGTGCGACGTGAATTGTTAGCAGCGCCGAGCGCTGTCGAGTTCACGCAATAGTGGTATGTTCTACATTGGTTTTGTTGTAAGCATAGTATAATGAACGAAAACAGACAAAAATATTCTAGTCAGTGCTAACCTAATATAACTAAAACTATTTTATGTGTCAGCTTATTACTTACATTCTGCACTACTCTCAATGCTACTTATAGCATTATTTAAAGAATAAATAACAACAATTAAGTAGCATAGGTAGTTAGAAGGATTTTTTACTGGTACAATTTTAAATCTTTTTCATTAGGCTGTTGGTTTTTCTTGACTAAACGACTGAACAGGTAATGAAACTATAAATTGAAACTTACTTCAGCACAACTTTTGGCCATTTAATTTTCCCTTGACTGTAAAGGTTATGTCCATTGATAGACAATACATAATGATTTACAGTTGTTCATTTATGACAATGTTTTCGATTCCAGAGAGGCTTACCTCCTGTATGATCCGGCCAACACCAATCTCATCAACAAGATCTTCATTGCCACCATCATGGCCCACGAACTCGGACACAAGTGGTTCGGAAACCTGGTCACCTGCTTCTGGTGGTCTAATTTATGGCTTAACGAGTCTTTTGCTAGCTTCTTCGAATATTTTGGTGCTCACTGGGTAAGTTATCATAAAAAAAATACTTTTTATAACAACACATTTTTTACTTGACTTTAGTCGTTGTAAAAAGCTCATACGACTGATTAAACTATTAGGGGTAACAAATTGATTGCTTTTGATGACCTCTGTGGCGCGGTGGGCGAAGGTCTGCCTGCGACGCAGGAGGTTGCGGGTTCGATTCCTCAGCCTCGGGACAAATGTGTGTACGATCTGCAGACATTTGTTCAGGGTGTTCTGGTCGTTTTCTATGTATAATAAAAAATATCTATCTATGTATTGTATTACATTACGTATATCAGTTATCTAGTACCCATAACACAAGCTCTGCTTAGCTTGGGGCTAGATAATGCTGTGTGAATTGTCCAGCATTATTTATTTATTTTTGTTGAATCCCATGCCAAATCGAACAAAGCAATAGCTGCCGAAGTTCATCAACACTATAAAGACCAAAAAACTGACCCATTATACCTCTATTTTCCAGGCGGATCCTTCTCTGGAACTCGCCGACCAGTTTATTGTCGACTACGTCCACTCTGCCCTCAACGCAGACGCCGCAACCGGAGCCACGCCCATGAACTGGACCGGAGTTATTGACAACGACTCTGTGTCGGCTCATTTTAGTACCACCAGCTATGCCAAGGGAGCTTCAGTGTTGAGAATGTTGGAGCACTTTGTCGGATACAGGAATTTCAGAAACGCTCTCAGATACTACTTGAGAGACAAGTAAGTTAATTCAACTAAAGTTTTGTGCTATAAGACAATTTTTGCGCCAAACGGTTCTGTAGCAGCATTCCTAATAAAAAATTGTGTAACCTGAAGAAATATTTAGCTAAAGACGTGATCAAACAATTATTATATTTATACGCATTGATATCTTTCAGCACATTCGTATAGTATGGATATTTATGTATTTCAGCTCTTACGAACTCGGAACCCCCGAGAAGCTGTACGATGCCTTTAGACAAGCCACTTCTGAAGACTTGGAGTTCACACGAAGATATCCTGATGTTGAGATTGGAGCCCTCTTCGACTCCTGGGTCCAAAACGGTGGCTCTCCCGTAGTCAATGTTGATGTAAACATGGATACTGGCGTTATTTCTCTTTCTCAGGTGTGTTATTAAGTAACTAATTACCGGAATTCTGTTTTCATGAAAAAGTGAATTAAGAGCAACTTATTTTTAATTTAAACTAATTTTTAGGTAAGATTCATGATTCTCTTTTTCACTTTAGATTTTAATCGCCTTGCTAGTTTGTTGTAGTTTTTTTTGATAATAAAGTTGGAGGATTTTTAACTTAATCTCTGATTTTTACAGGAACGTTTCCTGCTCACCACCCCCACGCCTCCACTTGCCGCTCAGCAATGGCAGATTCCCATCACTTGGACCCACAGCGGAAACCTCGACTTTACCAACCTCACGGCGTCCTTGATCCTAACTGGTTCTACAACCATACAGAATGTCGCTGGACATAACTTCGTTATCTTGAACAAGGCTCAATCTGGTAATAATAAAATTTATTTTCTATTTATGTCTACTCAGTTAAAATTCCAAGTACTAAGATTACTCTAAACCGAATAATCAGTGACTAAAACATTACAAATACAAGTTTTAATTTAAAAACCTACTAGTTCTATTTTGCTTTCATTCATCATCATCATCCACAACCTGACTTCATCCACTGCTGGGTATAGGCCTCCAAACTCTTGTGCCACTTCACAAGGTCCTGTTTTTTTTTTGTTTTCATTATTAGGTTGTAATTTTCTTTGCTATTAAAGTAGGTATAGATTTAATTTGGTTGTTCCAGTTTTTCTTAGTGAACAGTTGCTTCTCTAAATTACAAACCACCTTCCTAAGTCAAGTTTGAATTTAACAGGTCTCTACCGCGTCAACTACGATGATCACAACTGGGAAATGATCGCTTCTTTCCTTCGTGGTAGCAACAGAGAACAGATTCACAAGCTCAACAGGGCTCAGGTAAACTAACCTTTTTCATCAATTCAATTTATTGAAATTTTATGTTGTTTTTTTGCTCAAAGTCGTGTTTGTGTGTCTTAAAAATCGGTTTTCTTCTTTTGATGTAAACCGAGTCATCGCAAACGTCTTTTATGAAAACCGATTTGACTTTCTGAGAAAAAACCTAGGCTTGCCACGTCTCGGCTAACATGTGGACTGACCCTTACCCGATATTCGAGAAAAATTCTAGGCGTTTTCTATGTTTATGTTTTGTGAATGAATCTTTTTATTTAGATCGTCAACGACGTCTTGCACTTCCTCCGCGCTGACAAGATCACTTCCGAGCGAGCCTTCGATGTTCTTTCCTTCCTCGAGTATGAGACCGACTACTACGTGTGGGCCGGAGCTCTCGGACAGCTTGACTGGTTGAGGCGCCGTCAGGAGCATTTGTCAGTCGCACACACTCAATTCGACGTAAGATTGTTCTCTAAAGCAATATATATATTTTTATTGATTTTATGCATGCTGTACAGCTTGCAAAAAATCTTGATGATAGCGCATACTTTATTTAGTAGGAATCCTATCAACCACTCTTTAATGACTAGAAAAACAGGATCATCAGCCTATATTAGACTGCCCAAACTAATATAGGCTGATGATGATGATAACTGTTTTTATGTCTTGTTCCTTATCCGATATTTTTATCAACATTCACTTTCCTTTTTCTAACAGGCCTACCTGCTGTCCCTTCTCGAAGGCGTGGTCAACAACCTTGGTTACAATGAGCGCGCCAATGACTCTACCTCCACTATCCTGAACAGGATCCAGATCCTCAACCTGGCTTGCAACCTTGGTCACGATGGATGTGTCAGCGACAGTCTGGCTAAGTGGAGGGCTTACAGAGCCAATGAGGATGAACTGTAAGTAATGTTTCGAACGTTTTCTTTTAATTATATTTAATCATCAGCATAAATAAATTCACTACTGGACATAGGCCTCCCTTAATGAACTTTATAGTACCGTACCTTCAGATTACCGCATTCAGAGTCGGCATGCAGTCTTTTGCGTTTTATTATGTTATTAAAAATTAAGTTAGCAATTGCATAAGCTTTGTATAGTATGACCCATGTGAATAATCTAACAATCCTATTAATTCTAGGTTATGTTATGTTCAGCGATAAGACTGCCTAATTGTTACGCAACATTTTCTGTTGCTTGTGTTGAGTGTGCATTTTCCAAATTTTCAGTGTCCCCGTGAACTTGCGGCGCCACGTCTACTGTGTCGGTATCCGCGAGGGCAACGAAACTGACTACAACTTCCTCTATGCCAAGTACAACACTTCTCAGAACACCGCTGACATGGTCGTCATCCTTCGCGCTCTTGGCTGCACCAAGGATCAGGATCTGCTTAACAAGTAAGTGGTCTTTGTTACCTTATAAATGCATCTATTGATGCCACTGGCCTTTTATGTTTGTAAAAGTATATAGATGACGAAAAATAAGATGTGAATGCATGTTCGCAGCAACGTTATTCTGCTCAATGCTGCTGTAATTTATTTTATTTTATTTTAGTTTATTAAGCAATCCAACAGCGGTAGGTACATTTTATATAAAACAGTATAAAAGTTGTGTTAAAATAAAGCCAAACAAGGATTACACAGAGAAAGAGAAAATATTTGACAGAAAAGATAATGAAACTATTAAAAAAATGATAACACATTAGCAGTAGGTACAAAATAAACAATAAAATATAATATACAGTAAAGTGAGAAATTCATTTCAGTGGCTTTGCGACGAGTGTATCGGTGTTGGTGCGTGTAAATGTGTGTGTATGCGTGTGTGTCGTGTTGTTAAGTGCTCCTGAGGCACTAGTCTCCTAGAGTCTCGTAATGCTTTACTAACACTAAAAGTCATTGAATCTAACTTTTACTCTAGTTAAACCAATCCATCTTGATATTTGTGCAAGTTTAAGTTTTCTTCATGAATGTCCACATTGCATAAATAATAACTATTTTCCAGCTACCTGACTCAGTCGATGTACAACGACCGCGTCCGTATCCACGATAAGACTAACGCCTTCTCGTACGCCCTCCAAGGCAATGCCGAGAACGTTCCTATCGTCCTGGACTTCCTATACGCAAACTATCAGGAGATCAGGGATTTGTAAGTTTAAATATTTTTCCGTAGATATATTAAAATAACGGAAGTAATTCTGTCCGTCCGTTATCTTTTCACGCCTAAACAGCTGAACAGAACCTATTGTAATTTGACAAGGGGTAGAGGGTATCCCGAGGAAGGAAGGAAACGGGTTGTTTTTTATCCCGGAAAAATATAATGTGAAGCCGCGGGCAGAAGCTATTATTTATAAGCAAGACGAGAGAAATAAGGAGACATCTAAATATAAAAAATATCAACAACAAGCACTCACAATAGAAATAAAACAACCGTAGACCTGGAATCCAGCTTTTTTGAACTTTTTTTTATTTTGTAATGATACAAATAAGTTAAGAAAAACCAAAATTAAAAAAAAAACTATTATTCGTTATTTTTGAAACTTTAATTAATGAAAGCAAAATGAACGTTCATATGTTTCTTTTTCAGCTATGGAGGACCGGCTCGACTGAATATTGCTATCAATGCTGTTGCTGCGTTCTTGACTAACTACACACACATCACTCAGGTAAAGGTCTCGACGATACAACAAACTTAGTGAAAAGATACAACAAACTGACACGCATTGCTATGTTACTAGAAAACATTTTTATCAGACACCGTTTTTGATCAAACTTGCTCTAGCAAAACTAGCACTTAAAAATAATATAGATGTACCTGGTTTGGCATGCGTTGTGTATGGCATTTTTAATTGATTTCTGTGATTTTGAAAAAAGTATAACCATACTAAACTATCGACCATCTTTGTCACCCATGGAAACTTTCCATTACCATTACCACAAGCAAAAATATATAACGTATAAGATACTTGTGGCTTAAGTGTATAAACATAGAAGAGCGCTGTCTCTCGCATTAGTTCTTTATACAGCCTGTGTAGCGAGCTATGTCTATGTCTTTAATTGACCTTTGTTTTTTTACAGTTCAGAGACTGGGCATACGCCAACCAGGTCGCACTGGGCAGCAGTTCGTTCCCGAGCGCTACTGGTGTCATCACCGCCGCCATCAATAACCTCGAGTGGGGTAACCGCCTCGCTCCAGGCGTCTTTGAATATGTCAGTCAGAGGAGCTCTGCAGCAACCATCACCACTCCTATTGCCCTGCTCTTTGCAGCTTTTGCAGCGCGCTTCTTGCACTAGTTCATTTACATATATAAGCTTAGTGTATGCAGTCTGAATGGTATAGCAGTTTTTGTGTAGTTGTACAGCGATTTAAGCAGTCTGTACTTTGTACCCACCTTCCGTTGTAATGTGGTACTAATTTATTATTATGTTAATAACTATTTTTAATAAATTTTAAGAAATAAGACACTAGTTTTTTTTTGTTTCATACCCATAACTACTGAAGGTAAAAAGTTACTGAGCCCACGTCTCGCAACGTACTTACGCGACGTACTAAAAGACATCGGTGGATAAAAGTAGAAACTAATCCATTAGTGGAGTAGCAAAGTGGATCAGAGTAGAATAGTCGAATGTCGTGGCGTATATGAAAATTGATAAGTGACTCTCTAAGCCAACTGTTGTTACACAAATGCAAGCTTCCAGATCTTATAATGCGCCACGTTCGTCGCGTGGCGTGAGCGCAGACTGTCTCTGCCTTTAGTTCCAGAACAATCATTGGTTTACCTAAGCGATCATCGGACAAGCTTAAACTGAATAGAACATCATCGTCCCGCGGTTTCATTACATCTCATTTATTTATTGCGTCAAATGATGTAGTCTTAAACAATTTGTCGAGAAATTATTGAATCAATTAAAGTCACAATAATTGTACACATTTAGGGTGTTGCAATAGGAGACGGCCAGATGTCTGAGAACTGTAGTAACAGACTTCAAAAAAAGGGTTTGTATAAACGGACCTATGTCCGTCGATTTATCTGTCATTTATGGACCAATTTTGATGAATCTTGGCAGTTGTATAGAGGAAGATCCCTAGGACTCTGTTCTTGTTCCTCAAAACTTATCAAGCAGTAAATTTAGGGATTAGAAGTCGGTTTTTAGTTCAAAACTATATATATAATTGAATTAGTTTTTTAATTGAATGAAGAAAATTGAATTAATTGAAAATTGAGGTGCGAAGGGGGTATCAAGTAAAGCGCCGGACGCTGTCGATCCGGAGTGAATAATAATTGAGTCCGGCTTTTAAGCATTTTAGCTACAATTGTTTAAAAACCTGGAAGGATTTTCTTGAATTAAGTATCTAATTGACGAAATATTTATCAATTTTATCAACAAAAAAAACCTTAAAACTTACATTTATACGATAATAAAAATTAATAACTGATACAATATCATGATTTATCAGCTTTTATTATTCATAGATTTTATAGTCTTAGATAAAACGATAAAATTTACTCGAGTACCTATTAAAATATTCAGTTAAGTCACACATAAGGCGAGGGCATTTTTGTTATCAAGTAAGTGTTTGTTGCTAAATATTTTTTCCATAATGTTCCATTTGCTAGTGATACATTCATATAAAGTAAACAAGCGACCGCAACCATAAGACTATGACCTTAATTCGATCTTCCAGAAATGTCCTTCCTCAAATTAGTATTGAGTTTTCTACTCTTGGCTCTCGCAATAGCCAATGACGACCTCCCACTATGGAGCAGAGAGTTCGAACCAATAGCTGATGGAGTTAAAAGAAACTCAGATGAACTTGTGTATAGACTACCGGAAAATGTGTTTCCTATAGAATATGATATCTATATCGATCTTTACTTTGAAGAGAGGACCGAAAAGCCTTTTAGTTTTGAAGGCAGAGAATATATCATAATACAGGTGAGTGTAATAAATCTAAAACAATAATTTATTTGATAAAAGTAAAGCAAAATAGATGATGAAAAAGAATGGCCTGGCACACAATGTGTTCCAAGCGCTTGACCTGGAAATAAGCCAGGTCCTAATATTCGGGTTTAATATTAATCATCATCATCATCAGCCTATATCAGTCGACTGCTGGACATAGGCCTCCCTTAATGAACGCCATAGCGCCCTGTCTTCAGCTTTAATATTAATAATAACTGTTAAATCATTTCTCAGGCAAGAGAAGAAAATGTTAGAGAAGTGGTTTTACACGCCAACGTTGAAAACATTAACGAGATTTCATTGACCAATACGGAAACAAATGTACCTGTGCATGTCAATAACCATGAACCGTACACACTAGAGCGTCAGTATCATTTTTTGAAAATCAACTTGGCCCAAACATTGGATGTTGGTACTAACTATACCCTGTATCTTGATTACTCTAACTCTATGAATGAGGGTCCTATGAAGAGAGGTATATGGCGAGGATGGTACAAAGATGCTGATGGTTTGGAAAAGTAAGTCAGTTTTTCGCAACAAATTTTCTTAAAACTCATCCTTTGTTCTAGTCTAGAGTCTGTCCAGAATCTGCGAGTGGAAATATAATGCGATTCGGTACAGAGTTTTTTTGTATAAAAGTCTCTTAAATGATTGATTCTTCTCTAACTATTTCTATTGATCCAATAAATAACCTTAATCTACGAATGTACGCATAACATTCTTAGCATATACTTAAAAGATGTGTAATAAATTTGGTTTCAGAATTTACGCCACCACTCATTTCCAACCGTACAACGCTAGACAAGCTTTCCCTTGCTGGGACGAGCCCCTGTTCAAATCTGTTTTCAAACTGCATTTGAGTAAGCCTAGAAGTTATGTAGGCACCTTCTCTAATACTGGTTCACGTGGTGTAACTGATCTGTGAGTACAATACTTTCTAAATTCTATGTCAAATGTTTGTAAACAAACCACAGCAGAAAAACTAAATTTCATATGCTTGGCGCTGTCAGAAGTCAAAAGTCCAACATCTTTATTTCTTTAGGCCTTCGATCAGGTATCCGCCGCGGCAGATTCATGCTTGATCGATGCTTTATGCTTACAACATAAGCATTTAGAAATGTCAAATTTTATACTACGTTGAGTTTACAATTTTATATCTGTTTTTTGGACTTCAATGTTCGGTGGTCGAATAGTTGAAAAAAAGACAGTTTTTCTATGACGGATTTTCATACCTACATTTAATTTGAAGTCAGGTCAAAATAGCCAAGTATTTCTCAATATATAAATAAAGTATAATAATATATAAAATAATAGGCTACTTGACTACTACGTTGTCGATGACTAGGATGAAAACAATTTGGAACTTATTTTTAATACAGTCAAATAGCCTATTGCTTACATTACTGCCCCGGAACGAATTTTCAAAGCAATTTTATTAATTTTGGTGTTGGATGGAGTTCGGAAATATGTCATCTTGTTACACAATTTTTTATCATTTTTTGAGATACTGTTGTAGGACTTGGGTGAATTTTGATCCTTCTCTGGCTAAAAATATAGTAAATTTTCCAATACCCTAAATTAAAACCTCAGATCTCTTTCATTAGCTATAACTGTTCCGTATATTTACAAAATCAAAAGTATCTTATTATCTACAGCAACTCGGAACGTAGCGTGGAAGAATTCAACCCAACGCCTAGAATGTCATCTTACCTTGTGACATTCCTTGTGAGTGAGTCATTCACAGTTATCGCATCAGACACCAGCTTCACTCCTCCTATCAGGATCATTGGAAGATCCAACACCGTTAACCTTGGAGACCATGCCTTGAAACTGGCGGTTGGAATGACCGAGCATTTTGATGAGTATTTCCAAATACCGTACTCATCACTCGATCCAAATCTATTGAATGATCACATTTCTTCCCCTGACTGGGCTTCAGCTGGTACTGAAAACTGGGGTATGGTGAGCTACAGGTAATACAATATCCCTTAATTATTGAGTGAGATTCGGTAGAACGCGCAAGATAAGATACGGCCTTTGGAAGCTGTTTAAATCCGCTTTGCTTCTGTTCTCACTGTTGACTGAAAGGTCTGTTCTTTTTTAAACTATGCATAATCAATTACCTACATAACTACCTATTTAGTTTTATTTTTATAATTTAGGGCATTTTAGCATCTTGGCGTTTTCTTGAAATCGTCGTTTTGCTATATAGCGTTTTTATGATATTTCAGAGAGTTGAACCTCATCGTTGACCCACGTGAGACCATCATGTCGGTCGAGCACTACGCTACTACCTTGGTCTCTCACGAGCTCGCCCACAAGTGGTTCGGAAACCTTATCACTTGCTTCTGGTGGAGCAACACTTGGATCAACGAGGGTTTTGCCAGTTACTTTGGTTATATCAGCGGCCATGCTGTAAGTTCTATTTCTTATGTGAATCATAAAACAGGGGCATTTCTATCCGAAGAATGTTTTTATGACTTTGAATGGAAGAAGACCCGAACTTTGAACTTTATGACAGCTTAGATTTTTAGAAGGTTATATTAGTTGTAATTATTATTGTATTCAGTTCTTATTGTGATTTCCTTTAAATAATGTCCGCATATAATTATGTTAAATGAAATATTTATTCAAAATAACTTGATTTACAGACTTACGTAACTAGTAACCCAACTGACTTTATTTAAACTGCTTAGAAAACATATACAAATAAGGTTTTAATTAAGAATCAATTGAAAAGTCATTATGTTTATGATTGTTGTTCTGAAACTGTAAATTCCAGGCCTTCCCTGAATACGAGTTAGATGAGCACTTCAACAACCGCTACCTCCAGACTTCCCTCGCCTTCGACTCCGGGGTTGGCACCGTCCCCATGAACCACGAGGTCAACACCCCCGCCCAGGTCACAGGCCACTTTGGAACTATCAGTTATTCTAAAGGCGCTGCTTTCTTGAGGATGACTGCTGATATCATCACGGATGAAACTTTCAGGAAGGGATGCCAGTACTTTTTGTTGGAAAAGTAAGACTACCTACCTTATTCATATTATGAGTTATATAAGCTTTCATCATCATCATCATCATCAGCCTCTATTAGTCCACAGCTGGACATATGTCTCCCCTAGTGAACGCCATAGCGCCCTATCTTCAGCTTGGCGCATCCAGCATCTGCCTGCAGTCTTTCGGAGGTTAGAAAAGAAAATAGTGATAGACTACCGACCAATCGCTATAAACTTATCAGGCGGTCATTTTTGCTCGCAATCGCCATCATAATTCCAATGGTAGATTTATTTAAATTTTAAGACTTAGACCTTTTCTAAGTGAACATCTGTCTTAACTACTGTATTCTGTGTAAGTTTAGTAAGAAATAAAAATATATTCTTATTCTTTATGTTTCAGTGAATTCGAGCCTACCGACCAGTACGATTTGTACAACGCTTTCAAAAAAGCTATTGAGGACGATAGCAATATATCTTTCGATTTCAATTTCGAAGAATACTACCGCATCTGGGTGAACGAGCCAGGATATCCTTTGTTGGAAGTCGAAGTAGATCATACCACTGGAGACATCCACCTGAAACAGGCAAGTTTTAAAACTTGTATAGATAAGCTCTTATAGCTTTATCATTTATCATACATGATTATTTTTCTCGATCGAAAGGCTTCATCATAATAAGGATTATTTTTTGCTAAATAATATAGTGTCAAGGTACTTTCCCTCCATGTGGCATATCCGTGGGACGCCCTGTAGCTTATCCATTAGACTCTAGAGTTTATTTTATAAATAGATAGATAGATTATTACTTTATTGTACCATCAATATGTAGAGAAAATGATTAAACATAAACTTAATTCTAACTATAGCATTCATTTATGGACGATTTTGCAACGATACGACTACCAATAGTAGAGTGATTTTTAGTAGTATCTACAGATCTACCGGTAAACGTGCTTTCCGAATCACTTGTTATAATTTTGTATGTATATCTCCGGGTTTTCAAAAAATTATCTGAGCGTCTGGTTGAAGCGACGCCTGACCCGAGGGCTGGTGCTATACAGCGGGGCAATGCAGCTAGCGTCTTGGGCACGCTTCCGACTGGTATTGATATGGATCTGTTGAGCTACTTGTAGATTGTTTGCAGTCTGCAGTTAGCTCAATTGTTTCAATTGTAAATACTAGTTTTAATTTAATTCTTTTATTTGATTGTCATTTTCTTTGTTAATAAAGATAAAATGAAATTTAGTATGTATATATTTTTCAGGTGCGTTACTTCCTCAGCGCAACTGCCGTTGCTACCGGTCAAATCTACCCCATCCCTATCACCTACTCTACCAGTTCTAACCCAAGCTTTGACAACATCAGACCGTTTTTCATGCTTGAGGCTGAAACTGCTGATTTGACGAACGTTGCTGCTGGCGAATGGGTCATTTTCAATAATCAACAACGTGGTACGTGTTTGAATAATAATTTAAATAAATAATGCTGGACAATTCACACAGCCAAGCTAAGCAGAGCTTGTGATGAGTACTAGATACATAATACAATTTGAACAGATAGTTTTTTTACTGTACATAAAAACGACCAGACTTCCCACAGAAAATATCGGCAGTTTGTACAAACATCCCTCATTATTAAGGTTGGTCTTTAAAATTTGGTAACCAGGACAAGACGCGTGAAAACCCCGGATTTTGGAGCTCAGAGCTCGAACATGTAAACAGGGGAAACCCGGACGGATGGCAACCCTACTCATTATCCATATGTCCCGAGGCGGAAATCGAACCCGAAACCTCCTGTGTCGCAGGCGGACCTTTGCCCACCGCGCCACAGAGGACGTCAATTTATCTCTTCGCTTTGGTTAATTTTTAAAAACTGGTGCGAACCCCTTTATTATTTCTTTAACTGGACTAGGCCTCTTGTATATGAACTAATAAGGGTGTGTCGTCAGCGTGAATAATTATCACACTAAAATTTTGAAATGTAAAATTTGGATGTTTAAACTAATGAACGGGTCAGGGTAAAATTTTGCATAGATGTAGTTTTAAGCCCGGAATGAAATATAGGCTACTTCTTATACCTTAAAACATGGGATAGAAATAATCTTTAAACGGTTCCATAGACACAACACGTGCGAAGCCGCGGCCACAAACTATAAGTAGTATGCAAATGTTATTTTTTTTTATGGTAAATGACTGAATGAATGTAATAATTTATTAGAAAGTACAAAGTACACACAAATAAGAAAGTACCTAGGTACAACAACAATAACTAAATTTACATCAAATACATAGAATAGGTATAAAAGGGATACACAGAGAGACTATATACGGTATACTAGCTAAAACAACAGAAACACAGTTATAAACGGTGGGTACTATGCAGTTCATCCGTATGTTGGTAGATATAGATATAGCGTCTATGGTGCAATATAGTACACTAGCAGCGCCTCGCGGTTTCACCCGCGTAGTTCCCGTTCCCGTAGGAATTTCGGGATAAAAAGTAGCCTATGTCCTATTCCAGACTATAATCTATCTCTGTGCCAAATTTCATCCAGATCCGTTTTGCCATTCTGGCGTGATAAAGGAACAAACATCCATCCATCTATCTATCCATCCATCCATCCATCTAAACTTACACGTTTATAATATTAGTAGTAGATAGAGTAGTAGATTGTACACCCAGGCGAGAACGTGCCTGATTCCTATCGAGTGTGTCATCATTTGGGCCTTAAACACACGAGGTAGGAATCGCACTTTCTCCCGAGTGTTTCATAGTGCTTTATTCTACACCTAAGAGGAAAAATCTTCTAAATCAATCGTGTACCTAAATTGAAAATATTCACTCGAATTATGTGAAAATCATACGCAATAAATACGCGCGTACGATTTTCACATGGTTCTTTTTTCAATGATTGATTCGAATAGTACAGAAGAGGCCAAATCATACGGTGGATTCGGAGTAAAAACTTTTTGTTTGAGCTATTTTGAAAATAACCATAGATAAAGACAACTTTTTCAGAAAAAAAAATACGCTTTATAAATCGATTTCCATACACTTGTCTCACCCGCTAAACGCGTGAGAAATGAAATTCCATAGTTTTCCGTCCCGCTTTTTAGTACACTTGCAATGACGAACTTTCTAGATTATATTTGCAACAGGAATAATCAACTTTCTGAGCAGGTGTAGTATAAAATATTTTTTCTACATATCAATCAATGCTACTAAGAAAAAAAAGATAGTATGCAAAATAAATATTCTTAAACTGAAAAAGTGGTTTTACTTTATCGTGATTTTTTTTCTTTAGTTTTATCACAACATTAATTCTGGTATATTACAGGGCACTACAGAGTAAATTACGACGAGCAAACGTGGAAACTTATCTCTGCAGCCTTACTGGAGGATCCTACACCAATTCCTTTCCTCAACAGAGCTCAGGTAAATACCAAAATACATAATTTGAAAGGATTGAGTTCTATCGATCATTCAGTCGATAAACGGCAATTGCAAGGCCTAAAATCGCAGTAGTAAAATTAATTGACGATCGATGTGGCGCGGTGGGCAAAAGTCCGCCTGCGACGCAGACGGTTGCGGCTTCGAATCCCACCCTGGGACAAAATATTTGTACGATCTGCAAATACTTGTCAATTCAGTGGTATGTTGCAAGTCAAAATTTTGTAACCGAATTGACGAGCAGAATAGGATCTTTCTATTTTTCTACTTTGTAAAACGAACGAAGTTGACGAATGACGTCGGATCGCTCAAAACGAAGGAAAAAAAGTAAGGTCGCCGAAAGAACGGATCGGCCGCCGTTCTTTCGGCGACCTTACTTTGAAAATGAATCTGACATTCCTTTCTTCGAGATCTGAAACGAAAGTTGTCTGTTAGTGCCACGCCCAAAGCCACATGGTTGTAAGGTTGTTCGATTCTTATGGTCGACGTCATTCGTCAACTCCAAACGGAGTTGACGAATGACGTTTTTCAAAGTAGGTTTACTTTGACTACCTGATATAATTTAGGTAAAATTTTGTTAATAGATTAACAAATAACGATCATCTTATCCAATTTCTAACCCATGCCTTTAGGCATTACTATTTCTCTGTCTAAAATTAATTTTTAACTTTATCAACAATATTACTCAAAATTAATCAGACCACTTGTGCACGGCGATGGTGATCGTCTAGTTTGAGTCAGTTATAGAGCTTATCTACTTAGTACAAGGACGCGCACTAAAAATTAAGTTAAAATTAAGTTACTACTTGAGTACACCTTAGCCAAACTCCTTGTAGAATGTGTGTAAACAAACTATGACACAAAAAACGAAAACTCATTTGCTTGGCGGCGAGTTTCAGATATAATTTCAAGCAATATTTTATGAAGGAAGGATCTCAAATCGACCAGTAATGTAAATTGTGTATAAAAAGACGCGGCAACAGATTGAAGTTTAGGTTAAGTATGGACAGTTTGTTTACAAACATTCTACAAGGAGTTATTCCTCATTTAAGGTATTCTTCTCAGATTGTAGACGACGTGTTTGCCTTCATGCGGTCTGGTCATCTGAATCACACAGCTGGTTTCGAGATCCTTCATTTCCTGCAATCGGAGAGCAACTTCCACGTGTGGGACGCTGCTATCTCTGGCTACACCTGGCTCCGGAACCGGCTAAGGCATCTACCAGAGAGTCAAGCTCAATTTGACGTTAGTATTATTTTTTAACCGACTTCAAGAGTAGGTTGTTTCAGGGTATGTTTACCTCACCTCGCCTTACCTCAAAAGTCTGTTAATGGTCCATTGCTGGATCCAGACCTCCCACTAATAATCGTCTTATTGGTTTTTTTCGTACGTTCGTCAATTTCTTCGTCAATAATGGACCGATTTAAAAAATTCTCACGTTATTGTATTAAAGAATGATCCCAAATGTTCTCATAGTTAATTAATTCCCGAGGAATTTCTATTTAACCATTCAAGCTTTAAAAAACAACATAGTACTTTTGAACAATCACGACACGACTGATGATTCTTTTGTTGATGTATTTTATAACTGAGCGAGTATATTTACTTTTTAATTTAATATTTTGTAATCGCAGGGTCCTGCGATTGTTCTTATTCTGGTCTAGGCAGAATAACAGCGCCTACTGTTACAATATAACAGTTGGCATTATGCTGAGCCTGGGCCCATTTGGTACTGCAGCACAAACTGATTACCTACTTATTTTTACATATTTTTTTTTTACATTATTGTTTGATGAGTACGATATTTATTTAAAAATTGTAAATGTATCTTGTGTTGTAGTAGCAAATAAATGATATGTCTATGTCTATGATGTATAAAGGTTATATTTGAGGTGGTCCTATAAGTTTTATCCTCGAGGAATTTATATGTGCGCCGTAAAACGTATCTAAAATATTATCACGTCTTGATAATTTTCACAATCACTGGTAACAAATGGTTTCCATGGCAATGGGTGAAAACAAACTAAATTAGACTCCAATTTTAAATGTCGTCACTTAATTTTTTTTATCGCGTTAACGAAGTGTTCCATGTTTACAACCAAATCCAAACCCATTTTCATAAATCAGGAGTTTGGAGTCGGTTTATTTGTTTTTAAAGCAGACTCCCGCTCCGGGTCATTCTTGGTGCAAAGGATTGCCATCGCTATTCAGTGAGGCAATGCTGCAAGTGTTATGGGCACCTTTGCACCGGGAATGGTCAGGGGCGGGTTATTTAATGAATTACTAATTTTTATACTGCGTAGTTAATGTTAAGTGCAGTATTTGATGTTTTAAAGCATACCAAATTATATTTAATTGAGTGTTTGTTTTGATATGTAAATATAACAAACACTCAATTAAATTATTACACTACGATATTTTTTGTTATTAATGTCTTTATCATATGTCTGAACAAAGCCGGTTTAATGTCTTTGCAGGCTCACATCCTCGGTCAATTGGAACACGTTATAAACGAGGTAGGCTTCGACGTGGGCGAACGAGAGACGCCCACAGAAAGTCTGGCGCGACAAGCTGTTCTCCATTTCGCATGCACCCTGGGACATGATAGGTGTACACAGGAGTCTCTCACTAGGTTTAGGGCTATGAAAGATGGTGAATGGTAAGATCTTATTCGGTCTATCGCATTTGCGTTAGAAGTTATTTCGATTCTCTGTAAAGAAGTTTCTGTCACACTTATTAATTTTTCGAATTACTTGAACCCTTTGAGAACATTAAACTAGGTGAACAATTTTCGTTGTTACAATTGTACAGTTGGTAATACATTTTTATAAGCTGGTCCAAGTGAACGCAGAGCACGCTGAAAATTGAATGATCTGACACGGAGTTATGGCTAGCTTAGGATTGAACATAAAAAATCAAACAAATCAAATGATAGGTATTATGATGCCTGCCGTGATTGCTACCGCGTGGTGTATGAACAGCAACATTATCCCGCAAAAAAAATGTGCGGCACAACGCCCAGCCTTTGAACCCAGCCTAACTCGGCCAACAAGGAGACGGGAAGTTTGCAACACATAAAATAACGAACATAATTCTTTATAGCGCTAATAAAACTTAAAACTACAGAGGTTATGGCAATGGAATTATGAATTACTAGCAGCGCCTCGCGGTTTCACCCGCGTAGTTCCCGTTCCTGTAGGAATTTCGGGATAAAAAGTAGCCTATGTCCTATTCCAGATTATAATCTATCTCTGTGCCAAATTTCATCCAGATCCGTTTTGCCGTTCTGGCGTGATAAAGGAACAAACATCCATCCATCTATCCATCCATCCATCTAAACTTTCACGTTTATAATATTAGTGAGATGAGATGAAGCTTTACTTGTAACCTAACAAACACACCATCGATTCCCAGCTCCTTAACCCCTCACGTTTCCAGGATCAACCCCCGTATCCGCCGGAACGTCTACGTCACCGGTATGAGGGAAGGTGACCGCTCCGACTTTGAGTTCTTGCTGGGACGGTTCAGGGGGTCAAATTTTGCAAACGATCAGCTTGAAATGTTGAGGGGCTTGGGAGCGGCGAGGGATCCTGAGTTATTGTTAAAGTGAGTATTGAATAGAATAGACACAAACAAGCACTTGTATTTACAATTGAAGCAGTTGAGCTAACGCAGATAACTTCAACAATTAATAACGAACCCAACTCTTCCCGTGGGTGTCTATACCGGGAGGCAGGCAGCAGCGCCTCTTGCAGTTTAGATCTACCACCAAACTAGCTATCCTCAAGCCGCATGTCCAGCGTGGGGATTATGGGAATAAATGCCCATAAAACCTCAGGGGTACCTAGGGGGAAGCCTGTCTCCAGCAGTGGACCGCAATTGCTACTATAGGCTGTTGAGATGAGGTGAGACCATAATATCAATACCAGTCGGAAGCGTCCCCAAGACGCTGGTTGCATTGCCCCGCTGTATGGCAATGCTGATGCGCAGAGAGCTGGTGAGTATCTGGCGCACCAGATACTCACCAGCTCTCTGGTCACGTCTCTGTTTCTTTGATTATTTAACCGCTATCATTAATCATTAAACTTATACTATCAAACGGATTTCAGATCGGAACAGATTAAACTCTTATGCATAAATAGATACATACAATTACAAATAACATACTTTACTGTGTTGACTCTGTGATTTTTAAATATTTTTTTAACTTTTTAAGCTACAATTGTTTTTAACAGAAGAACCTGTTATGACCGATGACGCTAGAAACTATTCATCCTGGTATTATTGTTCTCCAAGTACCTAATTGGTATTTGCTTTGATCCTTACAGTTACCTAGATGTTACCCTGAACAAGGAAGTGAGGTCGCACGACAAAGTGAACGCGTTCAACTTTGCTCTCCTCGGCAACCCAGAGAATGCGATAACAGTTCTGCAGTTCGTGAAGAACAAGATCAACGAAATCAGAGTTGCGTAAGTTGAAAGGCAACCACTTTTTTGAGATTTTAATGGTCAATTTTCTTTGGAGAGTAGATACGAAAGCAGGATCGGGTTTTGGACAGAATTTAAAAAAAAAAAACTGTTTGCTGCGCGATATTTTCTATACTTAGAAGCAAAAGCTGTTCAAAATAGCTTCCTATCTAAAGACATGGTAGCATTTGAGGAAACATTTGAGGATATAGGTACAGCTTGACAAAACTGAATAGAAAATAATGCAATGTATGCAACATTTTGCCATTCAGCCTTGAGTTCATATTATTTTCGACTATCATTTTCTTTGTTAATGAAGTTGTTATATGGCTACTCTATTTTTCCTAACCTTTTAAGCACTTTTGCTAAGCTATACATTATCACATTAACAAAGAGTCTTTACCAGTCCACCGCTTGATATAGGCCTCCCATGATACGCGTTTAATGACTCCTTTCATTATCAGCCTATATTAGTCTACTGCTGGACCTATGTCCATGGTGCTATAGCGCTTATTAAGGGAGGCCTATGCCTCCCTTAAGCGCTATAGCACCATGTCTTCAGTTTGCAGCGTCCAGGATCTGCCTGCAGTCTTTCGCAGGTTGTTTTGTTTGCTCCCATCATTAGTGGGAAAGATGACCCACAGCCAAACTAAATATCAACACATTTCAGGTACGTGGAAGACGCTCCTCCCAACCCAGTACACACAGCCTTGTCAAACCTCGCCACGTACCTAGATGAACCTGGTTTAGTTGAGGTGAGCTACATCTTTTTTTTACTAGGGGTGTTAATAGATGAGCCATTTATATTTATGACAACGGGCGAGGTGCTCTCGCCACATCTGTAGAGAGCAAAGCAGGTATGGTACCATACCTGTTTTGCTCTCTTCTATACCGTCTTTGTTACTTTTATTAGAAGAAAGCAGGTAAACTTTGCTGTTTGCCTGGAAGAAATCGGTCAATGCGATAATGCCGCTAGTTACATTACCTTCTATAGGACAAGTTTAATAAGTACCGGCTGTTTTGTACGGCGTTCTATGTTATAAATGAGCTATACATTTTAAATATTCATCTTTATGTTTACCAGGCCTATTCAGCTACGGCACGCTTGCATATGTCTGTCGTCAAAAAAAATCAAAAATCAAACATTCTTTATTTCCATAAATACAAAAATGTACACTTAGAAAAGGTCAAAGTCTTAAAATAAAACACTGACACGGAAATAAAGTGCTACCTTTGATTTCTGTCGCTTCGGTATGTAGACTAAAGTAAAGAATCGAATTTAGAATAGCTTCTTCCTTTCTTTTTTTTCATAAACAAGTTGATGCAAGAAGGTTCGATTGTCTGCTGCTACTAAAATCAACAAACCACTACCAAAACCGCACCTTCGGCGAATCCTAGGTATAATTACGAGCCAAGGTTAATGATGATGAGCAAGGGCTCGTCTATTTGTTGATTGTAACCTCCAATGAGAAACTGTTTAGCTATTATCATCGTCGTCACTATCCCCGTGTCTACCACCTGGATATTGCCTTCCTCAAAATTACCACTATTACTACTTGTATTTATTACTTATCTTGACTTCTATGTTATCTTTATTAGTTGGTAAGCAAAAATCAGCCCGTTTGTAGAATGGCTAGGTGGATTACAAAATCTCTGATCGAAATGCGATCCGGGGCTTTTTGGGTTAGATCTCAGTTTTGACCTGATTAACCACCTAATCGATTCATTATACAATTTTTGTTTTTATTTGACTTACATACACTCAGTAAAAAATAAAAATACTTACTAAAATTTTCGGGAAAGCGCGTTCCTATACTAAAACCCGAGTTCACCAACAGATGGTTAAATTTAAAACAGTTATTCTGACGATTTTGACACAAATTTTCATACATTAAACGTCATAGTTAATCGATGAAGGTACCTAATAGTCCGATTATCTTTTGGTGAACACAGAGCTAAGTGGAAGATTGCCGGTTCAAGTCTCGCTTACGTTGTAATTGTTTGGTATACATAAACTCTTATGATTCATACTATTTATTTCTACATCCACAGTACGAAGAATGGCTGAGCACCCAGACGAACCTACCTCAGTACAACTCAGCTTTGAACGCCATCGCTTCAGCCCGCGCCAACATGGCGTGGGGGACTGCAAATGCCGAGAGCATTGTATCAGCTGTGACCAGTGAATCAGGGGGTGCTACTGCAGTTGTTACATCTGTTATTCTAGTAGCAGCTATGGCGATGGTGGTCTTGACGGCTTGAATAAACTTAAGACGGTTAGATCCATGCCAACCATTATGTAAATAAAAATGTCTGATATATCTTCGCTCTAACGAGAGCTAGTTTTTTTTACGCACTGCCTTTTTACCGCTTGCATACTCTACCATACACCTTGACCAGATCTTGCGTGAGGGCTATACCCACGGTATCATTATGATTATATATCCACACATTTACGTTACTTATTACTTTCTCCTTTAATATAGTATTTTTATTAATATCAAATTTATTATTGAATAAAAGGTTTATTAAAAAGAACACGTGCATATCATTTGACTCTAAGTATTTATTTATTTTCCGCCCTGTTCCAGTCTAATCCACTGATCAAACACATTGATGGAATACAATGTGGTATCAAATCGATTGTTGGATTAGTTGGAACACGATGTGGAATCAAATAAATTAATGTATTAGTATGGAACACGATATGGAATCAAATCGATAGATAATTAGTGTGGAACACGATGCGGAATACAATTCATCAATGAATTTGAACAGAGTGGCTTAAATGGACCAGAACAGTTTTCTTGTTTACATTAACAGATTAAGTACATCCTGATTTTAATCCACGAAGTACAACAATTATCTAAAAATATGATAAGAATGATTATTTTAATAAAATATAAGGTGACTAATAAATTATAGAAATGCAATAGAAATAATCGGATCGTAAAAGAACTGATAAATGCAGCTGATTATAATGAAACTAGTCCATACTTTCGACCTAGAAAATTCATTGAAAAAAAAAAAGTGACAGATAAAAACATGAAACACGTAAACCCATGCCTCAAATCCCCCGATCACATTACTGATGCTTCGAAAGCTTCTGTGATGAGAATTGAAGATAGTCAAATAGTCTCTTATTCACGAGTTTTGTTTAAACTTTTTTTTTCTTCTGAAGGTCCCGTGCTTACGGTCATATAATAGAAATAAAGTCTCTGATCCTCGTTGTGAAATACGAGAATCGAGTTTCTTTTAAATAACTATACAGTTATTTTACTAGGTACCTACTTTTTTAAATAGAAAACTTAATCGCCAACCATATTTTTCTAAGTTCCTACATGTTCTTAAATGTTCTTCTATTAGTCAATCTCATTATCAAACCCTTATCACGGATCAATTATGATTAATGGGTAAAACACCCGTTATCATTATCAATGATAATGTGAGATTGTTAATCCTGATAATGGTTAACAGTTAAGATACATTTAAAGTAAGTCATGTGGCAAGCTTATTCATTTTACATGGTAATCTTTTGATGTAAGTTGTGTGCCGTCAGAGATAATATTTTTTTTATTAATACATAAAAAAATTATAACATACTACAGCTAACTCCACTATGTATTATAGATAGTTTTAAAATTTCGGCGTACGAAACTCAGAAAATCTTAAATTAAAATTTCAGCACCATGGCTAGGTTAATCCCACTATCCGTCCTGGCAGGACTTTTGACACTCGTGGCATCTGACCTGCCACTATTAGATATCAGTGACATCAGTGAAACCGCAGCCAGGAATGACGTAGACGTAACCATCTATCGCATCCCAGATGATATTGACCCAAGCCACTTCGAGGTTGAAGTAACACCTTACTTTGATGACGCACCGGTCGGCAAAGAAGATTTTACCTTTGATGGTATTGTGACTATCACATTTAAGGTAAGAATAAGGTTACTTTGCATGTTTTGGAATGGTGACAAGGAAGTTTTCAGGTTAAATGACGATTTACTTTTAGTTAACGAACCCGATTATGCAGATATAATCGGAAGCTGGTGAAGTCGAAGGATCTATTCAACTCAAGCATGTTATCAATTTTCAGGCCAAGAAAGACAACCTAAACGAAATCATCCTGCATGAAAACGTAAGAGATGTTCTAGACATCTCTCTGACTGATACTGCTAACGTACCTGTCCGTGTAAACGAGACCAACCCTACTGAAAGGATTCAAGAATACACTTTCTTGAAGATCAACTTGGCTGATGGAGTAACTCTGGATACTGAAAAGGAGTATAAACTGAGAATTATTTACATTGGTAACATAAATGAGACACCGCTGCAAAGAGGCGTGTTTAGAGGAAGCTACAAGGATGAAAATGGAAACCGCCAGTAAGTTTGATAATATTTATCCAATATCTAGCAATCCAGAATATTTAACTCATAAAAGCCATGAAAGAAAAATCCTGCAAATAGCTAAAATCTGACATAAAAAATAACAATAGTAAATAAGTTTAAGTTGCTGCACATATACATATACAACTATATAATATGTATATTCACAGGATAAAATGTCTCTAGCACATCAAGCCAAAAGAGAATAAAACTACCAAGAAAAACCTAAAACTTGAAATGATACCGTATGCTTTTTGATTGTTTAAAAACATGTTACCTACATCGAATCTGGCTCGAACTTTGTCAACAGTACGTAAGTTACACAGCTTGGGATATTCTTTTCAGCTGGTACGCTGCCACCCATTTGCAGCCTGTCAACTCCCGCCAAGCCTTCCCGTGTTTGGACGAGCCTGGCTTCAAGTCCACCTTCGACATCATCGTCAATCGCCAAGCACATTTCAAAGAGACCTATTCTAACATGCCTATCAAGACTTTCACACCGTGAGTTCTGTTTGTGTTAACCAGTGTTTTTTTTTTTTTTTTAATAATATTTATTTATTTATAAAAGTATACATAGTTTAGTAAATATTGCACCATTAAACCAACGTTGGTTTGTAGTGTTTAAACGACACTGAAGCGTTCACCCCACCACGGACTTCGTTATAGATCGCATAAAGCATAATGCATAAAGCACCGACAGAGGAAACACTCTGACCAATTCAGATGTATTTCTAAGTGTATGTACTCTCTCTTACTAATAATATTTGGCGCTCATCGGCTGCGTTTACATTGCGAATATTTTTTTTTACATAATTTTGATAGTTTTCAAAAACCTAAAAACTGACTGCGACCCTCTGCACTGTTTTTTAAGTTTTGCGGGAAAATACCAAAATATAAAAAATAGTGAGCAAAATTTATTTTAGAAACGATGTTATCTAAGTTGTTGATCACTATGCTTACCTAGGCTAAATAGTCCTGCTAGGTAAATACAACTTTAATAAAGAGGTTAACCGAGGAATTCAACTCGGATCGGGAAGCTTCGCAATAATCTTCTCACTGATACAGCAAAGGCTCAAGACGAAAGTCTTCAATTCATGTGTATTGCCGGTGATGACCTACGGATTCGACGTGGTCGCTAACTGTAGGCCTCGGTTACAACCTCAGAGTTGCTCAGCGGGCTACGGAAAAGCTACGCTTGGAGTTTCTCTAAAATCTGGAATACGGAAATCAGTAGAAGAACCAAAGTCACCAACATAGCTCTCAGAATTAGTAACCTGAAGTGGCAAAGGGTAGGTCATATAGCTCGTAGAGCTACTGTGGAATTACGCAAACTACCCATCCGATATTGAAATTTGAAAGCCCTTTTTGAATGGCCTTCATAATTTGTAGGTGCAAACATTGTTGACTTTATGTACTGTCGTTTTCTTATAAATAAACAGTTATTTATTTATAAAACACTGTTTTTACCGGATTGATAGCGTATATTTTATATTTGTTTATAACCTGACGTTTCGGAGGCTTTTCAGCTTCCATGGTCACAGGCAGACTGAGGTGACATTTGTCTTTACAAGTAATTTGAATTTTACATATCTACCGTCAATTATACAAATTTAATTATAACGTTCCGTATGTACGCAGTAATCACTAACAGTGTCTTGATGGGTTGTAGCTATGGATTGCTGGGTGTGGGACCTGACTCGATGTAGGACTGGATCCCAAGCGGCAGGTACTCTCCAACCATCTTCTCTATTGAAATTATTCGGATGTTTTTGAATTTCAATTGCTTCTCGGAGCATTCTAGGAATGAAACGGTTTTCTCTAGCTAGTATTTGAGCTTTGTCGAAGCGAAGAAAATGACCGGCGTCCAGTGAATGTTCATAGACTACAGACTTTGACGACCGTTTGTGTTTGACGTCAGCTATGTGCTCTTTTAATCGAGTGGCTATACTTCTTTTTGTTTGCCCTATGTAACATGAGCCACATTCACAGTCAATTTTATAAACACCAGCATCTTCAAAGGGGACTTTACACTTGACTGGTCTTAGAAATTGTTGAATCTTCTTGTGCGGCTTGAAATAAGATTTAATCGAAGCTCGTTTTAGGATTCCTTCAATTTTGTCTGTGATTCCCTTGATGTAAGGAAAGATAGCTGGCGCTCGCTCAACTGTGTGTGGCTTTGGTTAGTTATTTATTTTATTTTAACAATATTTCAGTAACGCCGCTGGTGACCGTGTAAGAGAAGTCTTCCACACCACCCCCAGAATGTCTGCGTACCTGGTGACCTTCCACATAAGCGAGGAGTTTGAAATAATTGCTGATAACAACAACCCTGACAAGTCCTACCGTATTCTTGCTAGACCTCAAGCACGCGGTGAGTATTTAAATCCAACGGAGTCTGCACATCCATGTCGTCGGCTCGTTGTGCAACATTCATAAAAGTTGTAAATGTTTCGCATTTTTTTCCCTAACATATCATATAACACGTATTAAAAAAGAATGGCAAATGCTAACACTAGCGAGTCCAAAAAAAATGTGTGAATATTGTAGACAGCCGATAGTGTTTTGCCAACGTGAAGTCAGCCCGTCCGCTTTCTGTTTAAAGATCTGTATCTTTCTGAAAAAAAGAACAAACAAGTCTACTTAGAATGAGTATAAATTGCATTGGTAGGTATCTAAAAATAAGTTGGTATGTTGCTGTGGAGACTCTCAATCACCAGTAAAGTTTACACTATTTATACATACATACTTATACCGAGTGGTTTTTTTGGACGAGTCCTCGCTTTAAATCCGTCCTTAATTCACTAATTGCCTAATATACCTACTATTTTACTACTTTATAAATATTTTTTTTCATTTTAAAATACTTTATCAACATTTCAAGTTGACATTATTGATTTGTTTACATACCTACGTAATCAGTTTATCCTAAATTAAATTGCCATCTATTCACTAATTAATGTCTTAATTATTAATACCACCTTTACATTTTTAAAAATAGGACAAGGTGAATACGCCTTGGATATCGGTCTTCCCATCACTGATTGGCTGTCGGAATACCTCGGAATCGACTACTACTCCATGGCAGACAATATCAAGAACGACCAGATCGCATCTCCTTACTGGGCGTCCGGTGCTACTGAGAATTGGGGACTTGTAACTTACAGGTAAGATCTAGGATTATTCTAGGAATTGCAATATAAAAAATTCATTATGTTATGACCACACTCTTCAGCTTTTTTTAGATTGAGTAGTTTCAGGTATCAGGGGTCGGGCAGCAGTTCCCCCTGCACATGACTGACAATTTAACCATCGAACTGCGTCCTGACCCGCACGCCCACCGTGGTGATTGTAGGCATTACTCCCATTGGAATAAGGCACATAACAGAGGGAGGCCTGTGTCCAGTAGTATATAGGCAGTAGATATAGTTTCAATCATAAAATATTGACATTCTCAAAATTATTTTATAATTAAAACCGTAAGGACAGTTAAATAAGAAAAAAAACAATTGAATTTCATAAGTATGTACTGCATATTGTATAAAATATCCCTATAAAATTTGTTTCCGTGAGGGGTTAGTATTAAAGAAGCTCTAGAAGGTTTGTGCTTGTGTTTTCTAGGGAGTTACGCCTGCTCTACGAAGAGGGAGAAACTAACGCCGTAGACAAACAGAGCATTGGTACCATCACAGCGCACGAGCTTGCTCACAAGTGGTTTGGTAACCTGATCACATGTAGGTGGTGGGACAACGTGTGGATCAACGAGGGCTTTGCCAGCTACTTCGAGTACTTTGCCATGGATGGAGTAAGTTTCACCTTCAAAAATTTGGGCGTCATTTGCAGGTCGCAAAGGCCTAAGACCTAAGGCCTGATATCCAGTGGGATTCTAAGGTTTTTATTTATTATAGTACTCTGGGTAATTTCTAAGAAATTAATAAATCCCAAAAATTTACGATCTCGACGGGATTCGAACCCGCACCTTCCCCTTCAGCGCAGGGTTGCTCTTTTTCCAACTAAGCTACGTGATCTTATCTAGTCGACCCGTAAATCTTTGGGAGTTCTTTCGGCACTTACGCCGTCAGCGTCACCTACAGAGGAAACAATGAAGTTATCCAATTCTGCTCAAAGACCAAATTTACATTTAGTTCTTTGACGAGAGGTTTTGCCGTTGCTTGATTCTAAGGTTTTTATTTATTATAGTACTCTGGGTAATTTCTAAGAAATTAATAAATAATTATTAATTATCCAGTGGGATATCAAGCCTTAGGACCCTTATGCCAAACAAATTTATTAATTAAATTAATTCTGAAACTAGAAAAAAATAAAAGAAATCAATTATCTTAAGATGGACTGGACATATAAAAACAACAAAAACGGTGAAACTTGAAAAAAAATTAAGAAATCACATATAATACAATACATACTATAATACCCACATAGCCTACAAAAAATATATATTAAATTTACATGAACAAAGATAAAGTCAAATTTTACAACGTTAGATAATGCTGATGAAGCGGTTTTTTAAAGATCGATAGTCCAGTAAGTTAAAATGCTATTTTTCCCAGGTTTACAGAGACCTCGAGCTAGAAGACCAGTTCGCCATCATGTACGTGCAAAGCGCTCTGTCCGCAGACTCGGCCATCAACACCCGCGCTCTGCAGCACGACGTTAACAGCCCTGCCCAGGTCACTGGACACTTCAGCGGCATCAGCTACTCGAAGGGAGCTGCGTTCCTGCTGATGCTGAAGCATTTGGTTGGAGAGAATACTTTCAAGAAGGCATTGAATCTGTTCTTGACGGAGATGTAAGAGTTGTTTAAGTATAAAAACGGTTATGGGTTTCGTTCATCATCATCATATCAGCTGAATTACATCCAAAGCTGGACTTAGGCCTCACTTTAAGATCTCCTCAATGATCGACTTTATGTTGCCCGCTTTCATCAATTTCTTGCGATCTTCCCAGGGCCTTTACTAGGTGGTTGGTCCACCGCCTTTCGTTGCTTTGCCGTGTGTGAAAATAAATGGTAGGATAGAACGCATAGAACGCAAGCTCTGAGCTTTGTCGTTTGATAGCCTTGACAGCCACAAAAAATATATAAAATCTTAACTGTCTTGAATATTCTTGCAGCGTTATTAAATTACTTTTGCAACAAAAATGTCGACGACATAGTTTTGACATTCTTCAAAAAAAATCATTCGTATTTTAGGTGTGTATTTTGTTCGCATTTTGTTGC
This sequence comes from Eupithecia exiguata, assembly GCA_947086465.1. Lineage (NCBI taxonomy): Eukaryota > Metazoa > Arthropoda > Insecta > Lepidoptera > Geometridae > Eupithecia > Eupithecia exiguata. The sequence goes on from OX352233.1 coordinate 11,834,319, forward strand.
ATCTATCTGATTTTTTTATTAATTTACAGGGAGTACGAACATGCTTATCCTGAAGATTTGTTCCGTGCCTTCACCAAAGCTGTTGAAGACGATTCAGTTGAAATCGGCACAGACATAGCTGATCTTATGAATTACTGGGTATACCAGCCAGGCTACCCCATTCTTGATGTCAAGGTTGACACGGATTCTGGACTTATCAGTCTTGAACAGGTAATCATAATTATTAGTTTTAGAACTGCGTTAGTAGTGTATGATAGTTTTCTCAAGTTTTGGTTCTGTACGGTGACAGCTGCTTAAAAACAGTGAGCAAAATCGGGTTTTGCTTGAACAGAGAATATTATTCAACTTGTTGAAGAAAATAATTTGAATTCAGAGTGTTGCACTACATTTCGATGGTGTGATAAGTTATTGATAAGGCGCCGAAAAAAAAGAAAACTATGCATCGGGGAGGTCCACTTTCGCACAGAAGGCAGCGCCATTTTTCTACGGGGACAGCGCCATCTTTAAAAATTATCTACCAAACAACAGGTTTAAGGACTTTATATGGGAGTTGCACCTCAGGAGGTCAGACCGCATTTAACCTTCATAGAAAAGAAATATTTCGTTCGTTCGCGGTTTGGAGGTTTATAGCATTCTAACCCTCCATGGTGGTTAACGAAAATGAGCCTCCTAAATCCCTCACTAGCTCAGCAGTCTACTTTAAAGCCACTCGCTACGCTCTATTCTAGACAGCTTCGCTAGCTCTGGATTTAATATCGGCACGTTCAACAAAACTCGTTTTGCCCACTTGTTGAAAAATTATGTATTGTACGTAGTTCTCGCAATTGCCATGATATAAAATTTTACTTGTTTTTTCTATGATTTCTATAGTTTACTTGCTCTCTCTATAGGAACGCTTCTACGTCAGTACAACCGCTCCAGATTCCAGCCAGATCTGGCCCTTACCACTGACCTACACCACTGGCAGCAACCCTGACTGGAACAACCTTACCCCAGTGAAAGTCATGACTGAGCGGACTGACAGTATCGAAGCAGAGGCAGGGCAACACTGGGTCCTTTTCAACGTACAGCAAAAGGGTAAGTTTTTTTAATTCTGTACTTACTTTAATAACAAAGAAAATAACAATCAACATATAGTAACAAATTACAACTAAAATTAAAACAATTGAGCTAACTGCAGACTGTTGCAAACAACCTATAGTAAGCTTATCTGATTCATATTAATACCGGTTGGATTCGTCTCCAAGACGCTGCTGGCTGCATTGCCCCGCCGCCGTATGGCAATGCGCCGTACTTTTTTTAAGTTCATACAACGATTTTGCTTATCATATAGATATTTATTTTTCTTTACAATAAGGGCTATTTTAGTTGTGTCGTCGGCCAAAATGGCAATCCACACGTTAGATAACATATCATAAGCGTGCTAAGTTTTGTCCGAAATCACATCCCTTACAAAGTCGAGCAACACAATCTATTAATAACATTACCTACTCATAATAACATTCTTGGACTTAGCTTTAATGTTATTTAATTTGTAGTAACTAACATTAGATTTATTAATTTTCTAGGTATTTACCGTGTGAACTACGATGAAAATAATTGGCAAAGGCTTGCACTTGCTCTTCGTACCGACTACTCTGCTATACATCACGTCAACAGAGCGCAGGTTTGTCATCAATCTATCAAATCTATACAAATAAAAAACCAAGTGTTTGATTGTACAGAATTAGGGTTGTGAGCAAAAAAATACTTACTCAATCTTGAAATCTACGAGGGTAGCAGGCAGCTAGTAAATCATAGCATCATCATCATCACCGTGGAGCATTGACTTAAATGCAACAGAAGAGCGTCCCTGATGCGCAGGGAGAGGGTCGGTACCAATAGCTATTTGAAACTTAAAGGTGGAAGGCCGATCGCGGACTGCGTTTTCAAGAAGCACTTAATGTATACACACACATATTGCTTTGCGTTTGTGCAGGCAGATTGTGTGTCCCTTTTGATTTAAAATGTTTTTTTTTATTATCTTTAATTATAGCTGAAAATTTGATATTGAATTAATAGTACCACTGTACACTTCAAAGGATATCTGGCGCTATGGTAAACTGTGATTTGAAAAAACACTTAATACACCCTCGTATTCCTTCAAGTTGCTAAGTCTCTATATCACATTCATCATCATCAGCGTATGTTAGTCCACAGCTGGACATAGGTCTCTCCAAATAAGCGCCATAGCACCATGTGTTCAGGTTCAGACCACATTCAGACCTCAAAAAAATCATCATTATATCTTTTTGTTATTTTGTTGAGGTAAAAATTGAATTTTTTATTTTGCAGATTGTTGATGATGTGTTCGCCCTCATGCGTTCGGAAAAGTTGGATTTCGAACCTGGTTTCCGAGTCCTGGAGTTCCTGAAGCAAGACACCAGCTACTACTCCTGGTACCCAGCCATCACTGGCTTCTCCTGGTTGAGAAACAGGTTCCTGCACTTACCACTAGTTTTGGCTGAATTTGACGTAAGTATTACAGGTTTTTGTAATGAATTTTTGAGGTATTTTACTGTTCTGCTCCCAAGTTTCAAGTTTTTATTTGTAAGCCGCTCAAATCCCTGACAAAAAGTTTTTCTTCAGTATAACTTCTTAAAAGTACTTTCAAAAAAATAAAAAGTTTACGCCCTAGACGAGACTTGAACCTGCAACCTTTCACATTATCCACTTTAGTAAACACGTTAAAGCAAAAAACCTTTTTTTTTCTCTATAGTCAATCCTCTATGGATTCCTGGACGCTGTCATTGAAGACCTCGGCTACGACGTTCCGGATGATGATGAGCCGGTCACCAGGACCCTGCATCGGTTCTACACCCTTACATTCGCCTGTAACATTGGATATCAAGGCTGTATCGACAATTCTGTGGAGAAGTTCAAGAATTTCATGACTGATGCTGTTGCTGCTCCGTAAGTATCAACTTTTATCGTAGATGAGGTTTTTTTAGAAAATTAGCTTGGAAGTAGGATGTTGGATGTTTATTGTATATTCTTGATGGTTTTATACATTTTTAACATATACTGTGTCTTGATTTCCTACTATTTTAAAAGAAAAAAATTTAAGAAGTCGTAAGGAGTCCTTTGTATATATACCTTACCTCCCTACTACCTGCCAGAAGTTAACAGAATAAGTTCCTTAAGGCGCTACCCCGACCCAAATAGCGCCACCATCTATTTTATCATATTATTACGCTGAACAAAGGAAATTTCATAAATTTCATTGGGCAGTTAAATTGTTATAAGCTTTTTTTTAATACCTCTGTAATAATTTTATTTTGTATATTAGGCAGAGATGCGAAAATAGAGTTTAATGGCAAAAAAAGGCAACTTCGTAAAAAAAAATATGTATATTTTTTTTTGTTTGATAATTTTTCGTTAACTGTTTCTTTGAATGTGCTCTACCAACTCGTATTAGTCTTATATCTTTTTCCCCAAACCTAAGTTGCCTGGAAGAAATCGTTTTCAGCGATAAGGCCGCCTATTGCACTGGTTATCATAATTTAGATATAAGGATTATTTATGTTATTTTTTTTTATGCAATAAAGTATTCATTCATTCATTCTTCGTATGTCTGCTAGATACAAGATAAAACTATTCCAGAGGCATTAAAAAAAAGCTTTTAATAGGTATCACAAACTGCCTAATGAAATTTTTGAAATATCCTTTGTTCTACGTAATAATAAGATAAAAAGGTGGCGGCGGCGCTAGTTTGGGTCGGGGTAACGCCTTAATCAATTGTTAAAGATTTGGCACTTGAATCAGAAAATAATTACCCAAAACTGCTTACCGGTAGAACTTATTTCATTTCATTTATTAATTCCACTGTAGGTACCTGTTGATACACTTGATGTCGTTGTAGTCTAAACAATTTTCTTAATTTAACATGTTGGTAGGTACTTACTTAAAATTTTAAAAGTATAGAACACAAGTTTTGTGTGAAGGAAAGAAACACCATAAGGATTGTATGCATAAACAGTAATTCCCATAAATATAGTTAAATATTTAACTCATAAAATATACAAATAATCAGCTAATAAGCTTAATCATCCACAATATTTTTACTTGAAGCTGAACGCTAGAGTAAACATAAGTTTGGTATACTAACACAGTTACGGCTCACATCGCGTGTCAGAACCTATTTGCGCATGTAAAAGATAACTTATTGCCTATCTAATCATGCAAAGTAAAATGGCTCAATAAAATCAGAAGGAAATTGACCAAACCTTTCAGTTTCAGCAGTAAATAGTTTGGGTACCTATTTACAATACATCATTATTATGGCCAGTAAAACTTATATTACGGTAAACATTGTTCAAATTAGAGGCCTACTTTTAAAACCTAGGCTCTTATTTATGAACAACAAAATTGAATTTGTCTATGGTCTATATTCATATTTATTTATTTCATTGCAATCATTGTGTACATTTTTCAGGTCTAAGCATTAAGGTACAATACAATACAATACAAAACACTTTATTGTACACCAGAAAAAGAACATTACAAAAAGACATTACATATCACAAGTACAATGGGCGGCCTTATCGCTTAGAAGCCATCTCTTCCAGGCAACTTTTGGATGGAAAGAATTTTGTGAATTTAAGAAAGGCAGGGGTACACCCCCTGCCTAAAGAAAAACTAATAAACACACAAACTAGATATACAAATAAAATATTTATAATAATACTAAATAAATAAATAAATATTATGTAAGTACCAATATTCACTATTCTGACAGGAAAAATTCCTTGACGCGAGATTTAAAAACTGGTAAGGATACTGTTTTTCTAATGGGCTCTGGTGGTAGGTAATGTATAAGAGACACAATAGTACCCAAATAGGGTGAGCAAAAGGTATTGAGAGTGGAAGCGGACCGTGGTATAGTCTATAGTATGTTATTTCTAATCATTTTATGGATAGAAATAAAAATAATGCTGGACCATTCACACAGGATCATTAAGCTCCAAGCTAAGCAGAGATGAGGTCTTATGATTTCGGTTATTTCATTTATTATGTGCTTAAAAGAGAGAATTTAATTGTATTGTATTATGTATATCAATAAGAAAAGTGCCAATGGACACGTTCTTAGTTATAATTAAGTTAAAACTAAATTACTCATTAGCCAATTCTATGGCTAGATTGTAATTATACTCTAGTGTACCTAACATTAATTTAAAATGTGTATATTAGACAATAAAAAAAATGTATATCAGTCAACCAGTTCTCGTAACACAATCTCTACTTAGCGTGGAGCTAGATGATGCTGTGATTGTAGAGTCTAGCATTATTTATATTTATCACGCTTATATTATAAATGTGAAAGTTTGGATGGATGGATGGATGATTACTTCTTCTTCAAGCCTTAACAACTGAACAAATCAGTTGGATAGAAATAACCTTCAAACTTTTCCTTGATACTATAGTTTTCAATAAAATATGTATGTATTTTTTTCCAGTGTGAATCCCAACCTGAGACGGCACGTGTTCTGCGAAGGTCTTCGCGACGGAGGTTACGAAGAGTGGAGTTTCCTCAAGCAGCGCTGGGAAAGATCCAACAACCAGGCTGCTGAGGTGGCTATGCTGAGGTCACTCGGTTGCACGACCAATGACCAGGCTAGACAAGAGTTAGTATCCTTTCTGTAATTTTGTTGCTTACTGACGCAGAAATAAACACCTTTTTCCGTTATGGTAGAACTGAAAATTCGAATAGCAAGTAGCGATCGTTTTTATGCGACCCGCTTTTATCATCTCTATTTTATCCGCCGCGAAGATAAGTTCAACCTATCTTTCTGTCATGCACAAGATCCTTCGACATCTCGATGGTCGCTCATGGTTGTATTCTTTTCATGCATTTCAAAAGTAGATAGAATTTTCTCTAATACTCAGATCGATGATATTTTCAGATACTTAGCCATGATTCTGGACGATGACGCAGTTAAGGCTCAAGACAGACTGAACGCGTTCACTTTCTTGATGATGGGAGACCGCTCCAACGCTCAAGTCGTTCTCGACTACTTGAAGGAAAACGCCGATGATATAAGAAAAGGGTGAGTTTCTGTAGTACGAGTAACTTGGGAAATCAAACAGTGTTTAGTTTTCTGCTAATGAATCCAGTTATAATAAAACAAAACACTACTCAGAATTGACTATTAAGTATGTTTTTAATGTGAACGATTTTTTTTTGATAAAGACCTCTTTTGTGAGTTTTTCACTTCAGCTGCACTGCTAAGTTAAGCTTCAATCGATTGAGCGAGTCTATTCTCTGTGTTCGATACGTTTTGCCGCTCCTCAAAGTGTAGCAGCCCTAGTAGAAAGGCACCGTTATTCAGTAACAGGGACTCCCGAAAACTCAAATATCAAACAAATGTTCATGCTTTTTCAGAGTGGTCCTTCAATCGTGGTTCGATAGTTTGATTTCCAATATCGCTGGTTACTCGGACGTTGAGACTCTTCGAGATGTAAGTATAAAACAAACAAACATAGCTATTTTACGGACTAAAACCCACCCAGAATTTGAAATTTTTTGTTATCTTTGTCTTTTAATATCTCATGTTCCTTAAAAGTGTTATTGATTATATTTTGAAGTACTTATACCAGTATTAACTATCTCCTGCCTAATTTCCCAGTTGAAGCAGTTCCTTTATTTTTTGGCTGCTTGAATTCTGTTTACCTCTTTTACCTTCTCACGGTAGATTATTTATTTACAACATTATTCATGAACAGATGGAAACCTGGCTGGAGGCCAACAGCGCAACCTTCCCCGAGTACCAGCTCGGCGTCAACAGCGTGGCCTCGGCCCGCGCCAGCCAACAGTGGGGTGCTGACAAGGCAAATGAGATCCTGAGAGCTGCTAGAGGGACCAGCTCTGCCGCCACTCTCATCCCTACCCTCTCTCTCTTGTTCGCAGTTGTGATGTCTATGCTGTTGAAGTAGACGAAGTAAATAAAAATAGTTCTTGAGTTAAACAATATAAACTTTACTCAAAGTTTATATTGTTATTCGAGTGCATTGTTTCCTATATCTTTAATGTCATCTTCAATTTATGCTGAGACTTAGAGATTTCTTTTGTTTGGCTACAAAGATTGATTAAGTAGTAATTTTTGTTGTGAAATCGAAATAAATAAAATATACAAAATATTCTTTTGTTTTAATCTAGTGATCTCTGCTAGGAACGAGCCAAATAAGTATTACTGATATGAAAGCGTTTGAGAAATGAAAAGATATTTGAAGTCTCGCGGTCGACAGGCCGGCATTGGACCATCCGCACTAACCGCATTAAACGGATTTTAGTATTCTTTGCGTACTTTGTCATAGAAATGTATCTACTGATCCACACCGCATGCAGCGGATGCATCCAAATGATTAATGCACCGGTCGACAGAACCGAATTTTCTGGTTCCGATCACAGATATCTATTTTATAGTCTCACTAAAATGTGATATGTTCTTTAGAATTCGCATGAAAACTATATGTCGATCAAGTTTCGTAAAAAGTTTTATATGGAATCTAACTTAAAACCTTTGTAAAAACACAAGCCGCTAATGAATTCTAATCACTCGTAAGGAATTTCGGTATTTTAATGCAAATTCAAATAAATAGAGTAAAATTGAAAGATTTGGTATTGAAAAAAGATGTTTTCACCCTACATCAGTCGCTATAAGGAACTACTGACCTAGAAGTCGACCGTGACCCCTGGAAGCCCTGGACTGCTGAAACTATCACTCGTATTTTCAAACTCCTAGAGTGCGAATATTCAAAATTCCTGTCTTAGTACACCCCTACCTACACCCTAAAAGGAACAAACACTCCTTTATTATATTGATGTATATTGATAATATTGATATTAAACTTTTGCAATATAAAAAACATACATATTCGTATGAATAGTGTGATAGGATGTGAAGTGTGATGTGATTGAATTGTCAGAAGGACTTTCGGTCACGATGTACCTAAAGATAGGTGCTTACGTTATTCCAGCTGAAGATACAATATAACATTAATAGATTTTTTGAGCATATTATTAACAAACGGTGTTTTTAGAAGGACAAGAACAAGTTCTGCCTGACCCGGTCTTTCAGAATGTTTTGACAAAAGTTTTTTTGATAAAATCAAATAACATTTAAAGATAAGTGAAGATAACTTTAAAAACAAAGAAGGCAAGTTTTACTCCATAAATCCCACTTATCCCACTAATCCCACTAATATTATAAATGTCAAAGTTTGGATGGATGGATGGATAGATAGATGGATGGATGTTTGTTACTCAATCACGCCAGAACGGCTGAACGGATCTGGATGAAATATGGCACAGAGATAGATTATAGTCTGGAATAGAACATAGGCTACTTTTTATCCCGGAATTCCTACGGGAACGGGAACTACACGGGTGAAACCGCGAGGCGCTGCTAGTTAGCAAATAAAAAAGATCCTAGCCTAGATTAGGGAACGTTAATAAGTAAACTTTACTACAAAAACAACATACATGAAAAGGGGCAGCAATATAATTATGTTTTTTTATTTTATTTTATGTATTAATTTTCCACTTCAGAGGAGGAAAGTCTTTGCCCTGCAGTGGGCTAGTAATAATTTGGATCAAGGGCCAGATCCAAAGAACGGTAGGTACCTACTCCTGGACTCGGCGCATAACATCAGGAAGTTCCTCTCTATGCAGCTCTAGTCACCGGCCGCTTGAGCCTAGCTTCGCGACCGGTATGTACCTACCATTTAAACTATGTTTTTTACTGTAGAATAGTTTATAATATTTTGTGGTATTTTTTATATAAAAAAAAACATTTTACAATGAGATTCTTATTAAATGAGGTGTATAATAATGCATTAACTTGCTATCACAACCGTATAAAACTTAGCTTCACCACGCTTACAAATAAGAAGAAATAGTTTATCACAGGTAATCTCAATGGCATACCTACTGATAACGTAATACCTATCTACTTAAGATGACGGTTATCAGTGTGATAATAGGAATCATAATTTCAGAGACAATGCAGTTTAGACGGTAAATTGGTAAAGCGAACACGTTTCGGTAAGTAAAGTAAATACCTAATAGTTAATTAAAGCTGCCTTTGAAGTTTTTTTGATAATTTTAGATTCATCAAAATTTATATAATAAAAATAAAACCGTTATAATTGATTTCACCTTATTATTATGTACAATAATTTTATATTTTCTGCTCGGTTTTACAAAATTTCAAAAGTTGTTTGAATTATTTTTATTGCATTTATTTCCTTTCCCCTCCATCCATTCTCCATTAATTTTCCTTTTTATTTATTACAAGCTTTTAACACAAGCTCTGCTTAGCTGGGGGCTAGATGATCCTGTGTGAATTTTCAAGAATCATTTATTATAAACTGTTGCATGCCGCTTCGCACGCACTTTTCATGTAGCCTTCCGTCTCCGGGAAAACATTTACCTGTCTGCCAATTTTCATTAACATCCGTTCAGCCGTTTAAGGTAACAGACAGAGTTACTTTCGAATTTATAATATTAGTATAGATAGTATAGATTAATCTAACAAAGTATTCTTTTGTCTCCAGCAATGTCTCGCTTTCTTCCACTGTTGGTCCTGGTTAGCCAACTCAGCTTGGTCTTCAGCGACACCAACTACAGGCTCAACACGCCGCTCCGACCCAAAGCCTACTTCCTCGCCATCACTCCTTACTTCGACACCAACAACACTAACGCCTTCACCTTCCTCGGAGAAGTTGAAATCACCTTTACCACTACAGCCGTCACCAAACAGATCAAACTGCACTCCGAAGACCTCGTCTTCAATGCTACCAACATTGAAGTGGTCAAAGGACTGACGCTCGTCCCCCTAAACGCTACAAATCCTCTAGCATTCGATACAAAGTATACTTTTGCGTATATAAATCTCCAGGATGATCTGCAAATTGGAGTCGAATATAACCTACTGATAACGTATCGCGGGCCGATAAGAGATGATCTCAATGGATTCTACAGGAATTATTATATTGAGAATGGAGTTAAGAAGTAAGTTACATGTTCTTTTTTTTTTCTTCTCGTGCTCAAAAAGTGTGTCAATATAGCGTAGTTTAGCGGGCATAAAATTAGGTTTTAAGGTGTAGGATAAAAAAGTTATTTTTCTTTTAAATTTTTGTTTGAAATCATTAGCCAGTATAAGACATTTGTCCTCTTTGCACAAAAACTCGAATTTTTGGTGTTCCATTTACAAAGAATATACATACATTTCATTTCAAATTATTTTTAAAATAATGGAACTAAAAGTGCCTTTATGGTTATTTTCTTTTATGATGATTCTTCTTCCATGATAGAATGCGCTCCATGGTACTTTGGGGTACGCATAACGAAGACACAAAAAAGTCGGTATCAATCAGCGCGAAATCTGTGGAATATTTGTTTACTACAAATTTAACTGAAGATGAACTTAGCTTATTTAATTGACAATGCTATCAAGCGAAAATTAATATAATAATATGCAAATAGGACAGAATGGCAAAGAACTATTAAATTTATCTGTTGCGCATCACATGAAATTGGTATTTTATCTTACGATAAATTCGTGAAGTAGAGGAGTGAAATCGGTGTAGAATACTGAAGGTAAATTTTGATTATTCTATTTTCTCATACTCGAAGTGAAAAGTATTGATTTTCACGCGGGCCAAAACCACCCATTATAACTCTGTCTTGTCATCTTCCCTCGCTACGGTCGGGAGTATAAACAACCTCGTCTATAATGAAGTGGTTTAGCTCCTTGTCTAAAAATATACTATTGTTTTATGAGATAAAATCCACTGTGTAAACAGTAGACATTAACAAGATACAATTGTTTTATTACAATGACTTTCGCATTTGATAAAGTTAGATTTAGTTTTTTGCCAATCCTTCCAAATTTAAGAAATTAACATTTAATAAAACACTGTTTTAACTGGATTCAAAAATTCAAATTACTTGTAAAGACAAATGTCACCTCAGTCTGCCTGTGACCATGGAAGCTGAAAAGCCTCCGAAACGTCAGGTTATAAACAAAATATAAAATATACGCGATCAATCCGGTTAAAACAGTGTTTTATTATGAGTTCTCGCGAAAATAACGCGTATTGTATGTGTGTGTGTATAATGTATTGTATTTGTATTGTATTGTATTATGAATTTCCTTGCATCCGGGAAAAAACCTTAGAAGTAAACCGTCATTTAGCCTTGAAGTAGTCCTAAGTACATGAATGATGAAGTAGGAATTTACCAGATCCTTATAGCGTCAACTTTGAATAGGTCGTTATGAAAATAATTATCATTTACAAGTACTACTAGTTTAACAATCATGTAACAAGTACCATTCAGAGATAGCATTGTAGCTAAATGCTCACTAAATCCTGTAATCAAGAAATAGAGCAAACATTCTGAAGTGTTTTTCAATGACTCAGTCAATGACCTAAGTAAGTTAATTAGTAGGTAATGACTAAGAAACCATTTTAAAAAAATACCTCGTACAACTAGCCCATTCTTGCATCTTTAGCTAGATATTTTTAGTAACGATTCGCATAAATACTTACTGGTTTGTGATTTCACTATGATCCTGTGTATAATACTACGCGCTGGCGCGAGCCATGCTCTCAATTATCTACTGACGCCTCGATAAACATACTTAATCATCACACTAATAATTTATATGCGAAAGTTTGGAAGTTTGAAAGTTTTTTCAGGTTTTTTACCAAAATCAAAATTGTTTTTGCCCATTGAGTTTATTTTGTAAACCGAAAGATATACCTACCTAAATGATTTCAGATTTCTGATCCTCCTTATGTTTACCCCATTAGCAAACCCCTAAAACCAATTGACATGTCAGACACTGACAGTTCACCTAATTTCAGATGGCTGGGCGCCACTCAAATGGAGCCTACACACGCGAGAAAGGTGTTCCCTTGCTTCGACGAGCCTGAGTATAAGGCCACTTTCTCACTAAGCATTGACCGGCCTGGGAGTTATAGTGATTCGCTGGCTAATACTAAGCTTCAGACTTCTGTGCAGTTGTAAGTATGGCGATCTCTGTCTACTTGGATAAACTATCTTGAAACGAGGCCCTATCTCGCCAGCTAACTCAACCCCGGTACCAGATCTAATGAGAAACATGATTCCTGAGGCCATCTACGTCATATACACTCTCCCGTTTACTTTGACGTTTCGAATAGTTATTTTCGTACCTTCCCGATGGGAATTATGACGTTGACTTCTCCCCAAATCATATTTTTATTACTAATTTTGGCCTCAAATGCTTTCTCAAATGTCGTTTGTGTCTTGTTTCTCAAATACCTAACCTAACCTACCAATCAAACATTCAATATTTTAGATCCGATGGCTACGTCAGAGAAATATTCTTCCCGACTCCTGTCATGTCAACATACCTAGTCGCATTCTTGGTATCCGAGTTCCAAGGAGTCACCAACAATGAGACCAATGAGTTCGGTATCTACACGCGACCAGAAGCTTTGAACCAGACAAGCTATGCTATGGACTTCGGACTAAGGGTGGTGCAAGCTTTGGGAGACTACTTCGGGATCGACTATTACTCCACAGATGGAAATCTGAAGCTGGATCATATCGCGCTGCCTGATTTCAGAGCGGGAGCTATGGAAAACTGGGGACTTATCAAATACAGGTTTGATGAAATTATTTTTTATGGTTACTTTACTCTATTGTTCAGCGCCAAGCTGAAGACAGGGTGCTATGCTATGGATGCCTTCAATAGGGGAGGATTATCATAAGCTGATGATGATGATTTTTGAACTGTGATGTACAAATTTTCGGTTACTCACAGCCAAAGATTGTTCCTGAGCTAAAAGCAGTATGTAAGATATGACCAAGTAATCTGTCAAATAGAAATAAAAGATAGCCCGATTCGCTTTTTTTCTTTTTCTGCAACTTCAGGCCACAATAGCCGCAAGTTTTTTTTAGTTTTTTTTTTTTTTGTTTTTATTTATTTTGCAAGTTTAAAGTGCTACTACTCTACTTTGATAATTACTTCTTTTTTTCTATCAGCGACATAAAAATACTCTTTTAAATCTTGAATGTCTATCACGAGGTATTTCAACCTGAATCTTATGACAGATAAAGCATTATACTTGGGTATAATACTTTATTATACTAAGGTAAGTATTATACTTAGGTAAGTATTATACTAAGGTAATGTAATGTATAGTAAGTATTTACGAGTTGTTTTTAATATTTATAACAACGTTTTCAGAGAATCCCTCCTACTCTACGTCCCAGAGGATTCAACTCCTTACTACAAGTACCGCGTCGCTCAGATAATGGCACACGAGACTACTCACATGTGGTTCGGAGACCTGGTGACCTGTCATTGGTGGAGCAACACTTGGCTGAATGAAGGATTCGCTAACTACTTCCAGGATTATATTACTGCTACGGTACGCAAACAGATTTAAGGGTTGTTTACCTGTCATGCGGATTTCCTCCCGCCTGCGGATCTGGACCCCGTGCATGTCATAGCACGCTCCAGCCAATCCGCGTCCCGCGTGCGTGTGGCACGCGTGATAGGAAAACTTATAACCAATATACCTTTTTATGTTTCGGGTCAGTATAAGAATCCTAATAGTGTGAGGCCACACTGAATGAGCGGTGGCTGGAGCCTAGGCGGGCGCGACAAGCGGGAGCGCGCGGTGGCCACAGTGACGCGCGAGCTCTTGTAGCGGTTCGACGTATATCAGGTGTCGCAAACTATGGACCAAGATTTGCTATTTTTACTAGACAGTCCGATCCTGAGATGGGAGGTGTTCAACACTAGAGATGGTGTGCAGGAAATAAATAAAAACAGAGCAATAACTGGTATTTTTTTTAGCTTTTATATGAAGAATTGAGATTATACCCTAAAACATTCTTTGAGTACACTCGAATGCCCGTGTCAACATTTGACTACATACTAAGTAAAATATCACCTAAAATCACCAAATAATATAGTAGTAAAAGATAGTTTTAACAGCCATTTTATGACAAGACGCGCAAACGCCAAGCGTAAAGACCGAACTGGTTTGATATCCCCGCCACCCGCGCATTGGGTCGCTCGCTAACTAGGCCCGTAGTGTGGCCAGAACGCGCGGACAGGAGCGTTTGAAAATTACGCGCGCTGTCTCGCTCATGCCCGTCGCACTAGGCTTCCGCCTTAGTCACTACACTATGGACACAAAGGCGCGTTTCATATGTTTGATACTTCGCGCCCGTCGTCGCAACCGCGCTAGGCTCGCAGTGTGGCATCACACATAGTTATCTTGACTAGTTCGCAATGCCTTCAAGTTTTGTAACAGCAAATCGACGTAGGTATGTTTTTGCAGGAATTCATCCTAAATTGTTTGTCCTTGTTACACCGACGATTGCTAAGACGTTTATTTTTTGCGATTGTTAAATAATGGTGAGAGTAAATACAGAAATAATTGCAAAAGCATTTGATACGAAATACAAATACATTACAAGGACCGGTTTCGTAGTAAACTAGCTTATGCCCGAGGCTTCGCACACGTTTTCGTGGGATAAGGAGTATCCAAAATTTAAGTTTTGAAATGTAGTGTAATTTTCAGAAATGTAGGTAGATCTAGAATTTTCAGCCCGATTCATTCAGTACTTCTGGCGTAATGAGGTAACTAATATCCAATAATCTAACTATACAAACTTTTTCATTTATAATATTAGAATAAATTATTGTTATCATTTATTGGGAGTCTATTAAAAATCATATTAATCATTGATTTATCTTATTTCCAACCAATACCATCACAGGTTGATCCATCCGTATCCTCCGCTGACGCCCTTGTAACCGGCTCAGTCTACGCGGCATACGACGCGGACAGTTCATCATCATCACCAGCGATCACCAACGACGAAGTCAACTCACCTGCCGAGATCAGCGGACATTTCGGCACGATCACATATCAGAAAGCAGGATCTGTTATCAGGATGATGCATCATTTGATCGGCGATGAAGGCTTTAGACATGGGTTGCATAACTATTTGGACACAAAGTAAGTCTGTCCTATGTTATTTTTAAAATAGAAATCACCGTGGTCTTGGCGTAAGAATCGACCCCTCCAAATCCAACCATGGATGTAAGGATCGACTAAGAGAATTCACAAGAGGCAGCAGATTCCTTCTGTGTATTTTAACACTTGAACTGCGATGACTAAATCCGCCTGTCAATCGTGGTGAATATGATTATTCTTTTTTCTTAAGATTTTTTGAGGCTTGACTCAGTCTCAAAGGTAAAATATAGATGATGTGTGTTGCCAACTACATACAATTATTTTGAGAGTGGGAAAGGGGACGAAATTATTGTCAGAATTCATTTGAATGTTTGCCCGCCATAACCTTTGCTATCGATAAAATGTGTTAGACACCATCTTCATTTCAAAAAGGTAAGTCTTAATGTTCGTAATACTTACCTATATGTATAAAATGTAGAGTTTAAAATCTTTTTACAATATTCAGACCAATGACAGTCGCTATGACTTGTTTCAGCAAATTCACCTCAGGCTACCCTGAAAAGCTGTACGCTGCTCTAGAAATTGGCGTCCATAACACCAGCGCCTTGTCCATGTACCCCAACACTGCCATAACTGAAGTCATGAGCTCCTGGATCTCTCAAGCTGGACATCCGGTGCTTCATGTGGAAGTGGACTATAGCACTGACAAAATTGTGCTAACACAGGTACTTACTTCATTACGCCTAAGGTTTTTGTTTCTATAATGCCTTAAGTGGTGGTAAGGTTTTAGCGAAAATTCGTAGAATTTTTGAAATCCCAAATGTTACGACCTGGACGGGACTTGAACCAACCTTCCACCGAGAATGGGAAGGCGCTGCTAATTACGAACGAAAGAAGAAGAAATAACGAAAGCGACCGAGACAAGGGGTAAAACTGGAATAAGAAAAAACGGCAAGGGGGAAATCTGGACTTTTTAAAAATGAAATTCCAGTTTTCAAGGATTCGTCAAGGGGGAAAACTGGAATAAGCCCCTAATTGGACCTAATTCAAGCAGTCCACTTTCGGAAGCTAGTTACCAGTCTCCTCATTTGATTCTTAAGTCTATTACAGTGTGTGATAAATATTTTCCAAAGAAATTAATAAATCCCAAAAATTTACGATCTCGACGGGATTCGAACCCGCACCTTCCCCTTCAGCGCAGGGTTGCTCTTTTTCCAACTAAGCTACGTGATCTTATCTAGTCGACCCGAAAATCTTTGGGAGTTCTTTCGGCACTTACGCCGTCAGCCAAATTTTCCAAAATTTAAAATGTCTAAAAATATTTTCTTTTTCGTCTCCAGAAACGTTTCTACACAAACTCCAGCCTGTCTTCCGACGAAACGTACGACATTCCTATAACTTACGCCACAGGGGTAAACACTTCCTTCACAAACACAAGGCCCGCGTTTGTGATGAAGAACAAAACTCATGAGTTCTTCATTGACGGGATTGGCTCTAGTCATACTTGGGTTATCTTCAACGTTCAAGAAACTGGTATGAATACATTTGGACCTGATAGCTTTAGAGTATGTGTCCAATAGAATAGAACAGATAGACATAGAAAAGAAAAAATATTTATTTAGACCAAAAAACAAAAAAAAACAAATGGAAAACAAAAACAGTTTAATTTAGAGGCAAGTGACACAAAAGGGTGGTAGTAAAAATGAGGTGGCCCTGCCTCCATGACCCTGCACCAGAATATGGGTTGGCTCAGCGCTGTGCTGGAAATGCTCAGAGCTGCTATTTTTCAGCCAAAGACTACATTAAGCGATTTGAAGTACGCGCTTTGGCACCACGCGGTTCAAAACCGTCTGGTCATCTACATCCGTACGTACCTTAACGCGCGCTTCTGTTCTATACATTTTTGTATTTATTTTATTTTTATTCAAGAGTGCGTCAGATTTGGTCAGAATGGTCGAGGCGCGGTAAACACGGTCCACTCGCTCGTAGTAATTCTAAGACAAAATTTAAGACGTCACTGTATGCATCGACATAACAAGTAATTACATTTTCAGGATTGTACAGAGTCAACTATGATGACCACAGTTGGGAACACTTAGCAAGTGCTCTAAAGGGTTCAGATCGCGAGAAAATTCATCATTTGAACAGAGCCAAGGTACAAACTTATCTACGGTTGAAACAATAAAACTAGAATTTATGTGTCGGAAATTATTATAAATAACAACTAACAAAAACAATGTCATTAGAAAATTTAGTAGTTTTGCCCTAACATGTACATAAATGTTCATGCGACTTCTTGGTTCACCAATTTCTTGACGAATCTTTCAATCATTGGTAGAAAAGAAAATTCAAAATTTCAACATAATGTCTTGTAATTTGCCTGTGGCCTTAAGTCAGTGGGGTGCCGTAGCTCACCGGGTTTTAAAAAATATCTGAGCGTCTGGTCAAAGCGACGCGTGACCCGAGAGCTAGTGAGTACCTATCTGGCGCAGCGCATCATATAGCTTACAGATTGTTTGCAACGGTATGCACTTAGCTTTATTGTTTTAATTGTAAATAATAATAAAATGGGTAAATAATGGGTTTCTATTATTTGATTGTAGTTTTCTTTGTTAATAAAGTTATTCATTAACCTCTTTTTCAGATTGTGAACGACTTATTCGCGTTCATATACGCTGATCAAGCTGGTTTTCACATTTTGTATGACCTATTACAATTCTTGTCCTTTGAAACGGATTATTCCGTTTGGTATGCGGCTGTAAGAGGGCTAAACAAACTGTGGAATACTTACCAAGGGAGTGACGCTTTATCAGATGTTCAGGTGAGTTTTCATAAATTAACTATAAAATATTTTAGACCATTTAAATTATAAGGTGTAAACGTGGTAAAGCACGTGCTTCAAAACTTTGAAGTACTGATGGATTGGATGTATCGATATCAAACCAACCAACGCTCGACGAACGCAACGCTAACGCTTTATGTGTATTCGCTCTGAGTACCTATTATTATCTCGTAAACATACTCGTAAACTATAAATTAGCTGCAAAAACAACCAAAATTTATAATAGCCACGCAGTTCCACTCTCATTTGAGTCTCCTAAAAAGGATATTGTACTATCTGAATATACACCAACCAGTGAACCTGTGTTTGCGCGCAGATGTGCACTATAATATGTCCAACGCACCAAAGAGGATACTTGTTGAGACGTTGAGACTGGCCACCGTTGCTGAAATTCGGCTAGAAAGGCATCAGTGACCCAAGCAAGTCGAATTTTATAATATGTATAGTCACGCACATCTATTCAGGCACATTCAAACCACAAGTAGACTTGGTTTCAGCCCTGCTTGAAGTCCTAAAAAACCAAAGCTAGAAGATGGAAGAATAACATTTCACAGTTATTGCTATTCTTATTAATGTTCATTTACAGGCGTACGCACTTAAAATTGTTGAGAGCGGCATCACCAAACTAGGATATGAGGTCGGAGCAAACGACGACTACGACACTCTGAGGAATCGGATGCAGATCCTGGAGTTTGCTTGCAAGTTGGGACACCAGGGCTGTATCGACCACATGGTGGAGCTGTTCAGACAGTTCAGGGATAATGATGTTCCGTGAGTTTAAAGAGCATTTAGAAACTACTGCAATGGCTTTAAGTTGGGTTATTAGCATAACATGGCCAGGATACGAACGATAGAATACCTGAAAACGGCGGAGATAGTTTTTGGCTAAGACAACTTTAAAAGATTGTCACTTGACAGACGCAACCAGTTCATCTAATTCAACTTGAGCAGGTCAGTTCAATAATGTTTTCGTGAATGTATCACTTTCTTATTTCGCCTTCCATTGATTTATATTTCTTATTTTCTTTTTCAATCTTTTATTATTTTTAAACAGAGTTTTAAATAACTAGGTCACCCTTAAGAACAAAATTTCAAATGGCAGTGACGTCTTCCTCTGACTTTTGGTTCTGGCCACTTCTTCCAATATATTCGGCCATAATTTTTGATCTACTGTCGGTGTGCATATATTTGGGGGCACCATGAATTATGGTTATCACACATTTTTATCCAAACAGGGTGCCACCAAGCCTCAGGCCTGCAGCGTACTGCATCGGGCTGCGCTTTGGGACCGGAGATGATTACGAATTCTTGTGGAGTAGAATGGAGAAGACCAACGTCGCCAGTGAGGCTAGGGTCATTGGTGAAGTGCTGGGATGTACTTCAGATGAAGGGAAATTAAGGAGGTAAGAACAGATAGGAAAATAATTTCGAAATGGGATAAAAAACAAGACAAAGTACTTCATTCTAGTAATCATTCTGAAATTCAATTTTTTCTTACATGCTCGCTCTCGACCAGATTGGGTAAGATAGGACCAGATAATCACGATACCACCTAAAAGTTTGGGCACTGATATTCACATAGCAATTGAATATTATGTATTGAATTATGTATCTATTTCAATTATGTAGTACCCATAATACAAGCTCTGCTTAGCTTAACATTAAGTCGACCGACGACCTCTGTGGCGCGGTGGGCGAAGGCCTGCCTGCGACGCAGGAGGTTGCGGGTTCGATTCCCGCTTCGGGACAAATGTGTGTACGATCTGCAGACATTTGTTCAGGGTGTTCTGGTCGTTTTCTATGTATAATAAAAAAATATCTATCTATGTAATGTATAATATTATGTATATCAGTTATCTAGTACCCATAACACAAGCTCTGCTTAGCTTGGGGCTAGATAATGCTGTGTGAATTGTCCAGCATTATTTATTTATATTTAAGTAAGTTAGTCAGTTAAAGTTTCTAATACATTAACATTAAGTAAGTCATCATAAGTAGCAAGGCATGATAACTGGCTAGTCTTCCATTGCAACACCCTCTACATACTGTGAAGATTTTATGAATACTCTCCTAATCGCTAAGACCATGACTGTTTGAATGCAATTTAAAAAATACTGAATACTGAAAGCATTCGATCGTTTAGACCACATCATACTATTGCGTAAATTACATGAATTAAGAATTCGGGGTAACCGGCTTAGATGTTTTGAATCATACCTGTGGAAACGGTCACAAGCCGTTGTTATATGAGGTTTCCGGTCTAACTATTTTTTGTATTTTCTTTATTCAGGACAATAAACAGCTGTACAATGTAGACTTATTACATATTGTTCTTATTTTATGTGATCCTAAATGTACAACCAATCGCATTATCCACAGATTACAACAAAAGTTTTACTACAAAAGTTTTACTATGTAGATACAAAGTATATTCTAAGGTTATTTTCGCGAGAACTCATAATAACTCACCTCAGTCTGCCTGTGACCATGGAAGCTGAAAAGCCTCCGAAACGTCAAGTTATAAACAAGTCATTTGAACTTTAGTTTCTCCTCTTCTGTTTTTTCTAAGTTTCTGTGTTGTGTATAGAAATGAGAAATATTATTTTGTCTTGTTCAACTATTATAATTTTTATTGTTATCCATCAGCTACTTGGTTTCCATGCAGAAAGAAAACAGTCCGATCAGAACCCAGGATCTGACAGTTCCTCTATCAAGTATCCTGTCACACTATGACAATTTGGAACTTGTCATGGGTGAACTGAAGGGAAACTACAGCTATTGGAGTACCATGTAAGTTTTTAAGAGCCTTTTAATGAATACACACTTTATTGTACAATAAAAATAAACATGAATAAATAATCTTATATCTAAAATAAACAAAATACAGTACAAAAGGCGGCCTTATCGCTGAGAGCGATTTCTCCCAGGCAACCTTTGCTATCCCATTGTTGGGCAAATACGTCCCTCTCATCATACCATTCTACTCTGGTTTGACTTCGAAAAAAGGAGGAAATTCTTTGTTCTGGTGGGCCGAGTTTAATGACTTCTTTGTTTATGTAAAAGAAATGATCCCAGGGTGGTCCCAAATAAATTCTAATAATGTGGGATTACAAATAATACCGCAAAACTTGAAAAATAGTGTAAATATAAAGAAATTTAAAAACGGTTTTTAGTTTTTTCAATATAATCAAATTATTAGAAGACCATACTAAACCTTTCGTATTCTTAACAATTCTTATGACTTTGCTGTCCCACTGTAGGGCAAACTTCCCTCCCTTCATAGTTCTTCACTCTATTTTACAACATAGATTTGAATATTGTTTGCAGTTACCCATCGATGGACACTGTTCTCTCAACAGTTGCATCGGTGCTGCACACAGAAGCAGATTTTGATGAAGTTAGTATAATTTTGTATAAATATTTTTAAACTTAAGCGATCTGAACACATAATTATAAATACTATTTAACCTTATTTTCCCGACGTATCGACAGGTTAACACACTGTCGTGGTCACTTTGTTGTCAAAATCTTGTAAACCTACCTTATGTCAACAAATCGATGAAAAATTTGGACAAGTATACACGTAAGTATACAAGTGTACACGACCGTAAATGCATGGATAGTGATTTCTTAAACATAGAAAACCACTAGTACACCCAGAACAACTATCCACAGATAGTACAAACATTTGTCCCTAAGCGGAAATGGAACCCGCATCTCCTGCTTTGTATGCGAGTCTTCGCCCGCTGAGCCACAGAGATCGTTAAGCGTTTGACTATATTCCAACAGGTACCTACCTAGGCCAGGTTAACCTGACCTAGGTAGGTTTATCCCTGTAGTTCCATGGTAGAAATGGGTATATCTATTTATTGTTCTAGATAAAAAAATGTTCTATGACGCCACAGTCCTATAGAACAAATGGGAGTTACCGTTATTAGCAGACTCATTAGGACAAACTATAGCAGCTTGTATACAATTGCTAAATCACTGCGTAATGACTTAGAACGAGGTCATGTCACCATAAACAAGGGCCCTCCTATTTGTATATAAATATTGGGTTTAAAGACAACCATACATGATCACTTTCATCCATGATTCAAAATTCAAAAAAATTCAAAATTCAATAACTTTATTTCTTTAGGCTTACAAAATAAGCACTAAGACAAGTCAACTTTTGTACATAAACAGCTTAATAATAGTAATTATTATCAAATAAGAAACAAAATGTTATTGATTTTGTTCGGTTCAATTTTTTGTCCACTAGTGGAAGAAGCGATACTATTGGTACACGATGCATGATAGTATTGATTAGAAAAAAAAACCAGCGACCACTTTTGTCATGTAACACCAAAAAAGTTGAGTATCTAGGGTGGTTTTGGGTGGACTCGACCTCAGCTATCTTATCTCGCCTCTGGTGTCTCCGGTGAATGACATTCCTTAATGACGTTGACCGGAGAGACCATGTATGGCATCTTACAATAGATTACCCTGGAGTGGTATGTTTGACAAACACTTATTCAGGTCGCCCTGTTAATTAGCACCGGCTATCTTTTGTTTTTGTTCCGATAGTGTTTTATTGGCAATTAACATTTCGTAAACAGTTTTCTCGTATTTTAAATGTGAAGAGAGTGGCTCTGACGGAAGACCAGCGTTGGTTGCTAGCTTGCTAGTCAACCAACTCATGCTGAGGCAGAGCCATTTTGTTACAGGGCATACATTTTTGCATGTTTATCTAAGTTTATTGTGTATTTTAGTGTAAGTTTGTGTAAGTCTTTTAACAAATAAATTGATATTCTATTCTATTCTAAGAAAAAAACACCCCTTTTTACCCGACTACCAACGGACGAGGGTTATGATTATTTAATGCATATGTTGATTTATAATTTTGATTTTGGCCTATACGAAGGACGTCAGTTTTAACTCTCTGTATATAGATTCTAACTTTTCAAAGTCATAAAACAACATTTTATCTGATAGTCCAATTTACTTTCTGTGCCTTGATGATGATGATGACCTTCAAGCCGAGTTTCGATCACGGTGGCCAGTCTCAATGGAAGCTATTGCAACATTTGCGCAGAACATCATTATACGTTAGGCCGTTGGTCATGCGTCTGAACTCTCCCCGGTCGTGTTGGTCTGCCATCTCATCGCAGTAAAAGAGTGAGTGACTTCACCTAAGTCACAAATAATGCAGGTGCAATGCGGTTTATCTCACACACAGGAATATATGTGAGATAAACCCTTATCTTACCAATGTGATTTTGCCTACCCTAGACCCCATACCTATGTAATCAAATCTGCGGTTTTGACATTGTATTGAATTTTAACTACAGGATTATTTAATTTTACTTATAGTTGACATGCATGAACCTGACATTAAAATATGTACCTTTAATTATATTAACTTAGAGTTTGCCATTTTATATAAATTCTTTTGCAGTGCCCTACAGGGTGCATGTACTATTGACCTAGGCTAACATTAATATCTAAGCTGTATACATGTACATGTGAGCAAAATAAACAATAAACAATAAACTGCTATGCACCTGTGATTGCGCACAACTTGAACTAACTTATTGCATTTTACAGTTCGAAGAATTCCTGACATCCTGCACCGCATGTACCGAAGAAGCTAAGACTGCAGGTCGTTCCTCCATGGGGCAGGCGCGGGTTACTCTAGCCTGGGCAGAAAGCCACAAGGCACAGATCCTGACGTATTTGAGGAGCAGTTCGACGATCGCCACGCCATCTATGAATCTAGTTGTGGCTTTGGCGGTGGTTTTGGAAACTTTCTTTATTCTTTGAGGTTCGATTCTTTTGATAGGTTCGATTTTTTGAGACCTTTGAATTGATTTTTGATTTTTTAATAAAATGTTATTTTAAGAATAAGATTACTTGTATATTATGTTATATTTGTATTTTAATATAAACTGAAACGAAGAGATTCAATTCCACTATAAACGTAGCGATAAGCAAATTAAATTTAAAATCTTCTAATTTTATTTTAGAACTTTTAAAATAACATTATAAGTATTTTTGCAACCATGTTGTTTTTTTATAGAAAGTAGTTATACCGTAAAAATAATAATATTTTATTTATATTCCACCTAAACGAATTTACGAAAGCTTACCGAATTAAAAAAGTGTATATAAAGTGTAATATAAAGTGCATAAAATATTGTTTTAAATATTTCGATTATAAAATACTTAAAAAAACTTAAACTTTTGCGATATTAACATAGTTAATGATTATTTATCGGGTTAAAATAATGATAAACAACTATAAAACGATAAACAACTTTAAATAATGCTGAGCAATCCACACAGCACAGAAACACCACAGAGTAGAATGTTGGGGAAATAATAACAAAAACCTTAATAATATACCCTCATGAACCCGTTAAATAAATCACTTGAGTAAGAAATAATTTAAAAAAATAGTTTTCATAAACAGTAATCACAATGTAAATTTAGGTAAAATAAAAAAATCTTGAGTTAATTTTACTTTGTATTTATTTAAGGAACCATCCACTATTACTATTTTATATACCTATCCATCAAAAATAGTGTAATTTGAGCTGATCTTATGTACTACCTTTGTAATATTATACCCTGCTACACAGTAGGTACGTACTTCTAATTATACATAAATAATTTCCTAATAATAAAATAACACTACAACTTTTAGAAGAAAAACGTTTCTAAAAGATTTAAGACCTATGATTGATACATCATTGTTGTGTCTTAGCCAGCATTCTTTTCCCAGTAGATTTGACTTTTGGATAGATAGATAGATAGAAAACAGTACATAAATAAATGCTACGAGAAGAAGTTCAAAAACGGCCTTATCGCTATGAGAGATCTCTTCCAGGCAACCTTGGGATGGACTGGACATATAAGAACAATAAAGAAGGTGGCACTTGAAAAAAGAAATTATAAAATGCTTACTCTACTAAATATCTACATAACCTACAAAGTTACAATAAACTTACACGAAGATAAAGATAAGTTGCCTAACTTTGTAACGATAGGTATGCTGATGAAGCAGTATTGTTGAAGTATTGTTTTTTTGGAATACAATCAAGACTTCTTATCGAATAATAAATATGCAGGAATGAATCAAGCGTACCTATAAATAACGTGTAATAATTGGAGCATTGCGATTATGCGAGACAAGGTCAGGAATGACGTGGATGATGTCATATAGCAAATTCTCGGAGCATGAAACAACAAACCGATTCATTATTTTCAGTTTAACTTGTTTTATTTATTTTAAGCATACGACATTGACCTACCTTACCTACCTTCCTTTTAGTGAAACAAAAGGAAGATAGGTCATTTGACTGGTAGAAAAACCTGAAAAAGTACAATACAATAGGTAGGTATAATAACTTTATTGACAACACCAAGTTAAAGGTCAAGTACCAAGGTAGGTATACATTATACATCATCATCATCATCATCAGCCTATATCAGTCCACATTATACATATTTCTGATTTAACAATAATTTATATTTGAGTCACAATAAAATCAGGATTACCCAAAAAAAATAAATTAAAAATATTTATTGAAAATTAAATAAACACAATTAATTTTATATAAATTTAGGCATTCATAATATAATTCTAATTTATGATTCATAAATAAGCGAAATACTGCTGGCAGATGCTGGATGCGTCAAGCTGAAGACAGGGCGCTATGGCGCTCATTAGGGGAAGCCTATGTCCAACAGTGGACTAATATAGGCGGATGATGATGATGAATATAAACGGACATCACATATAAAATTTGCCCAAGAAGTCCACTGCAGTACACAGGCCTCTCAAAATGAGGAAGATTTGCCAACCACGCTTGACAGGCACATAAGCAGAAATCAAACGTTT
This sequence comes from Eupithecia exiguata, assembly GCA_947086465.1. Classification (NCBI taxonomy): domain Eukaryota; kingdom Metazoa; phylum Arthropoda; class Insecta; order Lepidoptera; family Geometridae; genus Eupithecia; species Eupithecia exiguata. Next base: position 11,860,073 of record OX352233.1, read on the forward strand.
ATTTCTGAAGGCTTAAAAAATAAGCTCATAGTGGAAGCCGCCTGGTAATTTGAGACGTGTAAAACTTTTTTAATAATCTGAACAAATGGGTCGTACCTAAAACTTTGCAACAGGATGAAAATAAAAAAGGGGAAACAGCACGATCTCCCAGCGCTAACTCAATAAATGGCATATGTTGTGTTATAATCAGTGATCGGCGTAGGTAGTGCTATTCACGGGAATTAGTGACCGTTATCTTAACATGGATATGCCGTCTAAGTCCCGGCATATAATATTACCTATGGTTTTTTTTAGGGATTTGTATTTTATGTCATAGTACCTATTCAGCTTCATGCAAATACATTATTGTATTGGTCACTAAAGTTATCCCTTTCCCTCACGCTTTTGTAGATTATCGCGGGTGAGGTGAGGACTCGGTTTCACTGACGCACACATTTGCAGCGAGTACATCTATACTTATAATAAAATGTAACAGGTCCAAATCTATAAATTGAAACTATTTTGAAAAATATATTTGGAGGGCACTCTATTATCGTTACTGAAGGCAAAAATTTAATTTTTCATGTCTGTCGTGACATAATTTGAGTTCATACTACGAGCAAGGACATAGGATACTTTTTATTCCGGAATTCGTTATAGTTCAGTGTTGTAAGATCGTAAAAAAACAGTCAACATCATCATCAGCTTATTATATAGGCTAACAAATAAATTAAAAAAAGAAGCAATGTATTGCAAAATCCGCAGCTGATAGGGTCACGCACGGGTCATCGCCCCACACGCTCAGCTGCGAGCGAGATACCTACGCAAGCGGTACATTGCTGGCTAGCAAAGTAATTTAAAATCTTTAGTAATTTTTATCTTCAGCTACTATTTTTTTTTCGATCCGCGGATTATTTTTTTGTTTAAGTTTTGGGGTGCTGCACCACCCCCTTTCGTTTTCGGTAGTCGTCTGGTAACAGCCTGTATATTATTAAATTATAGAATTTTAACTACTACGTTTTGTTTTGATTTTGTTTCTATGTATAAATTTTGTTGATTTTCAATATCTGTGAATTGCTGTGTTGTTAATCGTTATTTTATTTATAAAATATTTTCATATTTCACAAATTATTATAGTAAAAAAATTTGCTTCATTTACATCAACATTCAGGAAAATATTCCCGTGAATCCCGGGGCATGTCCATATTAACATTATCATTTAGGTTCATTGACCCTAAATAGCACTACCTACGCCGATCACTGGTTATAATATAACCAATCAGAAAGACACACGTTATGTCTAGTCTTATGCAATATATCTACTTAATAAGCAACAAATATGTACAAACGTACTAGACCGAAGTGCGACCGAGACACCAATACACTGCCCATGCACGGCGACTCTCAGCAAAACGTGTTATAATAAATTGCTATCCCTTTACGCACGATCGCATCTTTATATCCCTGTCTGCAAATGGATAAATAATCTTAGTAAGCACGCGAAGCACGAACGCGGCGCCGCCGCCGCCGCCGCCGCGATGACTGTGGTAGGTGGACCTAATTGAACCTAATTTTAGCCTTCCACTTTCGATTACCTAATCTCCCTTTATTTACTTTCATCTAAGGCAACACCTACTAAAACACCTAGGGCTAAGTTGTGTGAGTGTGTATAAATAAAAGTGATAAATTATGTCAATGACGTATTGCGTAGGCTTCGCTATGCAAGACAAAGGTAATTGTCCATCTAGAGATGTTTGTTGAATGTCTCCTAGATGGACTTATACTTATCTAAGACTTAGGTAATTTGACTAGTACTTTGAATATAGAACAATGCAGTGAATTTAAATTAGGAGCCATAATATTAGACACCAATTTAAACTAGAAGAGTTATAAGGTTTTTTTTGTTATAGTGCTAACCCGTACTTTGGGTATCTCTAAGAAATGAAATAAATTCCCAAAAATTTTCGATTTCGGCCGGACTCGAACCCGCTCCCGCGCCACCGGCGCTATAGTCCGTAAGAGGTCCCAAAGATTTCGGTTGAACCGACTAGAGTTTCGTGGCTTAGTTGGTTGGTTAAATCACAGACCAGTTAAATCTAGATTTAACTGGTCTGTGAAAAATTAAAAATAAATCTATGAATAGGTAATCTGAGTATTTTTGAACAAGAACTACTCATGGAACTTAGGAACGTTGTAAAGTAAATCTTGTGCTAATTTACTAAGAAGGATTATATAGAGTCGCAATGTAGTAGGATAAAAAGTACTTTTTTAGGTTAGGTAGGTAGGTACTTACTTATTTCGAACACATATATATTGATACTTGTTTGCTTGGCTTTTGGTGGATTTGGAATTGCTATGGCAACAAATTTCTATGTAAGTATTACAGTTTTCCGATACATAAATTGACATAGAGTTTCTTGTTGATAAAAAAAATAGTAAAAAATATTTTATATTCTCTTCTGATGTTTGATAAAATATTTGTCCCTTCTCTATTAATCACTAAGGAATGTCTCCATCAAAAGATACATCATTATTGCGTCCATAAATCGCGTGGGTTTAAACTTGAACTTTCGATCGCGTAAATAATAGCCCTACCAACTACTTAGAGAAATTGTATAGAACCAGCCCACTCGTAGTACACGTAGGTACAACATACAATGAAAACGGGAATTTAGAAAGTAGGTATCATAGGAACCAAGACGAAATGTAAAAACCAAAACAGAAGTACCTAGGTAAAAACTGTAACAAAAAATTTACAAAGTTCCTTTGAGTATAAAAAGCATCCTTTGATCAACCACAAAAGCACCAAACTCTTTGAAAGGTGCCAAACTATAAAATCTTCGTTTAGGTAAAGTGCCCAATATAAACTGACCCTTGACCTTATATCGCAATTCACTTCGCTCTAGCTATCTTATAGTCAGTAACGTGAGTAAGGGGTCTTGATACACTGGCACAGTCTGGCGCCAATTCGATATGTCGAGTGGACACGAAGAACGTTTCCGCGCGCGTCCCGAGCGGACGTATTTCCCAACCGGAGATTGGCGGGAACGCGTTTGATTTGAAAATCGAACGAAAAATTTATTTTTATGATGGAGTTTCAGTGAAAAAGTTTGAATATAAAATTAAAAATAGTGTTCTAATTTCGAAGTGACTGAAAAAGAAGCCAAAATGTTTGGACTTTTTTTGTTTTTTCTGCTAACCGCAGGCGCAAACGGAGATCTTATCGAAGAGTGTATGAATTACACGATTTATCCGTTGCAATATGAACTTGAAATAACTCCGTTCGGTTTTACATCCAGTCCGAATTACCACTGTGATATATCAATAGATGTCATTGCAAACGTTCCTGGTATACAGATAATAGAAATTGATGCAAAAGATTTGGTTATACGTGAAGGTTCCATCAAAGTTTTGTATGGGAACACTGACATAGTGAATGGAGCAAGGCCTTATGAATATGATCAGAGAAATGGGAAGATCTACATACATTTGAGAGAACCACTCAGGAGATATGATGCGAGAACGAATTCAGTGTATAAAATAGTGATGTCGTTTGATAAATATGTGACAGAGGACAGTCTTGGTTTGTTTTTAGTGAAATATTACGATGAAGAGAGCCGAAGATACAAGTAAGTACCTACTTTATTAAAATGATTCAAAAAAGATTACTGATCACTTATAATTTTAGAGCATTATTTTATCAACTAAAGGCCGTAGAAAGGTCAGAGAGAGAAGTAGAAAGGTTTAGGGTAAATGTCAAACATAAGGACCAGGCCAATTTTAATTGTCCAACACGAAATTTCGTGTTTCGTTTCGACCAATCGCTGAAATCTGCCAAATTCCATCGTAATTTGTTCATCTTTATTTAAAATGAAGCATTCAGGTTCAGGCAAGCCCATGTGATTTGCCCTTGTATTAGATAAGTTAATTATGTAGATTACCATTTCGCACAAAAATAAACAAAACAATTGCGTATTTTGGAGAATTAATAAAGCGAAACAATTGATTGCGTCTTTTGTAGAAATACAATAGGGCTTCTGGACCAGAATTATTATTCTTATTAATATAGTATGTTTTTTTTTGTTATACTTAGTGCTTTCCCGCATTTTGGGTATCTCTAAGAACCGGCGCTATAGACCATAAGAGGTCCCGAAGATTTTCGGTTGAATCGACTAGGGTTTCGTGGCTTAGTTGGTTAGAGCACACCCGTACTAGGGTGGGGCGCGGGTTCGAGTCCCGTCGAAATCGAATATTGATATTTTTGGGAACTTAATTCGTTTCTTATTATAGTATGATTTGATTACCCATTTGGTACCAAATGTTTGATATAAAACATCCATGTTACATAATTGTAATGTGTTAATTATATGACCAAGTGGTTGTTTATCAAACAAATATAACCATAATTGGTACCTAAGGACTTCGTGGAGGCGGTAAGTAGGTACCTATAAGCAGTCACGTAGGTTTGCTATTTTACTATAAAAACTATCGTAGTTTGACGAATTCATTACAGATGTAAGCGGGTTAACTAGAACCGCACTCACCCTGAAGAAGTCCCTCGTTAAGGGATGAAACGTTGGTGTTCTTCCAACACAAATAAGGTTCGTAGTTAACCCGCTTACATCCGTAATGAAGTCACGTAGGTACTTGTGTCTTAATAGCCACCTACTTAGGTAATAATGAAGTAAATGGTTTAATTTGAAAACCAAGATCAGTTTTATATGATTATCCTTACGAGAATCAAAAGCTATAAAAACATTGCAGGTGATTAAAAATAATGGGAAATATGAAGTCACATCTAGCAATTCATTTAGATATATTATTATGTCTTTATGTTTCGCACTGTTGATTATGAATTAAACAACATAATAAGCTTAAATTATACCCATGTAGGTACCTACTTATTTTTTTTATTTTTTTTTTATGCGGTGTCTTACTGGGTGTGTATTTTTTATTTCAATCATTGGCTGGGGCAGTATGTGGCACCTTACCATACCCGTGCAGAAGAAGGCACAGGGATACAGTTTTAGAAAACCTTTTGGTTTAATTCAAGGTTCTAACAGATTCTATTTTTTGGAAGCCGATGACTCCGTTTTATGTCAAATTGGTTTTCCCCTAAACAGATGTGAAGTTTAAAGTTAGTTTTCTTTGACATATTGTTTACCTAAATCTACGTAGACTTGCATAAATATTAAGATTCTTAAATTTCACTTGTTGATTTTAGTTGTGTACGTTCCTCTATATTCCAGCCAAATTCGATGTACAGTATTTGTAAATAAACCACCCATACTTAACTTAAAATTCACTCTGTGGCCGTGTCTTTTATACGTAATTTACATTACTTGTCGATTTGAAATCCTTCCTTCAGTAAATATCATCAACATCATCATCCTATATTAGTCCACTGCTGGACATAGGCCTCCCCTAATGAGCGCCATAGCGCTTTTAGCGTCTTTCGCAAATCGTCATCTCACCTGGTCGGAGGGCGTCCTACACTACGTTTTCCGAGTCGCGGCAATAAATATGTATATCTGAAACTCTGAATCTTGAAACTCTGAATCTTTATATCTGAAAGTCTTAGTTTTTTGTGACGTGGTTTATTAGCAAACATTTCACATCTAGTTTGGCTAGTGTAGGTATACATTTATGGCGAATCGAAATAAAATACCTACTGAAAATAATGTAAAAAGAACACAAAAGGATAGTTTAGTTTAGTAGTGGATACACACGCATCGTAAACAACTAAAAGAGCATCACAGCGTCAACAACTTAGTAAACTAAGAAATAAAACAGATTTCTATGTGGGCTCCATTCATGGCCTGTGCATGTTTTTGCCGTAGTATATAGCTTTATATGGCAACGGCCATACATAGCCAGGTGGCCTTCTCTCCCACGTGGATAAGGAAATAAATAAAACTTCTACAACAGATAATAAAACGAGCCATGATTGAAAACTTTTAAAGTTAGACACTGTAGGTACTCGGTAGGCGCCTAAGTTCTAAGAATAAAGGCATTAGCACATACACCCAATACTGCGTACATTGTACAATCGATTGTTTTTTCCTACCTTTTTTTTCAAATAACTTGTGTATTTGTTGTATAAATAATCATAAATAACTAGTTTTTTAAGCTAAAAAAAATTATAACGTCATCAAGTCAGTGTTATAAGATATAGGTACCTACACGGTGCAATAAATAAAACGTCAAATGCGAGTTGGACTCGCGCACCGAGGGCTTGCACGCGTAAGTAACAAAACATTTTTTTTTGTGTATTCACAACAAATATACGGTTTTTTGGATTTTTTCCTATACTTGTGCTATAAGACCTTGCTTCTTGCTAAAATTCATGGTTCTAGGTCAACAGGAAGTACCTTAGGTTCGTAACTTCTTGGAGCCTCAACATAAATCAAACTTCTAAGTCAACGCAATCAAAAGTTACAGCCGTTTATGTCCAATAACCCAAGGAAATCACATGCACACAAAACCTATAGGCTACTTCCCTACCACCTACCTAGAATCATGAAATTAGGCAAGAAGAAAGGTCTTATATCACAAGTAAAGGGAAAAATCCGAAAACTGTAAAATTGTAGTTTATTTACAGAAAAAATAATTTTTGAATCTCGCCATGGACCAAACCCCTATAGGCTACTTTCCGTAGAACTAGAACCATTAATTAGGCTAGAAGTAAGGTCATAAAGCACAAGTAAAGGGAAAACTCCGAAAACTGTAATTAAAGTTAAAGTCATTTATTCCATCTTTAAACTTATAGTAAGCACTTAGACACGTCGAAAGATTTACATAAAATGTGTACAATGTACTTAGATCACACTAATTCCAACATCAGAATTATTTTCACAAATTAAGGATGTATCCGCCATAGATTCGATTGTAATTCATCTAATCATAGAGAAGCATTATTTTGATTCTCGCCATGGACCAATACCTATAGGTTACTTACCTTTATCCCGTTGAGTGATTTTGGCAAGAACATTATATTGATTATTTATATAAAAGACCTTGTTTTTATATAAATAATTAATATTATGTTTAGTTACCCTCGTTGCGCGAGGCCGACTCGCACTTGACGTTTTTATTTTTATTGTTATACCTCTTTTGTGTCTAAGCCTTTTTCGTATAAGCATCAATGGTTCTCGAATACTTTTATTGAATGTTTTTCTATTGACGCGGACTAAGTCCAGCTAGTTTTCGTTTTAGAGTCCTTTTATGTATCGTATTGGTGGTATCCACATTGTGCCCATGGAATAATGAAACAGCTTTATTTGGTTATTCTATTATTTATGTTGTCTATGACATAAGCTGGCAACATTTTTGCAGGCAACACATGTTGGGGATTCTTTTTTTACTCTCTCTTGTCTGTTTACCTACGAGAAAAACAGTACATGAACTTTGCGAAAAGTTATAGAATTTCATTTTATCTAAGTCCATCCTAAAAATACAGTAAACTAACACTAACATTAACAATGTTTTTCCATGCCCCGGTCCCACTCAGGTAATAATTAACTCAAGCAGCTAATGATTAACTTCAAAATTACAATGATCTCCCAAATGAGCATAATAACTTTGTCCTCTAAATAACACCGCGACCTAGGCCATCCTGTGTAATTAGTTTGCTAAATTGCAGTTTTGTACGAGTAGTTATGTTGACTACAACAATTGAGAAGTTAATTAGCTTAATAAATCCTCTTGTACACGGCTCATTAGCCACATGAACTGGGACATATCGGTTACAGTGTTGCAAGGACGGCTCTGTCAGTTTTGTGCAATGGCAATAATTTAATTCATATAAGGTGGTTCGAAGCGGGTTGGCGCGAGTATTTTTTTTGGGGTTTCAATTTTATCTGCATTCTACAAGCAATAAGGTCGCAATCGCCCTCCGACCAGGTGGGATGACGATTTACGAAAGGCTGCTGGCAGATGCTGGATGCGGCAAGCTGAAGACAGGGAACTATGGCGCTCATTAGGGGAGGCCTGGGGATGTCCAGCAGTGGACTAATACAGGCTGATGATGAGTGGTGTTTGCTAAAGTGCGAAAGGTTCGTCTCTTGTAAAAATCGCAAATGCAGATAATTTCTTAATTCATCTATATGACTCTAGAATAGGTTGGAAAATATACTTTATCTCGTAAAAATAAGACTCACAATACACAAGCTTTTCCAACCCACATGCTAAATGGGTCTATTAATGACAGGAACTGACCTTGCTCTCAGACTACAAACGCACGGTTCTTTACAAGGTTATAGCGTGCCAAATGTAGGTAGCTATTTGCAAATTTTGCAACTTCCCTGATGTTAGTGTGATAATGTATACATTTGGGTAGGAAAGTAAATAAACTTTGAAACAGATAGCCTTGGGGTTTCACAGATAATTTTGTATTTTGCGCCAAACGCTATAAATTACTACAAAAGATGGAAAAACCTTAATCAAAACACCTGTTTTTGATTGCTTTAAAACGAAAACATTTATAAATTAATCTAAACTCTACTAGGGTTTCTCACGTTAATTACTTTTATTTTACCGATGCTTTACAGTGACGTTGCTTGTATAGATCACCATCATCAGCCTATGTTCATTCACTGCTGGACATAGCTCCATAGCGCCCTGTCTTCAGCTTGATAGATAATCGTGTAGATAGTTCGACAGAAACATCGAAAATAACGTATTTTTATTAGTACAGAAGGTAGATTATTATAATTTATCATTAGGTATCAGTCCTTCCTGTTCCACGACTGGGCATGGGCCATGTTTGTGACTCGGTTCTGCGCTAGTCTGGGCCGGTTAATAATATTCAGGGGCCATATTCAACTAAACTTCATAGTGAAGCGAAAATGTGTCGTCCTATGACGATACTATCGTCATCAATGGTATCGTCACAGAATGACTCATTTTGGTAGGTATTCTACTTTTGATGAAAGAAACTACAGATGAAGGGATGTATGTCACGTGTCAAGGTTAAAACCATTTTATATCTTTTCATGCAAATACTACCACACGCACCATAGTTTTTTTCATTTAAGGATTCTACATGACGATTCTTAGACGATAATATCGGCATAAAAGCGATTGATTAGCAGAATTGGATTCTAAGCCATAATTAATGTTATTTTTGATCGATAGATACTTCAACACTGTCATCTTTTTCAGATACTTATACACATCGCGTTTCTCCCCAAACAAAGCCAAGTACGCCTTCCCGTGCTTCGACAACCCTCGCTTCGAAGCCGGCTTTAAGTTCAAGATCCGTCTGCCGCTGCGGGATATTCAGTACACCAACACAAGTCTTGTGATCTCTGAGGTTCTGAGGAAGGAAAGGTAAGGAAATGATCAGAGTATCTAGTATGGATGTGGACAATACCATCACAATACCTGAAAGGAAAAGTAAATTCAGGAAGTTCAATTAATTCATCATTATATTATTTCTAATATTTGCACCATCATCATCAGCCTAAAGTAGTTCACTGCTGGACATAGGCCTCCCCTAATGAGTGCTATAGCGCCCTGTCTTCAGCTTGCCGCATCCAGCATCTGCCAGCAGTTTTTTGCAAATTGGTTAACGGGCGGTGGTCGAAACGTTGTGGGACGAGAGCATCAAGTTTTGCAAAAAGCAGCGCACTGGCAAGAAGTCCAAACTCTCGGGCTGATGACAAAAAGACGGGAAACCACCCAAGCGATAGGAGGCTTCGTCATATAGGTCAGACCTGAACAAGCAAATTGCGAAGATGGTACAGCGCGACCTTCGGAACTCCAACACACTCCTCATTGAAGAGGCGATAGAGCAAATTATGGACTCTATGAAGCTAAGATTCAAAGATTAAAAAACCTAACCGGTAGACTGGGCTAGTAAGGTAAAAAACTTTTACTAGTATAGTACATAGGTACGTTCAAGTGAGAAAACAGGTTTGCCTTACAAGGTAACAAATTCTGTTCTCGTAATAATTAGTTTTTATAAGTTTCCTCGAATAACTTTCTCTATGTAATCCTTATACGGAGTAGAGATAAAAGCGCTGCGCAAAATAGAAATTGATATTGGAAACCTATTGTATGTTGTACTAAGCCAACGTGTTGCAAAAGTATCATATTACGGTAGGTAATTCTTTTCATAAAAATATTTAGAATGTTTTACTTATAATATACTAGCAGCGCCTTGCGGTTTCACCCGCGTAGTTTCCGTTCCCGTGGAAATTCCGTGATAAAAAGTAGCCTATGTTCTATCCCAGACTATAATCTATCTCTGTGCCAAATTTCATCCAGATCCGTTCAGCCGTTCTGGCGTGATAAAGGAACAAACATCCATCCATCTATCCATCCATCTAAACTTTCACGTTTATAATATTAGTGAGATTATTATAACAGATTTTTTAAGAAATTATTTGGTAGGTTAATGTAATAAATTTTTTGAATTTATAAGAACGAGGGCTTCGTCTTTTTTTTTTTTGTCATACTGCCGGGCAATGTCAGCGTCTTGGTCTTCCTACTGGTATTGATATGAATCAGTTGAGCTACTTGTAGATTGTTTGCAACACTGTAAAGTTACCTGTTTTAATTTTATATAGTAGTTGTAATTTGTTTCTATTTTGATTGTAAGTATATTGTTTCTCTAACTAACAGATACGTTAGCGACTCACTCGCCTTGGTATCTTGTCGAGGATCGGGTATCTTAGCATAAAAATCCAACTAATCAACTCCAGATCAAAAAATTCTAGTGTTGCTATGATCTCACCATCCACCAACATTCCGTACATTCATTGTAAGTACTTTCCGTTCCATCTTGTGAAACACTCCGCGATTTCCTTCGCCACATATGGCTATCGCTGAGAATGGTGTCAATTAATTGTGATCGATGTGTACACCGGCCACAATGTCCCATTCCCAGAAATGGATTTCTAGCATTGCCTTTGTGGTTTGCATTGAACCAGTTAAAGCATGACCATTTTGGAATCTGTTGTGAAGGGAATAATGTCGCTTCAAACATGACCATGACCATATTAAACCGTTAGTTCGGATATAGTCAAGTTCATTGTGATTTGATTTGTTCGGGCTAGCTCTACCGACAGTTTTACTAAAAGTTTGTCGTAGATATTGTAATGTTACTTCGTGTGCACGAATCTCACGAAGTTATTAAAGATGCAATAATTATCTCGTTCTTTCAATAAAAGCACTGTAGGTAAAATGTTCTGTTTAGTTGGTCTAAGTATTATTCCAGTCGATTCTACAAACATATTTGCAACCTCCTGATACATCGGTTAGGGTTAATTGGTTTGTTTTGATTTTTATTCAAACAAATAGGGTCTCATAAAAAAAATATGCTGGATAATTTACACAGCATCATCTAGTCCCAAACCAAGCAGGGCTTGGGTTATGGGTAATATATGATTATATATAGAAAAATATTTTTTTACTATACATAATAACATCCAGAACACCCTAAAAAATACTGTACATGTACCAACATATTTTATATTCAAAATAATTGCCAATAAATGCCAGGTTGCCTGGCAGAGCGATAAGACCGCCTATTGTCACTTATATTTGAGTTGTTTAATTTGTAAATTGTTTTTAGTTTTAAGTGTGCACTAAAGTATGTTCTATCGATCTATATAATTACAAATTTTACTACAGAGATATTTATTCATATTCATTTTCTCCTCTTTCAGTACCAAGAACTACCAGATCATCAACTTCAGGCCATCTCCTCAAGTCTCCCTCCACCAGGTCGGCTTCCACGTCTCTTCCTTCGCACACGACCAGCTCCGAGCCACGACCACCAACGATACCCTCTACATATGGGCACCGTCTCACGATCTACACAACTATAAGTTTATATTGCACTATGGAGTAAAGATTATAGACCTTATCCATGGGTTCTCAGGGACTAGAAGACCGCTGCTGAATGGACCGATCAATATAGTAGCAGTTCCAGCGAAATTGGATGGATATGAAATTTCTAGCTGGAATCTGTTGACAAACAGGTAAGTTGATTTTGTTGAAATTTGAGCTGTCAGAGCTGTTGCTTTAGATTCGGTTTCCTGTTACGTACGTGAGTCAAGGTCAAGAGACTGAAACGAGTACTCATGTTAGGGTACTGAAGTTGCAATCGCAAAAAGCTCGCAATCTATCTTGGTACAATAAAAATATCTGTATTTGTAATGCATTGTATTACGTATATCGGTCATCTAGTTCCCATAACACAAGCTCTGCTTAGCTTGGGGCTAGATGATGTGTGCGGATTGGCCACCATTATTTATTTATTTAATCAGCTATACTAACGAATAATGATATTTAGTTGTAATAATTAACAAAGAAAATCACAATCAAATAATAGAAACAATTAAACCTTGTATCTACCATTGAAACGATTGAGCTAATTACAGACTGTTGCAAATAATCTACAGGTAGCTCACTGATCTATGTATATCATTACCAATCGGGCGCGCCACTCGGCTCACGGTCCGCTTCGACCAGACACATAATTTTTTGAAAACCAGTTTAGCCTCGGTACCCCACCGACCTAGAGTCTCGACTCCAAGGGGAGCAAATACGTAGGCTCTGTCGAGACCCTTGAGATCTTCTACCAAATCTGCTGCCGCACCAGCCCTCCCCGAAAAATGGGAAGGCGCAAGTATAATGATGTTATATTTTATGATCATTGTTTATTTGACTTTTAGCTCTTGCATCATTAAACTTCTAGTACTCAATCGGTTTATTTCAACACTCAATACATTTTCTCGCAAAGTGAGTCAGAAATACAAAAGCATTTAAAACTTAATGGATTGAATCCCAAAGGTTAAATTGGGTTTATTCTTAGAAACCACTTACGAGCTTGCATTATAGTAATGAAATCGACCTGCATACGAATGATTGATTTACATTTTCCTCGTTACGATAGCGGTACATTATCTGGCACTAATTTCAACCACATGGTTTTAACGATAACTCAATATTTCATCATAATAAAATTCAGTTCCACTTGCTTTACGTAGGATAATTTGTTTGTTTTTAATAACTTTCTAAAATTAAATACACAAACAACTACGCAAGTAACCTTTTCTTAAAAATATACAGCTCACAGCAGTAATTATTAACATAGACTTATGCATCTCTAAATAGAACGTATTATTACGATTAATCGCGCAAAACTGTACCTTACTAACCGTTCTATATATATATATAACACTATCATAGATACTAATTCGAAAGTTTGAATGTTTGTTACCTGTTTACGCCAAGACTACTGAACGGATCAGGCTGGAATAAAACAAAGGTTTTATTCCATATTCCCATGGAATAGAAATGACCCCTAAGCGTTTCCATAGAAGAAGAGAGATCCGAAGTCGAGGGCACAAATTCATTGTAGGCAGATAAACAGATAAACATTTTATTAATAATTTGTCAAATTATTCGTCACAATAATTTACAGTTAATTATTTATCATTGATTATTATAGATTATGATATCTTAGTTATTCTTTGACATTTTCGCAAAGCTTACAGTTAAGCTTTACTTACGTACCCAATAAGTGCCATAACTATCACTGTAATGTGTTATTGCTGCAAATAAATATCTTTTATCTTTTTAAGCTTTAAAGAATTTGTGTGTAAAACATCTTCACCTTGGAATATAACTCGTTGCTAGACTTTGTACGTACCTAGGTACCACGTTTTCCCACTGCTCAGCTATACTGCTCTACTGAGTAGAGTAGTGCGAACTCTCGTTATCAAACTGACGAGCATTTTGCTCTCTCCACTGCTCAACGAAACTACTCAACTCAACATCAAGGGTACTTATTAAATTAAAATCTTCCTATCCCATATTTTCAAATCATTTTATATTCTTAATCTCTCGTGGTCACCTACATCTATCTGTATTGGCAGAGTTATTTGCGGAACAAGGTCATGTTCCAATGCTAGGTGACTCTTTCGCGAGTCTGAGAATATTGAAAACAAACGTGAACCGTTGAGTAATAGGAAACGGCTATTGGCTTATTGCCATACTGATGCCTTTTGAGGGATTGTCTGTTAAGTTGACCGAGGTTGGGATTTCCAAAATTGTACAGTGGGAGATAATAATAGATATTATTTTACTCTCTGCATGTGCTTTCTTATGAACGATTTTGTATTTTTGATCTTCATGAACAAATTACTACGTGTTTTGAATTTGAACTCGTTTGTTTATAAACTTTTCAATAAAACTCGCAAAAGCTTTCATGAAAAAAAAATCTATCAAATGCTTTTAGCATTTGATTAATTATTTAGATATCTATTCTTGTCTGTTTAGCCACTAAATCGCAAAGATCTCAGTAACAATGTATGAAAAATAATATGAAAAATTTCAGTGCCTACAAACTATCCAACATAGACGGCCTTACCAGCATCCAACAGCTCGAGAGGATGAAGTTCGAGCTGGCTCAGCAGCTCAGCCGACTGTGGCTCGGGAACCCTGGGGAGACGCAGGTCACCAGGTGGAGAGAAGAGTGGTTCAAGGAGGGGATTGCTACTTATATGGCGTATTATCTACTTACGCAGGTAACTAGCAGAATTTGAACCATGGATTTTTGAGGTTTTTGTTACTCCATGCTTGAAAACATATTAAACATAAAATGGTAGCAGATATATTTTGGCCTGAAATAGCAATCACCAAAAAGCTTGCAGTAACAGGAATTCTTCTAGAGTCTTGACCAGTTATCTGATATTATATACATTACACAAGAACATGACACTATCTTGAGAAAATATGTAAATGCAGTGACAAAGATAGTCTTATTCAATCAGGCAAAAAACAAGAGAGAGTGGTTTCAAATTGGAGGAATTAAGTAAACAAAGAAAATGCTAATAAGAGCTTAAATGATGATAGCAAACTACTGGCAGTTACCTATAGACCAAGTCTTTTCAATCGATGTAAAACAAATAATCTTTTTCCAGTACAACTACGGTTCGCAAGCTGTAGGCCCCAGATACCCCTTGAGCTACTACGGTCTCAAAATGAAGCACGAAGCGATGGCCAACGATTGGCACCACAGCACGCCCGCATTGATCACCTTCAACAATAGCTTAG
Organism: Eupithecia exiguata; assembly: GCA_947086465.1. Lineage (NCBI taxonomy): Eukaryota > Metazoa > Arthropoda > Insecta > Lepidoptera > Geometridae > Eupithecia > Eupithecia exiguata. The sequence continues at coordinate 11,875,121 of OX352233.1, forward strand.
CGATAAACATTCCGTCGAGATACAAGGAGCTGGTGACGTCAAAGACAGGAGCTATCTGGTGGATGCTGGAGAACTGGCTACCAGCGCATCGGCTGAAGCAGTCCTTTGTAAAGCATATTGATAAAATGTAAGTATGTTTACAATGAAAACAAGCAGTATCGTTAAAGTTAATCTTAAGCCAACAATGGGTAACACTTTATTTTTATTTGTAGCCGGTTTACTTACTATCAGCTTGCTTATTTGACAATCTTACATGTTTTTTTTGATAACAAAAAACTATCCTTTCTTCGTAATTTTTATCATCAGGTGAAGTGATAAATATCGTGTTTTGAACCATTGAATAATCAATAATGTTAATCCAACTACAACATAAATTTTTGTCCAATCAAAACAGAGGATATCTGATCGTTTAAAATTGAATCGAAAATTGGCTAAATTCGAATATCCTGGCCTTAAAATAATGTCATGTATCTGCATTTCTAATGTCCAGAAGCAAGTCATTCATCATTCAAAATGGCAAAACTTAATCATTTCTTTTTGTTGGATCCCTTTTGTAAACAAAAATCTCTAAATCTTGAATCTCAAAAATAAAATGAGATGTTTTTTACTTAAAAAGAAATATTACCTTTTCCAGGCGAGGAAAATACATCTCCGTATGGGACCTCATCAGAGCCATCGACAAAGACACCATCGAATGCACGCACCAGTTCTTCAACGGTTCCACTCCATCCAGGATCCTCAAGTCCTGGTTCAATCAGGCTGGGTACCCTGTTGTTACCGTAAATGTACTGAGAGACAGGACTCCTAATGCCATTCAATTGAAACAGGTAAGAGTTGCACAGTTTCAGTAGTAAAATATATTTGATTGAATTTTTGTTGTCCTCCCAGAACCTGAAGCTAAGCAGAGCTTGTGTTATGGGTACTAGTTATTTGATAAAACATAATAAAACATGAAAACAAAAACATTTTTTTAAATAGATAACGACCATAACATACGATTCAAATATCTGTAGATTGTACAAACATTTGTCCCGAGGCGGGAAACCAGCAATCTCATCCTCCTCTTGAATTTTGAACATAAGTAGCTCTCACTACCCACGTCTACTTCCAGCGCCACTTCAGCTACAACCAATGGAGCCGCGAGCCCACCGACTATCTCATCCCCATCTCGTACCTCCTCCAAAGCAGCCAGAACTGCTTCAACTGCCACCAGCCTCGGTTCACCATCTCAGAAACTTACACTTTCAGTGAGAATCTCAACGGCGGCTGGATTGTGCTCAATAGGAATGCTTCTGGTAAGATCTTGCTTATATGTTTTTATGGTTGAACTTTTGATCTGATTTAACTGGTACGAGCTCTAATTATTATCCATCGAATGGTCCATCCCAATATTGACCCAATTAAATCTCAGCTTGATACCCAGTTCAGTACCCAAAGGGGGTAATTGACTAAAGAACCGGGTTCCTATTATCAAAAGGCCAATCAACTCGCACCGACCTAATATAATAATTATGATATTTTTTCTTGAGCTTCCTTGTTTACTTTTGTGAGTGTCCATGACATACTGTTTTTCACGTTGTAAGTGAAGATGACCTTCTCATTGCAATTTTCAAAGCGGTTTCCATCCTGGATTATTTTACTAGCTAAAAATATTCCAACACCTTGAATCTAAAAGTCCTTGGCAATACAATTCTCGTTACTATTTTAGTAGCGGCCCACGCGCAGTTTGTGTTTGTTTCCATAACAATTTTACAATATTACCATTATAAATAATTGATGAGATAAATAACAAGTGTGTTTTGAATCTTTTATAAGTTGCATATATTTTTATAAAAATCTTTGTTCTTTTGCTCTCTGGGTTACCTTGAAAAAAATGAGTGGAAAAATATTGATAAAAAGAAGTTTGAACAAAAACCATCTACTTATCAGCCTGTGCTACTGCTGGGTATAGATTTTCTGTCTCTTTCCTATGGATCAAGTATTATGTATGTGTGTTAGAGACATAAGACTGACGATATCATAAACCATTCGTCAACTTCTTGCAAACCGCCAATATGCAACCAATAAGGTGATATTTTCATTGTTTCAGGGTATTACCGAGTCAATTACGACGCAGAAACTTGGAAACTCATAGCCGCGTCTTTGAAGCAGGATCCAACATTAGTCGACGAAATGAATCGAGCACAGGTACTTACAGTTTGATAACTAGCTAAGCACATACATTTTTTTTGTTTTTATGTATTTTATAATAGACGTACAAATAATATCGGGCAAATCTATGGTGAATCTGCAGAACAACATAGTAGTTAATCCAATATTTCATTAAAAACCTTTCTTCATTTTCTAACACTAAATATTTTTATCTATTAATACTTTTAACTAAACATTTTTAGCTATTGGCGCACTTTCTTTAATATCTTTGTAAAGTTTTTATCTTTATGTTAGGAAGCGTAATAGCATTTTTTTGTTCTTACCATTATATCAAGATATTTGTTTCCATTACGTTTTTCTAATTTCAGATTGTAAACGACGTCTTTGCCCTATACATGGCGGGAGACATAGACCGGTTGTTGGCCGAAGAAATACTCTCGTATCTGGACAACGAACGAAGTCTCGTCGTTTGGGAAGCGGCTATAGACGGCTTCGGTATGCTAAGAATTGAAGGCAGCAAGACACATATGACCAAGAATTTGTATTGGGAGTGGCAGGTACGAAGTAAAACGAACAAAAATTCAATAAATTTGATACATTCAGAACAAGTGGGAATTACACATGCACTAACTAGGGGCAAAACGTGGTTCTGGGCCGCATCATAAAATCATATTTAAAAGATTTTGGGTTATATAAATCGTATTCTGTAAAAGAAATAACTATAGTAAATACAGAGGTCTGTGACGGACAGACAGGCAGGCCCGTCTGTCCGTCCATCGTTTTTTTTTTTTTTTGGAAAATATGGATAGTCTAGTGGTGCTTTTGAAAAATATGCAAAGCACTTTGAAATGTGTATTGAACATACCTATACCTACTCCGATTTAGAGTCCGAAATATTTTATGTTAACAAAGACATGTATGAATGAAAACTTAACAATAGAAGAATGGCAAAAAACAACAAGGTAATCACTAAAAACTAACAAAACACTAAAAACTACAAAAATACATAGGTAATCTTACATGTGCAGCGAAAAATGTTTAAATTTGAATCCTAAAACGAACGAGAGATCAATTAAATGATGAATGAAAGCTTTCAAAACCAAAAATTGTTTCGAGCTTCTGTGCTTTGCTTCGGCGATACCAATGCCGTTAAATATTTTCCACCAATATTCCTTGTGTTTTGTAACCTCTTTGTATACAAAAAATATCCAGATTTCTGAATCGGAGTATAACTAAATAAATATTAAATGTGAATCAGCTATGTAGTGATGCTTTTTCTCCACAGGAGTTTATGGGCAAAAGAGTGAAGAGAATCTTCAGCCTTCTAATAAAGAACACAGACAGAAGTGCTCAGACCAGATTATTCAGAAGTAACATCATTAGTTTTGCCAGTGAGATCAACTACGAACCTTGTTTGAAATATCTGCGGGAAGCTTATCAAGAGTATGCGTTGGAGAAACCAGGGTAAGAATTATGCTTTTTATAATGTATAAAAAAATTTTGACCAGAAAATCGACCTTATTAAAAGTACTTCCTTTGGCTGTAATATTTTACAACTGCTGGTCATTTGTAAAAATCATAATACCCTAATCCCGTATAAATTGTGGTTACTAGAAGACTAAAGAAAAACATTCTTTATCGTTATAATTTCAATCAATAGGCAGTGAAGTATTTTACTATAAAAACTATCGTAGTTTGACGAATTCATTACGGATGTAATTGCGCCTGGAACCGCACTCACCCTGAAGAAGTCCCTCGTTAAGGGATGAAACGTTGGTGTTCTTCCAACACAAATAAGGTTCGTAGTTAACCCGCTTACATCGGCAGTGAAGTACTTAAAAAATCCAGAATAGAACAAGTTTTTTAAAACCCTAATGTCATACAAATATTTCTCCTTCGGAGAAGAAAGTCTTACTCATGAATGGGACCATTATTCAGCAACTAGTAAATAGGTGCATGATGATGATGATCGATAAAACCCGGAAATGATGGAGATACCACTCAAGCAGATTCACGATTCTGCGTCATAAACGGAACCTTCACCACTTTACCCAAAAGGACATCATAGGTTGATATTAGTAATAATAACATAATTTGAATAACTATTTTCAGTTTTGACCCTGATCTCCGAGAAGCTATGTTCTTTGTGGTTGAAAACAGCACACACACAACCGCATTAAGAAAGAAACTGACTCCTACTGAAATAGAAGATATGATGGCAGCAGAGCATAGAGTGTGAGTGACTATTTTAATTAATCATGATCCAAATAATATGAATGCTGGATAATTCACACAGCATTATCTAACCCTAAGCTAAGCAGATCCTGCGTTATGGGTTCTAGATAACTGATAATACCTACATACAAACACATACACATATAACAATATTACAATACAAACATTTTTTTTAAGTACATAGAAAATAACCAGAACACCCTGAACATATAACTGCTGGTAGTACAAACATTTGTCCGAGGCGGGAATCGAACCCGCTGTGTCGCAAGTAGACCTTCGCCCACCGCGCCACAGAAGTCGTCAGAATGCCAATTAAACATCTAATCTTGAGCCAATCGTGGCAAATTGTCGCTGGGACTATTGAAGTATCCTGACAGACCGAGTTGTTAAACACTTGGGCTAACGTCACATTACACTGAGCTTAGCTTACTGTTAATAGCCAAGCGACGACTCGCTTATTGCTATTGCTTGTTTGACAAAGTTTAAACTTTTTGTTAAAGAACTATTGTCAACAAGATAAAGTTAAAAACTACAACCCGACTACGTGAAAGTTATAAAAGTTTGAAACATTTACATTGACAAAATAGAATGACGTATCGGTCATATTTGATAGGCATAGAGTTGAAAATGAAAATAGGTCGTAGGTATTGTAATTTTTCTCTATGGGGCCTGCAGCCTGCGGCAACCTAAACTTTAATACGCGTTTTGAATGTTTATTCGGGGTCGGAGCCCTAAATCTTATAGCCTATAACCATCGGGGTATTGAGACGAATCAATCGATACATAATTTGTTGAAATCGAACCAGTAGTTTCAGCACTACGTGGGAACAAAGAAATCGGCCACAAACATACAAACACAAATATACAAACATACAAACATACAAACATAGGGTGCTAACCTCATAACCCTCCCCTGTTGGTAGTCGGGTAATAATAAAAATAGCAAGCGTTCGAAAAACCAGCTGTTAGTGACTGTAGGATCAGTCACTAACAGCTAACAGATATTGCATGTTAAAACACTGCGATAGACGCAGTTAAGTCACTAAGGGTGGACGCAGATATGTCACTAAGGCCACCTGGTTCTTACTAAGTGAAGTTCTTTGTAGTGGGACATTAGCCTATATGAATTTCTAGATGATCATACTTTGTAATGTCACAGTAACAACTTTATGCTAACTTACGTATCTATCTTCTCAATTGGCTACACCCTAACCGGGTAAATAATTATAAGCTCCCTAATTTGAGTGCTAGAATAGTAATGTATTCATGGTCCTATTATTATGGATGCAATAAATGATATATGAAAGACTCGTAAAGTTAAATGAGATACTATAACATTTTAGTTATTGTAAATAATTATATTTATAATGCTTATTGGCATTTTTTAAATTAATACTGCTGACTTCTCTATTTATAAGGTTGTACAAATAGATGTAATGTTTCGAAAAAAAAAACAAATACTTTTAAGCCGATATTTCAAATTGAGATAGCAACAAATCAGGAACGAAAGACAGAGAAAGAAAGACGGTTTTTGTAACAAATAAATGTTTTGATTTCAGGCGAGAAAAGAATAGTTTCCTAATAAAATGTCCATATGGAGAACCAAGACCTCTGCCGATTATAGCTACTAGTGAAAAGGTAATAATGTAGGAGTTGATAATTATTTTTCTACTTAAGGAAAACAAAGAAAATAACTATCAAATCATAGAATCAAATTAAAACTAGTATTTACAATTGAAACCATTAAACTAACTGCAGACTGTTGCAAACAATCTACAGGTAGCTCAACTGAGCCATATCAATGCCAGAAACAAATGTTTTTATGTTTGTCTTAAGGAAATACATTTTACGGGGCACATCCAGCATGATGTATCTCTTTGCATGTACATAAATATTAATATTGTTATTTGTTTTTGTTTTAGCCGGTCGTTGTAGAACCAGAGAAGCTAGAAAAACCAGAAGAACCGTCTTCTTCCTCTAAAATAGTCGCTTCTCTAATAATTGTACTTTTTTCGTTAATTATACATTAAATGATTATTAATATTTGCAAGATCTGTTTAGTTCTAGTCATTGAAATACTGACATTTAGTTAAGTTTTGTTGTAAAAATTGTGACTTATTGTGCCTTAAGTAGAAATCTATATAAACTAATTGAAGCATTTAACATTTTTTTAAATTACTTATAATTAATAGAATGAAAGACTTAAATTGTGTTTCTTAACTATTTATTTATTTTACAAGCTGAATTATGTACATAAAACAGCTTTTATTGAATATGATATATCAATTTACATTAATATAGTACCTATTATATAATTAATTATCTAGATAATTATGATATACTTAAGATTAAATTTTATGCTTTAATTACAATTAAAAAATATAACTATATTTGAAGCAAGAGGACGCATTTGCTTCAGATTTAGTATATTTTAACTATCAATTAATAATTTAAATAAATTTAATGTTAATATATTTCTTACATGACTATACTTATAAATTCCCACAACCCTTATGTAATATATCTCTAAAAATACGAGTGAAAATGCAGTAAAAAAATCTAATACTTATTATATAAAATATTTCTACGATAACATGAATCTTAGGTTTATTTTAAAAATATTCATAGTAATTCTGTTAATTTATAACTTACGTATTGAATATTATTTATTGTCATAAGATTAATTCACTTTGTGCAATTTTAAATTACTTAAACCTTAACATAAGATACATTACGTAAACATAGTAGTTTATTAATAGTAATTCAGAATTATATCAAACATTCTCAATACACATCATATGTAGCAAGAAGTTACCAACAATCAATGATCGAACAACTGTCATTAAAATGACTAAATTAAAGCATTTAGAAAGGCTTCCTTATTTTTTAATTTAGACATTTTAAATTCTATATCTATGTCGACACACCGAAACACCACATACTATCTGACGATAGTACTGAGTTTCTACTCAATCACTCATTAAAATTATTGTTTGCGACAATCTAGATTCCTTTAAATTCATATGTTAAACGATTATAAATAGGTATAATATAAAGTAATCATAACTTACTAAATCCGATTTCGAAGTGTTTATTTAATAATGTTTTTTTTTTAATATTACATACCCAGCCACCAAACTTATATAATGTTTGTAACAATACTTCCATAAATGTCTATTCCCATCACCTCATTTTCTAAACTTAAAGTTAACCCATTTTAATACTTAATTAAATAGTTAAAACAAATTATAGTCTAAAATATCTCCTAGACGCTTATCGCTCAAGAATGTCACTACTGGTAGTGTCATAGAACTTTTTTCTTCCGTAACACTTCCAATAGTCTCTTTGAAGAATTAGCTTCTACCATCAAAATATAAGGATGAAAATATTTAGTAACAATTCCGCGAAAAAACCTTCTCCGATACACAATACTCGACCTTAACACTGAGAGCGCCAAGCAACAACGGCAGAGTCCCACCAGAGATGTTACCACTCCGAGCTCCACGCGCCAAGTACTTGGCGCAGCTCGGAGTGGTTACTAAATATTTTCATCCTTATATTTTGCAATGGATTTCCGCAAAGTAACGCCTGAATCTATTATTTTTCTACCATCAAATCAAATGTTAAGTGTATTATGCGACACATGGGTTATAAGGATGTGAATTTAAAATAGAATAAGTACAACCATGATCAGCTCAACAGCATGCAAAGTTACAATGAATTTAAATAAATACAATGTCAATACAATGACCATGACTACCATGACACTAATAAACTTATAAAGCAATTATGTCATAGGACATAAACTAGGCCTATGTTCTATACATAAATCTAATCCTTTCACTCTCCATCAAGGTTCTGTTAATGATAAAGTAGTGTTATCATACATGAAGCAGCTATCAGAAGCGATGATACCATCACGGTCGTAGCATCGTTATCATCGATCCATTCGTACACAGCCTCGAAAAAGCTGTTATCCCAGCTCTGGTTCTCCATTACCATTGCTGCTATGCGCTCTGCTGGTTCTTGAGAGTCGTCGAGTCTGTTGTTTTGTGCGTAGACAAAAACATTAAACTGAAATAGAAAACTATACTATACTATAACAAAAAAAAAACTTAGAATTGAGCAAAGGCAACACCTCTCGTCAAACGAATCAAATGTAACTTTGGTCGTTGAGCAGGTTTGGTTAAACTGTAATGTTGACCCTGTAGGTGAAGCCACCGAGTATATAGTCTGTAAGAGGTCCCAAAGATTTTCGGTTGAACCGACTAAGGGTTTCGTGGCTTAGTTGGTTATTGCACACCCGTACTGAAGGTTTTTTTTGTTATAGTGCTTACCCGTACTATAACAAAAAAAACCTTTGAAATACAAAAAAATATAATTTTTATATTGCTCTCTTATATTATTATTATGCTCTCACTTGCTCAGCTTGTTTCTTTTATGATCAATAATGATCTCCCAATGGAGAACCCAATAAGGTTTGCTGAAAACTCTAATTGAGGCTTGCCTTTGAGTCTCTTTATTCTAGTTTTAAGTTTCTTTGTGAAAATATTTCAATGCAGCAAAAATATAAGTCTAATTACAGCAAGGTATTAAAAAAATCTCAAAGGGTTACAGAATTATTTCTGATCTTAGAAAACAAAAGCCAAATTGTGTAAATCGTTGCTTTTATTTCGTTTTTGATAGAAGAGGGATGTTCAAAATACTTACGTCATTAGACTGTGCAAACTCAGCCATGTTTTCACCTAGTGCTAAAATAGCTTCTTCAAGTTTTGCTGGGCCGCCATACCTGACAAAAAATATACAATTTTGTTAAAAGAAAACCTATGTTTTGGGTGCTTGTACTTGCTTTGCCGCAAAATTTATTTATTTATTTTTTGTTCGAACGATAAAATAAAACCATAAATGTTTTGGGTGCTTGTGCTTACTCTTGAAAACCATCCTACATTATTATTGCGTTGATAATTCACCAAACTCCACAAAGTTGATCTCGTAGTGAAAACGATGAAATTGATCTGTGATCTATTGACACTTCACTTTCCAGCAAATATGTCCAATGCTGACCTCCCTAAACAAGGATGAGGCGGATTGCTGATCGCAATACAGGTATTAAAATGACGCAGGCGGAAACTACTGCCTTCCACTGGTAGGTTCCCTGTTTCGACTCTTACGACATCCACGGTAGATTTTTACGCCGCGACCGCCATGACAAAGTTGACACTTACCTAGCTCTAATTTCTGGGACACGCATGTTCATGAAGTTGAGTGCTACCCATGCGTTGCTGTAACTGGAGGCGGCTGCGGCTTTGAAGATCGATAGGCCTTCCTCTGCAGTGTACGGGCTGTTCGTTGCTATTGTTTGTTCGAGAAGACTAGTAATACAAAAATTATATTAATGAAAAGTATTGTACATATCACTCAATATCAGCTAGACGTATATTTTAGGGTTCCGTACCCAAAGGGTAAAACGGGACCCTATTACTAAAACTCCGCTGTCCGTCTGTTCGTCTGTCAACAGGCTGTATTTCATGAACAGTGATAGACAATTGAAATTTTCACAGATGATGTACTTCTGTTGCCGCTATAACAAAAAATACTAAAAAACAGAATAAAATAAATATTTATGGGGGCTCCCATACAACAGACATGATTTTTGCCGTTTTTATTGATAATGGTACGGAATCCTTCGTGCGCGAGTCCGATTCGCACTTGACCTGTTTTATTTTTATACTGGGAGCTAATTTAACAACTACGATACTACTTGATTTTTTTCCTTGTAAATTCATACAAGATCTATTCATAAAAAAAACCGAGCTCCGGAGGAAATATACTTACTAAATACTTACTTTATAAAGTGTTTGTTAATAAATTTGTAGATAATTAAAATACTCACTTGCTAACATATCCTTCATCACTAGAACAGGCCAGAGATTCCAGTATGACCACACGCTCGTACAAGCTCTGCTCAATTTGGAGCCGCTCGTTCAAGGCTGCAATGATGTCGTCTCCGCCCTCTCTCACCATAGTACAGTACACCGCTGGTCTTAGGTCGGCTGGTATTTGGGGATTCCTGTAACGGGTGTTCAATACTTTTTATTTCCTAGTGGGATTGCTTGACTGCTACGTTTTAGCATTGTAATATAATAGAAGTATGTGGGTTTGTTAGTTGCGGCATAGACAGGTTAGGTACAGTCAGCTGCACAAATATGTATTTACTCCCACGCTTTGAAATTGGGCTGAATAGTAAGTGTATAGTCATTGTGATAATTTTTAAATCGTATTCTGACAAGAATGATGTCTACTCAGTATGAAAAATGTGTGCGTAGACTTTTATATGATAAGTTCCGAATAAAATACAAGTGAAAACTTGGAAGTGTATACATATCTGAGCAGCTGACTGTACCTACCTAATGTTAGTTTATTTTGTCGCTGGCGGCTTCTGCACAACTTTAATTCGCAAATAAACTGACGAAACGAAGGCTACTAGGATCTTTGATAAACTGAGTCAAATCACTTGTGATGATTTTTTAGACTCGGCGATGACAAGTGTGCAATTTTTCAGACGGTTTTATAAATCGAATTCAAATAAGTATTCGATTTCTTCGGAACCCTCGGTGCTTTAGCTATCAAAATAATGTAATTTAAATAAATAAACTATTTAACAAATAAAATTACAGTAAAATTAAAGAACTACATTAAAACTAGTATTTACAATTGAAGCAATAGAGCAGACCGTTGTAAACAATCTACAGGTCCCTCCAAAAACTTAACTATTTAAATTTTCCGTAGATTTCAATAGTTAAGTTTATGTATTTAATTCCCAATTTTAACTCTTTTCTCATTTCAGATCTGGGCACCGCCGTGCCGCCCGAAATATGCATGTCTATGCAAAAAAAAACCGTATCTGCAGGTTAAATAGGGACCTACTAGTTAAACCAAGAAACGAAGTACTTACACTACATTATTATCCCAGAACCAGTCAACGGCCGCAGCGATGCAAGGTTGGTAGTTAGCCCTGCAGGCGTGGTCCATCACCATGCCTCTTGTCAGGGAAACCATGGCCGGCTCCGACAGAGACGGGTCTGGTGAGAAACCGATCTCACGCTCGAACGTGCCGATTGTTCTGCGGACCATTCTCTGTTTGGGAGAAAGACATTGTGGTATAGTTACCATGTTTTCTGCGTCATATTGCCATTGTTATGTCAGATTTGAAAGTCTGTATAAGGTTTTTTAGTTACGCATTCACTGTCCAGCCTCTCGGACGCGAAGTACATCATGGGAAATGATAGTTTTATTTAAGTGAGTCAAAGCTTGCTATGATTCGGTTACTGTAAGTAACTTAAATCACCAACCAAACCTGTTCAAAGAATAAAGTTACATTTAGTTCGTTTGCGGGTTCGAGACCCGCTGAAATCGAAAATTTTTGGGATCTTATTTCATTTCTTAGAGATACCCGAAATAAATAATAATAATACTATTAATATATATACTTATAATGTAATAATTACATTATTACATTATAAGTATTATAAGTATAATGTAATAATTACATTATTACATTATAAGTATAATATTGTGCGTAACACCTTATTCACCATTTTAGGTTCAACTCCTCGCTCTAACTAAGTTTAGGAAACTTGTGGAATAGACGCGAGGGATCTCTACCTCTCGGCGAATAGCCAGAGATAGGCAATTTAAACAGGTTTAGTTACAGTATCAGATACAACAATTTATAAAGGAAACAAACTAAAAATGACTACTTATTAAAAGAACTAAAAAAAAAAAAAAAAAAAAAACTGTAAATTTACCTATCTACCTTTAGACTAAATCCAATTTTTCTATTGTTGCTGAAGGCGGCTAAGCACTATAACAAAAAACCTTATACTAGTTGTAATTGTTATATTCTGTTATCGCAATTTTCTTTAAAGTAAAATGACTTACTAAATAGATATCAGGATCTAAATCGTCATCTTCTTCGACCGCCGCGACGAGCCGCTTTCTCAAGAAGTCCATGTTCCTGATGAAGGCTCTCCATGGTGCGTACTCTGTCTCATGCTCCATAGCGAGAACCACTTGAAATGCAATATCATAGTCTATCCTTCCAGCTCGGGCCAAGTTCAGCGAATCATCGATGAGCTGGTGGAGATTGGACAAAATGGAGTTAAAAATAACCTCAAGCAAGTAACGAACACGGATGTATAGTGCTCGCGCCAAATTCAGCTTTCTCCTGTGTCATGAAAGCGGCAAGAAAACCTATACTCAGGAACCTACTGGCTGTTGAAAAAATACAGCTAATCGGGCATTTATTATTCATTTGGCCCTAGAAAACAATCACTAGTTTTTTTTTTCATTTCCCCTCGCCGCTTGCAGACTTTTTACCCAGGTAACTCTCGTGCGAGAATTTTAACAAGTTAGTTCATTCGATCTTGTTTTTATCCGCTAGAGGATAAGGTTAATTGAATAAAGAAAATCGTGTGCACGATGATCTAAATTAATGTACTTTATCCTCTAGCGGATAAAAACGGCTTTTACACTCAGATATCGAAGAGCAAAAATACTCTTTCCTCGCTGAGGTGGGATGAAAAGTTACGTGTTGCACTCGAGTGCAAAGATTTTGTACCTCGTGCTCTTTTGATTCCCTCCCTAACGCTCAGGATTCTAATTATAAATTTTAGAATCCTTCGCTTGCTCAGTCATCAAAATCGAGCACACGGTTAAAAAGCAACTTTGCGCTCCTGTATAATAAATAACTATTCTTAGGATAAAACAAAACAAAAGGATAAGGTTCTCCTCGCCCGTTTGTTTTTCTTCGGTTGAAAAATGATTGAAATACGCATGGGATATTCAAGAATATCCAAATATGATCAATAAAAAGCAAATTTACCGTAGCTCGGTTCAGCGGGTGGATTTGCTCCCTTCGATCAGGATCATTTAGTGCTTCAATGATTCGCTCCCACAATTCGTTGTCATAGTTCACTCGATAGTATCCTGAAACGGCACAAGTAGGTCAGCTGGAAATGCTTGCGAACGAAAACTAAAGAGGCCTAAGTAGGCCGCGTAACTTGTTCACAAAGGTCTGGTTACATTCATTAGTAGAGTTCTAAAACTTTACAGGAAAAGGGATAGAAAAGTTTAGCATTTTTTTTTTAGACTGTAATGTTAAGACTTGATCTTGTAAACCGATATGTTTGGCTCGAATAGATACAAATTCGTTCAGCTAAAATAAACAAGTCTGCGTATTGGAGTTTAGAGATTTTGGCCTTAACATCGGCTACCATAATGTTTTTTTTTCCAAAATGAGGGCGCACAGTGATATTTATATATATTTGAATACAGGACAATTATACTAATAAAAGTTATAATAAAATAAATATCATTTATCAATAACGCCCTAAAGCGGCAGGCTTCTGAGATATCCACAAATTTAAAAAATCATAAGAGCAATATTTATTTTCATCTGTGAATATCTCAGAAACCTGATGCTCTGGGATATCGTCATTGGACAGTTTTTATTTGTAATATGTGTCCTCTATCCAAATAGGTACATAACTTCATTGTGTGCCGCGATTTTGATAAAAAAGCAGTAAGGTAGCCGATATTAGGACTATCCACACAAAAATCTACAAACACTATGCCCGTGTCGTCCGTTCGAATGTTGGCCAAGTCAATGAAAACGTCGTTTGTTTTGTTAGCTTCACACCTTGACAGGTCAAAGCTCACCAAGACAGCCAAAATGGAGGATACAGGCGACTGGGCCCATACATAACTAGGACCGCGGTTCCAGTTATCTGATCAGGGCTAAATTTTGCATAGATGAAGCTAGGTAAAAGCTTGGATTTAAATGCAATATTACCTTGTCCCTGTACATTGAATAGAACATAATCCCCCTCATCATCATCAAGAAACATGCTGAAGGTCATGGTTCCATCCATCATGGTAATCGGGTAGATAGTGTCGAAGTTATGCTGAGTGCTCACTGAGTACGTGATAGGTATTAGAAAGTTCACGTGCGGTTGGGATGAGAAACCGAAACGTTCCTGCAAAAGGGTCAAAAACCTGGTTTAAAAAAATAGTTTATTTTCACTGCGTTTATCTTCGCCAAAGTCATCGGCAGGGACACTTTTAATATAGCCCAAATCAACCTCATCATCTAGCCTCAATTAACAGAAAATATTACTTATAGATTTAATTTATTATGTATACATAGAAAATACCCAGAACAATATTTAGAGATCGTACAAACATTTAACCCAATTCGGAAATCGAACCCGCAACCTCCTGCGTTGCAGCTCCCGCGCCATATCGGTCGTCGAAATACGAGGAAGTTATGAAGAAAAAAATTAATACAATAAAATTTGAAAACTTCGTAACAAGAAAGCGGCGGATTGATCGTATATAAACAAAATTAATCAATAACATTATCCAATCATACGCCTATATTATATTTAGCATTATAAGCAAGTTTGATTTCTGTTTAACAATGTGAAATTGTAAATCTTTGTCTATTTGTTTCACCGTAAATATTTTTAAGCTTACGCGATCTGTTTCACCGTTATGTATCTCATAAATTATTACGTAGAATGAGTGTTATTTTTTTACCTGAGTAACAAGAACACCGCCTTGCAGCAACCTGACATCAATCAGGGGACATCCAGTATTCTGAGTCCACGGCTCGAGATATTCCTCAACGTCTTCGATGTTACCGTTGCTTATCCATTCGCTGTTGATGGCGTCAATGAATATCGAAGAGTCAATAGCTTGTAATGCCCTGGTGGAATGAAGTTTTATTTTACACTGTGGATAAATCGAAGATCGAGGCGCACACATACCGAAGAACTTTGGTATGAGACGGCGGCGGCGGCGCGACCAAGCAGGTCGCCCTTTTAAGACTGGGCAGTGAATTATTTATTCCTTATTTATCACGACCACAAACAATTTCTCTCAGGTACCTTCATTAGGTTTTTTTTAATAAATAAATAATAAATAATGCTGGACAATCAATTTAGCAACATCTAGCCCCAAGCTAAGCAGAGCTTGTGTTACGGGTACTAGATTACTGATATACTTAATACAATACATATCATAGATATATAATATTTTATAGTATACATAGAAGCACCCAACAATTGAAACTGAAGCGAAGTTCCTCTAAGCATAATCTGTGCTGTCATGCTGTGTGGATTGTCAGCAATATTTATTATTTATTTATAATAAGGCCGATCAAGGTAGTTAAATACTTATCTAAGTACTTCCTTAATCTACGTATTTCTAACTTAACCATAGAAGACACCTACGCTTTAAACAATGGTCCCTTTTATTGGCAAAGTAGTCGCATGGACGATGTAATTTCATTTATCAATGGTAGTAGGTACTTTTAAATTTGTTACTTGTATAATAATACAAGAAGCTGCAATCTCCTTGTGGAAAATACGTGAAATATTATCGATCTCGAGCTATTTATCTCGACAAGTTTATCAAGAAAACCATCAATGTTTATCAATACGTGTGTATCCTCTGTTGGTAGTTCTAAATAAATAAATACACACATGCCAGTGACAAGCGCACGCCCTGCTAACTGTATAAAGTCTGTAGACTCGTCTCCGAGGATCAACCTCATCATTCTGAACAGCGCCGGGGCTTTGTAGTTCAGGATGCCATTGTGGTTGTCTCTGATGTCTTCTTCTTCAAATATGTCTTCTGCTGGTTCTATAATGTGAGCGCTGCTGAATCCATCCCGGTACAGACTCTCCTGTATTACTTCGGTGACGAAGAGGGTATTCACGTCTAGCAATGTGACGTCGATGAAATCGTTGGATTGGAACTGAAATTTAAAATATATTTTAACGTAAAAGTAAAAAGTAAAAGTCATTTCTTTGAAAAACACGTGAAAGAATGTGACATATAGTTATTTAAGAGTCAACCTGTTTGACCAATATACATTGGTGTGCAAAAACAATTAGAGAGTATGGCATGCAGGTTTTAATGTAATTGTAAATAGCAACAGCAGATTTATAAGAGTATTAATTTATCGTTATCGATTTGAATTTAGTATACACGTAATTATCAATTGTCGTTTATTATCTCAAAAATTATTGGGTTATAGTTCATTAAAGTCAGAAATTAAAAAGCGTTTTTGGCAATCGCATCTTATACCCACACATCTGTTAAATACGCTACGATAGGAAACTAAAGGTCGATCTAACTAGATCTTAACTCAGTAGTTTTAAATTACTTACCCCTCGAAAAACGTCCCAGGCAGCGTAAGAGGCAAGTCCAGATACCACCCACTCATAGCGCCAGTTCTCGGGATAGATGACGTATCCGAACCATTGCTGCGACATCGCCTTTGCCATCTTCAACAGACCCAAGTACTGTTGTCTCACTGAACACGTATTCTCCATCAGGATGTACGGTTCCCTGAAAAAAAAACAGTTATGAAATAGCCATCTATATTCCATTTCACATTAAGATTAGAAGAATAGCTTAAGATCAGTTCCTGAAGGAGCACTTATTTGTGTGTTAGTACAACTCGTCTGCGAAAAAACTCATCCGCGATATACTTTACGTGACGGTAGTAGTGGTAAAAGTATGATAAGTTGTCGATTAAAATTTCAGGAAACTATGAGATCGTTCGTAATAAGAGATTTTCCATTGGATTGTTGGACATGAAAATGTTTTGGGTATAGCTAGGTTCAGATAAAAATAAACAAAACTTACCAGATTGCAATCGTTGATAGTCCGTACCACTCCACATCTATATCCGGCAACGCCAAGACGCTTAACTGTGGGCTCTGATTCAGCTGGATCTCGAAGTAAGGTTTGTTTGTCCACTCATTGAGGTTCGTAAAATAGTAGTTAAAAGCTACTGAGGCCCTGGACTCTTGGTTGGCAACACCAGGTCGAACGTAGAGGAGAACGTTGCTAGTTGGAACGTTGACGTTGTTGAAATTGTGAGCAGCCATGGTCCAAAGTTGAGGTGGACCTTCAAGGGCTCTGAATTGGTTGCTGTAAAAGAATCAGTGAATTTGTAGGGGAAGTGTAGGCAATCGGAGTCATTTAATAACGGGGATCAACGTTATTGTTGTTTTATTCGTACACGCATGCCATGATTGTTAAAAAGTTTATAGATAATTCCATTTTCTAGCGGAGAATGCAAGTAAATATATTTAAAATATCTAGTATTCCTTCTCAAAAAAAAACTACAAGAGCTTTTAATTATTCTTGGCATTAATTCGTCCGTTTTACTTACAAACTGTTCTCTTCAAGTGCAGAATTGGCGAAGATGTTGTTGTATTCGATGTCGTTAAATGTGAAACTGATAATTGCAGATTCAGTCAGCTCATCCATGCAAGGAAACACGCGCCTTGCGTTCGCAGGATGCAAATTCATGGCCAGGTAGTTGCTGCAAATCAAAGATATTCAATATATGAAAATGTTGCTTATTTTTTATATACCTATGTAGATGGAAAACTATTGTCACAATGTTTAAATAATCAAACAGAATTTCCCATAAAACATATCATAATTAAACTAGTTGATATAACAGGATGAAAAGATAGATAAGTAAGAGATAGAGAAGAAAGAAAATTATTTACTTGTCTCCGAAAGTTCCTCGATATAATCCTAGTCCAGCATTTGTCAGACTGCCAGAGTAAGTGATAACGAGGATGTATGATGAAGCTATCTGCTGTGGTTCTATCTCCAACAACCCGTCGTCGTGGTCGAAATTAGCCTGAATAACATTTGTTTCACTGAATACTCCTGCCATTACAGACTGAACATTAATATCATCGTGCAAATGGAACACTATCTCATCCTCCCTGGTCTCGAAAGTGAGTTGTACACTTATTGCTGCTCTTCCAGTAAATGTGTTTCCAGTTGGTGTGATTTGAATAGCGTATTCTCTTACAGTTTGGCCTGGTCTTACATCTTGCCTTATAAGGTTATTCCTAGTCGCATTTAGAATTAAGTCAATGTGCTCGCCATCAACTGAGTCTGTTGTGTTTTCTACGATATAAACACTTTTAGCAGCCAATGACTCCGTAGTGGCTTCTTCGGGTGCTGGAATAACGGTCGTTGTAGGGTCCTCCGATGTTGACATTTCTGTCGTTGTCGTTTCATGTTCTATTCTTGGTATACTACTTCTCAATAGGTGATCTATCGTTGATATTTCGGCATTTTTAAAAAAGGTATTTGAAGTTATAATCGTTGGTAATCTACTTTCGATCGGTAGTGATTTAGTAAACACATTCACTAAAATTAAATAAGAGAAAATTGCTAGGTTCCATTTGAACTTTGTCCTGGCCATTTTGTTGGCCTTTTCACATCACTTGGCCCACATGCGTAGCACTGCACTATTTTTGAAGAAATGAGAGAAAAAAAAGATTATAGAAAGCAAATATCAGCTCATCGGATAAGATAAAAGATCGCGGATGTGATAGTGTCAGAAAATGGTTTAAGGGAGATAACATTTTTGATGGGTAGGTACTCAGCCAGCAGGCGCTTGTGATTATCACAGGTCAGAAACATGGGGAAAAGTAAAATACACTAGCCAAACTAGATGTTGAATATCAACATACAGCCCATATTATTTAACCTAAAATTCACTCCGTTGCCGCGCCTTTTAATACGCAATTTCCATTACTTGTCGATTTGAGATCCTTCAATAAATATTGCTTACAATTATATCTGAAACTCGACACCAAGCAAGTGAGTTTTAGTTTTTTATTTCGTGGATTGTTGACAAACATTTGAAATCGAGTTTGGCTAGTGTGCAGGTATTTATTGGAATTTCTAAGAAAGAAAATGTTTTTTATCTCTATTTTTGCTTAAATCAGTTAGCTGGTAATCCAATAAAACAGTTATCTCTCTTTTTATAAGATGGGTTTTACAAACCTAACTAGCTTCTGCCTGCACGCATACTACGAGTATAAGAATATAAAAAAAAGCATATTATGTCCTTCAATATAGAAACCTATTGTATTCCGAAATGACAGAACGGATTTTTTCCGCCTCGGGACAAATGTGTGTACGATCTGCAGGTATTTGTTCAGGGTGTTTTGGTCGTTTTCTATATATAGTAAAAAAATATCTATCTATGTATTGTATTATACTATGTATATCAGTTATCTAGTACCCATAACACAAGCTCTGCTCTGCTCTTATACTTAATCGCATTACTCTCTTAAATCAAATAGTGCTCCTATTTGATCAACAGTTCAGAATCGAACCCGCAACCTCCTGCGTCGCAGCCAGACCTTCGCCAACCGCGCCACATCGGTCGTCAAGTATTTTTTATCTATCTACCTTGAAGTCTTCAGAGGCTACAAATGTGGATTCACGCTCGGTATGCCTTGGAACTGTGACCATACTGCTGGCACTTAAAATACGTTATGACTAATGTAGTCCCTCACCGACCTGGTCACAAAAACTCGTTCCTTGGCTATTAGAGCCTTATGGATAACTGCTGAGACTTCTATTACAAAGTTGCTGATCACAATGTCCTTGTTGTTGGACTTGTGGCTCAACATTTTGTTTTTATAGATGTGTAATTTTTTATCCTGATTATTCTCTTTATATTGGTTTGAACTAAGTCTGAATTTTTATTTTCATTCATTGATTTTTCAGTTAAAACTGTTGTCATATACCTATAGCTATCTTAGTTTTTTCCGGTGTAGATAAAATTGAGGAGGATGGCATGACCATTTCTTACCTACGTGTTTGTCTTTGTTTGTACCGATTGTACCTATCTTATCAATGGATCTGGTCCAGGCACTTGATCAAGTTTGCTCCTCAATGTCGGCTTTTCTACATTAGTTCGAACAAAAACTTCCATTTTATACATCGCTTGTAACATTGTCTAATAAGCGGCAAAATTTTTGGTCTGGCGTACGTAGAGCAATCATACAAAAATATAATTCTAAAATAAAACGGTACATACTTACTTTGATTCATAATTTCCTGTGTAAAATCCTTGCCCAATGCCAGATAGAAGCCCCTGATACTCAATTATAAATGTATAAGTACTAGCGTCGATACCAGTTTCTATTTTCAATATGCCAGCATCATCGTCAACTTCAAAATTATCATTATCAACAGGAATTGCATTTGCACTACCAAAAAGTGAGTATTCTATTGAATCGATTTCTAAATCTCGAACGTAGAACTTCACAGGCTTTTCTCTTTCCGTTATTATAACCACATCAGCTACCAGTCTTCCATGGAACATTCCGTTGTTGTTTGGAGTAAGTTCAACTTTATATCTGGTCACATGCATGCCTGGCCTTATTTTGCTTCTTAAAAGTTTGCTGGACTCATCATAAATAGCTTCACTATTTGTGTCAGATTCAGCTAAATTATCTTTTTCATAAACATCAGCAACTTGTTTGGTAAAGTGTTGAGAATAATCTTTAGAGTTGTGTTCTTTACTCAAAATATATATTCCTGTTTTTCTGGTAGGTATTTCTGAACTATTGTTTGAAGTTTCAGTGTTAGTTTTGTCTTGAAATTTTATTGCAAGACTTCTAAAAGCGTCTAGGCTGTCTTTGTCTGGTCTATCGTGAGGTATGATTGGTAAGCACAATGCCAGTTTCAATATGTTTAAAGACACTACTATAATACACCATATTGGGCACATTTCGAATTTTTAAGTCACAATAATTTAAATTGCGTTGTCCACGATTTTTATCAGAACACTGCCAATACATATGATATTTGTACACATTTATCATAGTACAACCACGTTTCATGCTCACAATCAGGTTTGTACGATTGTAGAATGATAATGTTCTCGTATATATATTTTGGAAAGGGTGTTTAATAAAATGAAATTATTTTTGAAATATCTTTAGTAAAACTCATCAAAAATATTTACAAACTATTCTTACAGGTCACCTGTTATCTTAAGATTATACTAGGTATTGCTTATAGATAATATTAAATAGTGAATGTTAGCTTGAGCATAAAGAATCTATATGAGCAAACATTTCAAAACCTACAGGTTTTAGTTTAGAATGCTGATGCTTTACTGACATTGTCATGTTTAGCTTAGATACAGAAAGCTGTACTAAACGATCTTTAGTTAAGTACACGAAAGGCTAATTATTACTAGTGGTTGAAGATCGAAACCACAAATGACATGAGTACAATCAAAGCAGTGGTCACACCAGTAGAACTATTTCCACCATTATCTTCGCCACTGTCTTCTCCATTATCTTCGCCACTGTCTTCTCCATTATCTTCGCCACTGTCTTCTCCATTATCTTCGCCACTGTCTTCACCATTATTTTCATCACTGAAGTATTCTTCCAGCCAGCCTTCAACAGCATCTACGTTTTCGTTGCTCCATGTGATAGAGGCAGCGATATTTTCTTTGATACCAGCAATGGAGGCGAGTTCTCCAGCGGTGAAGATGGATTGGTGCTGGGTTTCAAAGGCGGCAATCTGTGGGAAAATTTAAAATAAACTTATGGATTGTATGTATAAGTATGAATAGTTACATTTTCATTTTGTAGACATTGAGCAGGCTGACAAAATTATATGATTTGAACGAAAAAATAAATAGAAAGTTATGTCGTTCTTTGCTTTAAGCGGTTTCTATGCTAAACTTGCTTTCTATTTAAGCAAGTTTAGCATAGAAACCGCTTAAAGCAAAGAAGAGTAAATGAACCCAAAGCATTATACTATAATGGCTATCCTATTAATATTATAAATGTTAAAGTTTGCTTGTCAAATGTTTGTTTGAAGACAACGCCGGACAACGCCTAAGCTATAATGTATCAGGCTTAAACTTTGATGAAATTTGTGTGCCTAGAATTACAACCGTAGGCTACGTGTGCAAGCTAGTATAAATATAACACTAAAGTTACCTTGTCCGAGTGTTCCTGTGTTGTTAGTCTTCTGGCAAATGCGTTCAGAATGTTAGTAGTTCCAGTAAGGCCTTGTACCCTGAAAATTTAAAAAGAAAAAATGAGGATCTTCCCAGTATGACTATTGACTAACCATTCCAATATCAGTTGTCTACACTAATATTATAAAGAGGAAAGATTTGTATTTTTGTATGAATAAACTTAAAAACTTTTTCAAATTTTGTCGTTAGAAAGCTACATTATCACTGAGTAACATAGGCTATAGAATATACCCGTGCGAAGCCGGGGCGCACCACTAGTCATTAATATAAATAAGGTCTTGATTTCTTCATCGAAAAATCACATTTGTATCAAGTTGTCTTACCTAGGTTGGATGTTGTGCCAATGATTGTGGCAGAAGTCGAGCGCAGCTTCCATGTTCTCGGGACTAGAGTTGATGACCGACACAATGATAGTGTGTCTGTCCTGCTCACGCACAGGAGAATCGTCGTTGATGACTTGATCCAGATAGCTGTTGAAGGAATAAATTGACGACGAAAATGCAAGTGAACCTTAACAAATCAGCTGTATTAAAATTTAAAAAAAAATTGTGGACCGTAATAGCGAAGTTTTGTGAACTTTGTCCATTGGTAGTCAATTTTTCACTCTTTTCCCTCTATCTACCGAAATCGAATCATTAGTTAGGGCATCGAAATTTTAAGTATAATGAAAAGTTTATTTAAATTCAAGAGTGCCCCTCTTGAATTTAAATAAACTTTTCATTCAGCCAAAGCTTAATACTCACAAAGTACGAAGATCAGCGTTGGTATTGCATCCAAGAGAGGAGAGTAAGATGGACTGTTCACTTGAGTCTGAGGTAGCAAGGTACCGACCCCAGAGGTAGTTAAAATTCTCTTCATCACCGCCGCGGAGGCCGGAACAGAACACTGTGGTCTGGATGTCAGGGTTTATTGCCTGGGCTGGAAGTTTAAGAATCGTTGAAGATGGAACAAATACACAACAATAAACACACTAAATACACTGGACAAAAGAGTAGAATGAAAATTGTTGTAACAAAGTCAACAAAAACAAAGGCTCAAAAAACTAATCAAAGGAGTCTAACGAAATTTCTTTGTATAATTAACATTGTGCACCTTTGTTGACACACAATACGGTGAAAACTGAAAAGCAATGAGCATTAAAGCAACAACTTGAGACACAACGCAATGTTCCACTAGTAAAACTGTTCTTTAGACTGAGCTTTTTGGCGTCGTCACGGAAAATAACCTATATTTTAACTACAACATGGGTACAAGATGGGTTTTATGCTCTATAATGCTGCTCAGCTGAATGCTGCTGGACTGAACTTAGAAGACAAACTCAAGGGGTTATTCTCTATTCTCTATTTCAATAGCCACTTACTCGGGTTGTTCCTGAACTCCTCGAGTTTTTGTTGCGCTTGGATAATGCACTCCTGGTTGCCGAGACGGCAGTTGAGGTCCAGGATGATGTTTCTATGATAAGGAGTCACGTGCTCTTCGTCGGCCGCAGCGTCGAAGCCAAGTTTGGTGAAGAGAGGGGCGCTGAGACTCAGGAGGTATTTCTAAAACAAAGAAAGATTGTTTGAGCAACAAAATATTTTAATTAATAAGTTCTTTTATTATCTTGTATACCTATGCATGCAGGTTCATATATTATACTCGATGTTTTGTATGTTTTGTACTTATATTAAGCTACGGAATTATTCAGGCAATAAATGATTTTATTAATATTAAAATTGAAAATAAATAGTGTGCCAAACTAACAAATTAGTTTGGTTACCAACTAATTTGTTAGTTTGGCACATCAAGTTGATACCTGCATCTACCAACCGAATAAATAATTTTTTCGTCGTTCGGTTGAAAAAAAACTACCCACCACGCAAGAGTTTTTCTTCTATTTTTGTACTGCCACATGTTTTATGTACTGCTTTCCGATACTGTTTGATTCCCTACGAAAATTTCTAAAGAAAAAATTCTAAAGCAATTGCCCAGCCGTTCAATCCAAACTCTGATTTAGTTAAACATTTAGTTTTTTATTGATACTTACCGCAAACAGCTCGTGTGCTGGTAGCCCAGTCAAAGCAAGATCCAGATAGCTGAACGCAGGGTTGGCAGCTGCCCACGGAATGTAGTCTTCTTCTTTCTCCAGGAAGAGGGAAATGTCGAATGGTAGGTCGTATGCCTGGAAAATAAAAGACAGAAATAATGTACGTTCATATTATGTCGAATCATCACAATCTTTCTAAGAGTATGCTTCTTTCTATGAGCATGTACCTAATGTCTCTAAGGCCCGTATTATGAAAGCTCGCTCAGTCACCGATCTATGCTTGAGTGACGTTTATGCCATAGAAAAGCGTTACTCAAGCATCGATTGATAACTGAGGAAGCTTTTATAATACGGGCCTTAGTGTTGTATTAATTTATTATGTTTTTATGTATTAGTATATTAATCTATTTGGTATTTGTGTATTAGTATAATTGATTTGTATTAGCTTAGCATAAGCACCGCCATCGTATGATTTTCTCCATACACCTTGATTGCCAGGAAGAAATCGCTTTAAGCGATATGGCCGCCTATTCCATTGCCTTTCTATAGCATAAGTTTAACAATGTACTGAATGTTTAGGGTTATGAAATAAAGCATTATCTTATATATCTTTCTTTGTGAAAAGTTATTTGATATCTTAGTGAGCCTTGTGCAGGATTTCAAGGGTTCGTGGGTTAAGCCCCCGGTGCGTGACGCCCCCGTGGTGGAGGCACCCGATTTTCAATTTAGTTATAACAGCCGATTTCGTTGGAATAATAAGTAATTTGTACCAGATACAGTCGACGAAAAAGTGTTTCTGAACTAATTCAGTATTATGCGTTATAGGTATAATTATCTGATTGTGTAGGTATTTTTAACTAACAAAATATTAGACATTATTATTTATTAGATAGACCATAATGGTTATTTGTCCGTTTTAGAGAAAATAAGCCGCACTCAAAACAGAACAAAAATAGGTACTGATGCTATTACAAATTCTCAAGTTTATTTCAACCACCATAAAGTACTTTTAAAAGTTCCTATAAGAACTTTCAAAAACTTGGACAAGGAACTTTCAGAAAAGATTCAAAAACAGGGAACTTTTAGAAAAGATTCTAACGACTAGTCGTCATCTTCTCCACTAAATTTAACTTAAAGCAAATCCCCAATGAAACTAAACCAAACCCGATGAAATCTAATGCAGTTCGATCAGAAGCCACGTTTGCTTTCAGAGCACTCTGCAGTGTCATTAATATGCAAATTATGCGAATGTGCTTGTTCAGAGAAACTGAAGTTTAAAGTTGTTTTAAAGTCACATTAGGTAGGTACTCTTCGTTAAGGGAAATAAGAGAAAGTCGACAAGCAAACATTTGATAAGTTTATATGTCTAGCTTTAGAAGTTTTTCCTCTTTATAATGTTTTTATATAACAGAAATAACCGTAGTACTATATTTATAGTTATTCTATGGTATAAATTTATGAATGTGTAGCAAATGTTACATTGGTAGTCAGGAAACACAAACGGAGATGGAAGGATCACACACACCTTAAGAGGAACTGAAAGGGGGAGCAAAACAATTACGAACTGGCAACACAGAAACTGAAAGAGGAAATGTGGGAGATCACTTAAGAGGAGGAAGATGACCAAGAACCGCCAGGGATCGAAAAACGAGTGGAAGAATCTGGAAGACATACCAAACTAGGTCAATGTGCTAGAATAATTACTTATAAGGTAGAATAATAAATAAATAAATAAAATGTAACACTGAAAAAAAATGTTGTAGAGATAAGATAAGTGAAATCATTTTCATCATCCCATATCCTACATGCTCATTACTAACAAAATACACTCTAAAATAATATAAAGAGGTATGTCAGGTGTGCTTCTTGAAATTTTTTCTTCAAAACAAATCAAAAGTTTATACCCTACGCAGTAATTGATGAGACGAAAAAAGAAAACGGTACGAAAAAATATGGACACTTGGGTCCGATATTTCACTGTAAGTTTTGGGCGAAACGTTTCCTCTACGGATTTGTATTCCTCATTAGAATTCATAAGATAGCCTCTGTCTTGTACAAACCTACCCTGCATTTCATATGACTAAGATACAATATTGGTACCCACTTGACTTCATTGTATATTTTTAGCCAATACAATTTTCCCAACAGAATAAAATATCTGCCATAGAGTATCTTGGAGATGGTATAGTCTAGAGTGGCCTAGTCCGTGTTACTATTTTAAATACAATTTCAAAAGCCAAGGTTAAATTGGGTTAAAAATTTAAAAAATGGTAGAATCATGAACACTATCGACATAACCACCTTTATTATGGTTTTACACCGGTTAGTGCGTCAGCAAGCTGGGTTTAAGCCTCGCTCAATTTGAGTAGTGTAGAAAGATATGGCCTCTATCTCGACTCAGACCGCTGTTAGTGTCGTAGCTATCTGAGGGAGAGGTACGAGCTGAAGTGAACTTTTTTGCGTTGCAGCAAGAACCTAAAATGTATTTTTTTCTAAGATCAGAAAGATAGACCAGTAAAATCAAATTAGGCAGGCCATTAGTGACTCTACATTTGAGTATAGTCATGGAGCACCACAACCTCTTTACCTCTCCTGCGCGGTGCGTAAAGGGTGCGTGAAAAAAACGCTCAGATTCTTAACAAATCAAATATCAATAACGTTTATTTCTTTAGGCTTACAAAATAAGCACTCAGACAAGTCAAATTTTATACTACTAACAGGTTTATAAATAGTAAACAACAAATATCACACTATAAATGATTGAAAGTTGGTTACTTTGTGTGTTACTTTTTTACGTTTCCATAAATACAACGCGTGCGAAGCCGCGGGCAAACGTTACAAATTAAATATATTACATATACAAGCATTTGTCCCGAGACGAAAATCGAACTCGTAACCTACCTACTGTGCTGGAATAAGTCATCATTATTTTCGTTTGTCCAGTGCTTAAGCTCCGCGGTTCCAACGACTCGAATTCTCCGCGCGTATGAGAGCTATCCTCGCTCCAGGGATATTTCAAATTCTCCTCCCAATACATTTTATCTGCACCGAGATAGCATTTGCATAGCGGAGATCGAAGATTCAATATCAGGGTTTTAGATGCCTTAGCGCATATATTGCATAAGCTTTTTCATAACTTCAAGTAGTCATGTTGTTATCAAACAGGGTCTTGCAGGGTGTGGCCTGCCATACTAGTACATTTCATTAGATATATCATAGAGACTAAGAGGCTTACGGACAAACCGAATTACGGTTTAGGTTAGCTTTAAGATAATTTTTGTACTTAATGTGAAACATAAATAAATGAAAAAAAAAAAAACATTAGTGTTTTATTTCCTTATGACCTTACAGGACTCTTGGACACGTCACAAAAAATCTAATAACATAAGTAACAACTAGGAAATAAAGTGATCACTTTGTTTTTTTTTTCACTTCAATCTTTATATAGTAAAGTAAAGAAGCGAACAAGAAATCTTTTCTTTGTTAGAAATTTATGAGTTGGAGCAAAAGTCGTTCGAAGTTTTTTATCGTCTAGATAGATAATTTGATATTTTGTAGTAATCCTTTTTACAAAGGACATGTTTGACAAACAAAACAAATGTAACACAGAATTTCTAATCTAACTACGGCTAACGCTGACATTTCACTTTTACTTACCGTTATTCCGCTGCTGAATCCAGTCCGTTAGCAGAACAGATTAAATAAAATTTTAGTTAAAAAGCACTTTTTTAAAAACCAGCTTTTTTAATCACTTAGGATCAAAGTACCTACTTGAAAGTCCAACGAACCCAAACTCGACGGGGTAAGCCGTTTCGTACAGGAGTTCCTTTGGACACAGAAGGAGCAGCTCGATGGTATCATGACATTGCATTGTCACTGGACAACATAAGTAGGTATGTCAAATTTCGTTTTGCTCAATCGGTTGAGGATAAACAGGTAGGTTTAAAATTTAGATGCAAGATTTGTCCCCAAAAAACTAACCAGGCAAAAAAAATTAAAGCTTGTAACCAATAATCTTTTTTTTTTATATTTTATTATTGGTAAATCACAGCTTTACATAATAAAGATATGGTAATACATAGATCACTTATAATGAAGTCATAAAAATTTACACCTTATTACTAGGTAAATATAAGGTTTGAGATACTCAGATAAAGTGCTATTATTTATTTAACTGATACATAACAAACGTTAACTAAATTGGTAGGTAGGTACAAAGATATTCAGTGCGCTGTATGTGTTTATTGTGTATGTGAGCGATTACTCTCCCGAGGCACCAGTCTCTTATGAGTTTTGAGCATAGAAATTAGAATTACAATACAATACAAAAACACTTTATTGTAAACCAGAAAAAGAACATTACAAAAAGACATTACATGGGACAAGTACAATGGGCGGCCTTATCGCTTAGAAGCGATCTCTTCCAGGCAACCTTTGGATTAGAGAATTAGGTCATGTACCGACGTGTATCTACAATATAATCCAAATTCAACAAATGCGCCTCGGCAGGTGGATTTGTTGAATTGCATCACTAGGAATTCAACAAAATCCACCTGCCAAAGGTGTGTTGCAATACCGCCCGTCTGGGGACGTTTCGTTCAGGAGTGGACGCGTGGTGTGGTGCTCAGAGGTACGGACAATTATGTACCGGTATAGGGTGGTTTTTTGTAAAACTAAAACGTCTTGGCCCAACCGTGATTATGCTAGCCACAATTCGATACAACTTGTAAGAGGAATCGAGGACCTTGTAGCTGAATTAATTTAGTAACGTGTCGTGGTTCTAAAACCTAAATAAATAAAAAGTTGAAGTTTAAAGCGGGTTTTCGTATAGTTCCGATAACAAGAGGTTGGACAAATAATTGCAGATCGAAACCATTTGTCCCAAGGCGGGAATCGAATTCGCTACCTCCTGCGTCGCCAGGCGGACACCCGCCCCGCGTCACATCGGTCGTCGCACTTATCATTTCATGAGACACTGTAGCGAAAAATACGGGATGCTAGTATTTCTCCAAGCACTATCTTCCGCAAATTGCGTCAAGCTGTATTATCTTGCTCCACTCAAATTCCTGCGGTCACAATTGGCATTCCGTCGGCATTCTTTCCTAAGAAATAGAACAGTGGCAATTTTCTCGGAGTGCTTTCCGTTTTATTTTTGCATATTTATAAGGCAGGTGAGATGTGCTCTGGCTTAAAATGCTTTTGTGTGTGCGAGTTACGATATTCAATTTAGGTTTCAATCTGGCAACCTCAAATAAAAAAAATAGTAGTACCCCGAAGGATCCTGATATCTAACCTAGACCTCCATGGACTTCTCGGTTTTGAATAATACAAACAAAATTCTGGATACGAAACTTGGTTAACACATCAAGTGCTTAGTGCAAGTCTTAAATGCTTGTTGTTAACATGCTTGACCAGCATGTTGTGCTTTGCTGGTCAACTGAATAACTTCCGTCATAGACACTTAAAATAACGAAAGACTTAAAACCATTTTCAACTTCCAACTCTCCTCTCGAATAACAGCTTGAAAAGTTGCAAACTCACCAGTCGTCCAGTCCTGGCTAGGTTGAAGGCATCGTCCAGGATCTGAGCGCGGTTCAACACGTGGATCAGCTCGTGATTGGCCGCCAAGACTCCCGCTAGGGCCTTCCAGTTCTCAGATTCGTAATTGACGCGGTAGTAACCTGAATAAGTAAATACCTATATAATGTAACGAAAACTAAGGAACAAATTTTCAGAGTTGGTACAGGTTCGATCACAGATATTAATAAAATCCCGGCCTTTAGTTTTTGAAAACATAAATTAAAACTTAATGTTAACTAGTTTAAGTAAAAGACTGATGCAAGTGTCTATTTGTCATTATGAATATCATATAAGCAGGTTAACTACGAACCTTGTTTGTGTTGGGAGAACACCAACATTGCATCCCTGAACGAGGGAATTTTTCAGGGTGAGTACGGTTCGAGTCGCTTAGATTCATAATGGATTTCTCTACCTTCGATTATTGTATAGTAAAATAACAATTGCCCTTGGTATGGAAAAATTTACGGCATCAGAGCACGCGGCAGGTTTACTATATGTGCATGGCCGATGAATAAACCTATGTTTGATCCCGATCACACCTGAGCGCAAAAGGCAACTTTGCTCGGGTAGGAAAAAAGTAAGAGCGGAAGTCTTACCAGTCTGCTGTTTGTTGACAATGAACCACTCAGCTTCCGGTAGTCCAGGGATGTCGACAGCTGTCGCAGTGATGCCCACTCCGACCCAGGTCTGGGGGCTGGTGTCGGTGAAGTCCACGTCAGTTGATAGCACCCAGTTTACGGGGATGTGCCAGCGGTCGGACGAGCTGAGAGATGTATCGGTGAGGTAGCGTTCCTAAAGATTACAAGAAGATGTATAATGTGGATCGGAAAATAGTAGAATTTAGAACCGAAAATAGAGATGATGATGATTATCATGTACATAAGTGGGGAAATAAAAACAAAGTAGGGGGTTAATACTCGATAAAAATCATTACTAGGGAAATGTCAAGGTTGCCATATTTGAAATCCAAAAATATATGTAATCAACTGTTTCAATCTCGATACATGTCTTTGGTTTGAACTTCTCAGGAAAAGTCGTGATCTAATTATAAATCTCCACGTATCGGATCCCAAAAGGATCTTTCCAATCAACCTGAAATCAACCTGCTTAAAAGCCTTCAAAGTAGAACAACCAAGACTTCATGACATGTATTATTTCACTGGAACGGTAAAGATGTCGGTACTGGGAAGCAGATACAACATTCCTTTGTAGGAAAAAGTTTAAGGGAAACAAAAGATGCTCAACTAATGAACTCTGTTATCAAGTTGTATAAAGTTAACAAAAGGGTGTGTTATGAAATTCTATAGAACTTCATACTTTAGTCAAGCTTTGTACAATATTTCAAGAACTAGCTTCGGCCACGATTTCTTCCCGTGAAGTGGTTTTTGAATTGTCTACGCTAATATAAGAGAGAAACCAGAAAAATTTAAAAGACCAGACTTAACAGTTTGAATTCTTTGATCAATTATATCCCTATCCCAAGAAATATAATAAATGCGTAAGTTAATGCTCCTGTCGTCTTTGTTGCCTTTTCGGTTAATGATGATGATGGTATCTCGGAGAAGAGCAAAGGCTACTTTTTATTCCTAAAAAAAGCGAGCGGGCAGACAAAAGTACAATTTAAAATGGATTATTATTCATACTAATATTAAAAACACGAAAGGAACTTTGTTATGAGGACCTTAGTAAAATTTTGCGAGGAGATTGATTGTATCAGGGACATAGGTATCTACAATCTAGCAATGTTCGAAGCTACTGACAGAAGTTATCTTAAAGGTAGTCAAAATAAGATTATTACAGAATATAACTTATGATTTTTGGACGAACTGCCTGAGAGGCAGAAAATATAGGAGATTGGAAAGAACAGAAGAAGGTCTACAGTAGGATCGGCTCATCAAAAGAAATTACCTGAACAATGTACAAAGAGTTTGCGGCCGGGGCCGTCCTCCTGACAGTGATGACGGGGAAGCCTCCCTGATTGGCCCACCGGTTCATGATAGTAGCAACTGGCCATGGGATGGAGTGGCTGCTTGCGTCCAGGGCTGTTTGCAGGGCGCTGTACAGTTCAGCGGGGGTTGCTGCTTTGCGGGAGCTGGAAGATATGGGTTTGTACTGTTCTTTTTGTGTCCGTCAAACAAATTACAGGTAAATGACAAACAATAATTAATAATAAAATTATAGTTAAAACATGTTTTATTATTTTTTTGAATACTTATTAGAGTAATATTTGATAAGAAATTAAAGGGGGGACGGAGAAAGATAACATTCGGTCTATACTAAAATCCAGGTTAGGTTTTCAGTACTAAAGGGAAGCTTTCGTTTGTTTACAGGTTTTTCACTAGATCAAACTTTATAGTTTTTATGTCAGGTTGAAGACCAACGCCTAGTAAACGTTAAATAAGTAGTTATGTTATATTATTCGTATCTCTTACTTAGCCTCGATGTAGTTGACCAGCCCCTGTCGGAAGACTTCTGGCGTGAGGAAGTGCTGCATCATGCGAATCACGGATCCAGCTGGAAAAGAAGAAGAATTCAAAAACTGGACAAACGGTTACGGTTAGGTAATTGATAACTGCTCTTGATTTCATGCCCGTTCGCTTTATGAGCATCAGTGCCATTCTGACAGTATAAAAGGCCTGTGAGACCTTTTAGCGGTATTTTTCGCTTGGAGTTTACTCAGGCTTTTGCACGGTCTGCGGTATCCCGTCGAGTATTTTAGTGACCGTAGGTTTACCGCAGCAAATCCCTGTGGGTACTTGCCCACAGGGATTTGCTGGGGTAAGTATGAGTTATAAGTAAGTTTGCTATTCGCTTTCAGAATAGCCTATAGTCTAGGCTATTCCAGTCTCTAGACCTAACCTACTGCTAAGGTCTGCACCAGGCTTTAATTTCCTTATACGTTTTTATTATGCTTATTTCATTTATAAAACAAGTATTTATACATTATTCATCTGTATGTCAGATATTTCATTCTTTATTCATAAGATAAATGTTAAGAATTTCAGCGTCACCGGATGCTGACACATAATAAGAACTAGTCAAAATACCCAGATATGATAGAAAAGGAATGTTCTGATAAAACTTATCAATACATCTTAAACTGATAAATCTAGAACTCGTTCAGAAAATGCTGATAGAGAGATAAATAGAAAACGTGTTATTTGGAATGGCCATCAATATACGAATTATTATACTTGGTACTCCTTTTTGGTTGTTACTAATACTACCACTATAATAGCATTGTAATAGCGTAGTAATTGAATGCGTTCGCTGTGCTTACACAACGTCATGAGACGCTGTGTAAGCTACTAACTTATACAGGGTTATTGGTAAATTAGTGACAATACGGGAACTGCAGATTCTTCCCATCATAACAAACACGTTCGTGAAGGCGCCAAGTCTAAATTCTAAAAAAAAATATAAGTCACCTTTGATACTAAATGAAAAAACATCTTTGTCTGGAACCAAACGAGTTACCAATCTTTATGATCTTCTGTTAATTCAGGGCAGAGCTGTTTTTAAGTTGAGTTTTAACTAAAACCTCTCTAACGAACGATTATTGAATTGCGGGGGGTACGGGTGGGGGGTGCGGTTGGTAATGGGTACCCCATTACCAATACCAAAGTTAAGAATTATACCTGGCGTCTTCACAAACGTGTGAGTGATGATGGGCTGAACCTGCAGTTCACGTATTGTCACTAATTTACCAATAACCCTGTATTGTAACTTAAAAAATATATATTAAAGAACTGAAAATTTAGAACACCTATTTACAATAGAAACAGTTGAGCTAACTGTAGACGGTTGCAAACAATCTAATGGCAGATCCATCAAAACAAATGATATAAGAAATACTATTAAACTACGGATAAGAGTGTATAAGGTATAAGATTAAACATTGGGAAAGTCCATAAATCGTCATTGCAATCACGGATTGTTTTTCTTATATCTCGAAGTTTCTTTTCACCTCTGTCTATACCTCTACTAAAATAAAACGTATCAAAATAACAGGCGATGCTATCGTTAATTTACATTAAATGGTTTCATTGACTATTTATAACGGCAATCAAGTTGAATAACTACTCAAACTAATTGGAGATTTTGTCGTAAATACACTGAATTTATTCGACGCTTTTATTTCTTCTAAGGCCGTTGAAATTTATTGACTGCAAACACCTTTCGTTTACACTTAAATACCGTAATAGCACGTAGCTGAGAACTCTAGAAACATTAAAATTTTTGGGTCTTTATTAATAGTCTAGAATCTAGGACTATCTGTTTTTTTCTTTTTTCAAATACATTTTTTTTCTGTGCAAACAACACCAAAATGCAACAGTATGATGGTTCATACGGTTGCATTTTGGTCTTGCATGATGGCATGATTGTCTTGGTGGCGTCAGCAAAAACAAAACTCAGGATTTTACCATTTTTATATCCGGTAATCGAATATTAATTTAATACGTTACGTTGAATATGACTACCTCATAAGTAACTTTTTGTGGTCAATACAAAAAAAAATGCGGAACAATTCACACAGCATTATCAAGCCCCAAGCAAAGTAGGTACTTTTTTTATTATACATAGAAAACGACCAGAACACCCGGAACAAATACATATATGCAGATCATACAAACATTTGTCCCAAGGCGGGAATCGAACCCACAACCTCCTGCATCGCAGGCGGACCTTCGCCCACCGTGCCACAGAGGTCGTCATATTCAATATTTAACATTTACCTCTGCTTTAGTGGTCTTCTTAGTGATTTTCATACAAGACGTTTTCCTACAAGGTCATTTTTGCATTACAAGTTAATTCTACGTAATGGTCTTGTTGTTTGTTCTAATAGGTCCGAAATATAATCACTTACACTTCTGATAGGCGACTGCGTTGAAGGTTCCCAGGATCTCAGAGGGGGTGTAGACTGCATGAGTCATGGGATTCACGCTGAGCACAGCGTCGCTTTGGAACACATTCTGCAGGGCAATCACGAACTGGTCCATCATGCGCCACTCGGGGAGGACCTGGAGAACATAAATATCAGGTATTATTTCGGTTCATACATCATTTTCTTACGTTTGTATTTTTGCTGCGAGTTAAACTGTATTAACAAAAGAGTTTTTAAACAATAATTACTGTTGTTTTCGAATCTTTATTATATTTAACGAGAACGTTTTCATATGAACTTCAAAACTGAAAAATGTGTCATTATACTTAAGGCGCACTCCCGACCCAAACTAGCGCCGCCACCAACTTTATCTTATTATTCCGTTTAACAAAGGAAATTTCAAAAATCTGTCGCACAATTTATGATTTATACGCTTTTTTTAATGCCGCTGTAATAGTTTTATTCTATTTAGTTTAGACAGTAAATCGAAGTTGCCCTTGCTGGCCACCAAAATCTATTTTCGACTCACTGCCTAAACTAAATAGAATAAAACTATTAGAGGCATTAAAAACAAGCACGAATATTCAGTTTATTAGGTACGTTTTCTTAAAGAGACCTACGTTTTAGCGGGTAGCAAATAAATTATAATCATGTTAGGTACTTAATTAACTTGGAAATTTAAAAGAAGTAATTCTGTTATCGGAATTCTATAACAATAATAATAATTAAGCCTGATTCTAAGGTTTTTATTTATTATACTCTTTTATATTAATTTCTTAATAATTAAGCCTTTTTATTTCCAAACTCTTTAAGTGACTATGTACAAAGTTTTATTATTAGTATTTTTGCTTATTATATCGGAATTCTATACTCACAAATAAACTAGGAAAGTTAAGATACAAATAAGTTCACGTCTGTTTTTAGTATCTACGTTTAGTCAAGCTGGTCTTTTTCCTTTTCAGAAATCTTGCTTTATCCAATTTTCTAATTTCAAATAATCTTTTCCGTGTAAATAACTATTCTATGACATGGGCTGAATTAAATTTTCTCAGGAAATTACAATCGCTAGAAATAGTGAAACTACTCTCAACATCCCATTATTCTACTAAACACCACAAATCCAAAAACAAAACAAAAGATCAGAAAATCTTACCAAATCGGTAGCAAAGTTCTCGAAGAAGTTAGCAAACCCTTCATTCAGCCAGGTGTAAGTCCAGGAGACCGGGCTGACCTCGTTCCCAAACCACTGGTGAACATTCTCGTGACATATGATCCGGCCGATGTTCTGGCGTACTGATGTTGTGGTGACGCCTTCTTGTACCAAGAGAGCTACCTCTCTGAAAGGAACGATGACCAGGTTAAAAATGCGAATCATAAAAATAGCCCATAATAACCTACCGCGCTGCACAGAAATAAACATTTAAATATGGGCTAAAACTCGTTTTATTTCGATACATTTCTGATGCCGTTAATTTAAAAGTCAAATATTGCGTAAATAAAACGTGAACGAAACTCTAGCACGGGGAGTTTCCGAGATATGGAGAATTCAATTTTGACAGCTGTCATCGAAAATGAAGATATTCCCGTTACCTTTTATTTGAGCCCTGAAACGAAACTCTAGCACGAGTAGCTTACACTATAAAGCCATTTTTGGGTTCCGTACCCAAAGGGTAAAACGGGACCCTATTACTAAGACTAAGACTCCGCTGTCCATCCGTCTGTCTGTCTGTCTGTCCGTCGGTCACCAGGCTGTATCTCATAAACCGTGATAGTTAGACAGTTGAAATTATCAAAGATTATGTAATTTATGTTGCCGCTATATCAAAAAAATATTAAAAAACAGAATAAAATTAATATTTAAGGGGGCTCCCATTTTTATTTGCTTTTGGTGGCTTTCTTATCACTACGGCCATAATAGGCCTATTGTGATCGCCAAAGGGGGCTCCCATACATCAAAAGTTATTTTTTTGCTCGTTTTTGCTCGATATTGATAACGGCAACAGGTAGACGCTTGAAATATTAAATATTTAGTTATATGTATATTTACTGGATATTCTTGAAAATCATGATCATATTCGTACGACGTTGTTGTAGATTATAATAAGAAGCTCCCTGACTTTTCATGAGATGCTGAGAATAGGCAACGTCTCACGTGGGACAATAACCCTTGTCTGCATATTGTGCTGGGACGGAGATATTGGTGTGGTCTAGATCTGTGACAACCTTTATTGGAAATCTTGGAAAAAAACGGATTACACAAGGTTCTATAACCTTAAAAGAAGAGCTTTCGTTTTGGAATAGAGTTTTAAACAAAGACATCACATGACTTGGTTTTAAATATCAGACAATAACAAGGGACCACGAGGAAAACCTACGCATTCCCCCACAAAATATCGAGAATTGGCATAATTATAACACCAATTTTTAAATAAAATGGAAGATATTAATTTGTTGATTGGTTTTCTAAATTGACTCTTTACTGAAGCTAATAAAATGGCCAGCCATTCGGTGGCAGAGTTTATTATGGGTGCACCCGTTTATTAGTATTCATCTATGGGTGCACCAATAATGGTTTTTGGGTTTTGACGGTTCTGAAATTTGACAAAGAGTTAAATCGACTCGAATGATTTCATTGTGGTTGTCAAGCTGACCAGTCTTAAACATTATGAATTTATAACCACCAAACAAACAGATTTAGATAGCTACATCAAATCTTATAGCGAAATTTATTTACAAAGACCATTGCAGTAAAAAATGGGCTTGGATTTATATCTTACTCGTGAAACATGGATGTTTATGTTGGTATTTACGACGGATCCATTCGATAAGTACTCATAAACAAGTTTATTTATGGCGTACTATAAATTCGACAGATTGCAGCCAATGAGAATAACTTTTTTTTTTCAATTTTGGGCCTTGTTTTGGTCTTGAATGTAGAAAAATATGATTTTTACTTCTATTTTGAACCTTATGCTTACGGGGATAGGAAAGTAGTCTGCTATCAAATTCGATAAAATCTTGAAAATCAAAAGGAAGTGAACCTGTTATCGGTATTTCAGACAAACACAAACGTATCATTGGAATATCTAATCGAAATATTTTTATTGATAAAAACAAACAAATATACCAAATTACCAAGTCTTGCACGGTCTTGAAAAATTTGGCATAAACCAATTTATTATACTTTTACATTAGGTATAATTATTAAAGCACTTGACTAACAATAAGTATTTTGGACGGCAGACCGACACTATAGATAATCCGATGTAAGTAACATCGAATTATGACAGTGCACCCTTTTTGCGCACACACTTGTGCACCAGTTATAATTTATGTCTTGCGCACTTGGCAAGTCTCCATTGAGACTGGCCGCCGTGGTCGACATTCGGCTAGGAAGACATCATAGTGATAGGAAATGCATTGCATCGATATCGAGGAACATCTGACCTGTAAATAATCCCCAGTTCTTATAATTATGTCGTATTTTATAATTTATGTCTTGCGCACATGGCTAGTCTCCACCGAGACTGGCCGCCCCGTGGCCGATATTCGGCTAGGAAGACATCTTAGTGATAGGAAATGCATTGCATCGATTACGATAAACATCTCACCTGTAAATCCCCAGTTATAATTAAGTCGTATGTTATAATAATCTATGTCTTACGCACATGGCTAGTCTCCATCGAGACTGGCCGCCGTGGCCAAAATTCGGCTAGGAAGATATCATAGTGATAGGAAATGCATTGCATCGATATCGATAAACATCTCACCTGTAAATAACCAAGCCCCAGTTCTCCATAGCACCAGCAGCGAAGTCAGGCACAGCAACTTTATCCATCTTCGGGAACTCATAAGCAAATTGGGTATAGTCTTCCAAAGCCGCGAGGTTTTGCTGACCGAATGTCAGAGCGAATTCAGCCTGGTCCTGGGTGCCAGGGCGAGAGTATACTCTGAATGGTAGATGGTAGATAGGGTTCTGTTCGTTTGAGATGTATGCGAAGTTTGAAACGAGGTATGCAAGCAGGTAGGTGGACATCACTAGTGTGTCTTCGAATTCGTGTTTCACCCAGCCGGGGATGTCTTCCCTGGAAGAAACATAATAATTAACTTAGAATAAATATATCAGCTCGCATTAATAATGGTTAGAAAAATTATGCGACGTGGCTTAACAAATACCTTATGAATGTTTTAAACTCCAGAGCGTAAAGCTTCAAAATCAACAACTTGCCATAAATTTGACTGGTCTAAGTGCTTTTTTGTAAGCCTAAAGAAAACAAGTTATTGACTTTTGTAAAGCGTGCTCCATCTTAGGTCTCATCGTCACTTATTCAAGTGAGATGGTGGTCAAACGCTTGACCATCACCAATAAAAAACCCTTTATCATAAGGAACCAAAAATTATAGGAGCCATCAAGTAACTTGTGAAGATGAGACTTGAGTGAATTCTATTCGTTTAGGTTTGATATTAACACACGACCCGTATAAAACGTTTTTATTTTAAAACCTTGCAGGCATAACGGTATTTTTTACCATCAGCCTACATGGTCGTAATGCAATGTGGACAAAGGACCCAAATTGAGTCAAACTATTTTTGAACAAAAGAAGATAGAGATACGTCACCTACATAGAAAAAAAAAAAAGGACAAAACGCATAATACAAATCAGTAAAAAAGTGATTTTTGCAAAAAGTGGTTATCAGACCCAATGGTTCTGATGTCGAGACATTAATTGCCATATATTTCTACCTTTTGCTCTTGGACTTAGGATACTCAGCATTTTTTAAAGCGGGGCCTTCAGCCGAGTGCTGCAAAAGTGTGATGATTTGCAAACACAATGTGCAATCAGATTTTATTAAAACCTAACGCTAAGCACAAAAACTATTTCGTTGAACACACATTCTATTAATGAAATTAGATAAAATAAGTAGGATAATTAAAAATCTGAAACAATAAATTTAGTGAACAAACTTACTTCAACGGATCAGATCTGATGACAGTGTTACTCCTGACGACGGAGTAGGCGGCAGGTGCATATATGGTGGTCCTGAAGACAGCCTTCTTGTCTGGCTCGTCGTAGCAAGGGAAAGCGCGACGGGCGAAGGTAGGCTGCAGCTGAGAGGTGATCAGACTCCTGAAGACGAGAAAAGACGGATTGAGCTTTAACAAAAAACCAAACAGTCCCCAGAATAATTGAGCTTCCTTAAAATCTACATTGTTTTTAAGGTTTTTATTTATTATAGTACTCTGGGTAATCTCTAAGAAATTAATAAATCCCAAAAATTTACGATCTCGACGGGATTCGAACCCGCACCTTCCCCTTCAGCGCAGGGTTGCTCTTTTTCCAACTAAGCTACGTGATCTTATCTCGCCGAGGTGAAAATCTTTGGGAGTTCTTTCGGCACTTACGCCGTCAGCGCCGCCTGCAGAGGAAACAATGAAGTTATCCAATTCTCAATTTATTAGTTATAAAAAATATTGATGCGTTTGGTGCGATGGCGTTTGTCAGGGCTAGTCGAGATTCCTAATAAAAAAATACTTGAAATTAGACCACTAACGCTTTCATTGCCTTTGATGCACATGGGCTACTTCACCTCCCTGGTGCTGAAGCTGGGCAGTGAATGCGTTCAAAGAATGGAGTTTCTACATTGAATGTCTATGGTAGCCACGGAATGCATCCTACAAAAATTATACCATACAGTGACCACGTGGCCGATCCAGTCGCTAAGCGTGTTTAAATCTTAACCTACCTCTAAAGGTTTAACTGTGATTATTTGAGAATAGACCATGCCGAATAGATGAAAAAAAAGTTTAGCATTAACACAGCGGCATTACTAAAAATAATAAATTATTGTAATTATGTGAGCCCAGTTACAAGGTGGGTCGATGACATAGTGCGCGTCGGGGGGCGTCGATGGAGGCGGTTAGCACAGGACCGTGGTGGATGGCACAAACTTCAGGAGGCCTAAACCCAATTCTCAATTTATTTGTTTTTAAGTCCTGAAATCTGATTTTGGTTGTGTAGTAGCCTGTGTTGCTATCTTAAGTCTAAGGTTTTTTGTTATAGTGCTTACCCGCACTTTGGGTATAACCTAACCTGCTCAACGATCAAAGTTACATCTGATTCGTTTGACGAGAGGTGTTACATAATATGATAGACGTAGGAGGTCCCAAAGATTTTCGATTGAACCGACTAAGGGTTTCGTGGCTTAGTTGGTTAGAGCACACCCGTAGGGTGGGGCGCGGGTTCGAGTCCCGCCGAAACCGAAAATGATTGGGAACTTATTTCATATCATAAGTCTTTAGTAAGTCTGGTAAGGGCAAGGCACATGACTCACATGATGGACATGTAAGTGATGCCATTTGTTTTCTAGTGGTACATGTAACACTTTTTTTATTTATATTTCAACTGACAAACAATCCAGTTATTGAGCGCTAATGAAGAAATTAAAGACAGGGCGCTCATTGGGGGAGGCCTATGTCCAGCAGTGGACAAGTATAGTTTGATCATGATGAGGAAATTGAAGCTCAAGAGTTGAGCCACCGGCGCTATAGTCCGTAAGAGGTCCCAAAGATTTTCGGTTATTGCACACCCGTACTGAGGGTGGGGCGTGGGTTCGAGTCCCGCCGAAACCGAAATTTTTTGGGAACTGATTTCATTTCTTAAAAAAATGCTTACCTTGACACACCATTTTCTTCATACTTCGACAGATAAACTCCGAACATATTAGCAGCAAAACTGCCGGTGTATTCAATAGTAATGATATAGGGCCTCAGAGGTACCAACGGCTCAGTAGTTTGGATCCTCAACAGATGGGTATCATCGTGCGCCACGTTACCGCTTGAGTATAGGTCGGTTTCAGAGTCCAAGTCTGTATTAATCTTTATAGAGATAATCTGTATAGCCATAGCATGCAAAACTATCTCGCTGACCTCCCTTATGGCGGAGATGCGGATAGATACGGTCCCGAAGAAATCGACTTCATTATCAGGATCTAGGTGGAGCACGACATCGTAGAAAGTAGGGAAGGTATCGTCAGGTAAGACGTATTGTTCGGCGAGGGTATTCCTGGTCAAGTTTCTGGTCTGGGGTTCTACAGGCACTCCCAGGGCAGTACCTAGGATTGCTAGGGCTACTAGCAAATACATGGCTGGAACAAAATGAAAATAGCTGTGAAATTATGAGGAAAAATATAATATTGAATGAAATCTGTGGATTTGAATTACTGTTCCTCGAGGGAACACACACACATGAGGAGAGATGGAGGGACGCATTTTAGAAACTTGCATTTTGTCAATATTGCGTGATTGCGTGACTGACTTTTCATCGGGCCTTCATAGGCGTGCGTGCATGTGTCAAAAACAAAATAAATGCGTGGAATGAGTATAGTTTTAAATCTGTTTAAACTGTTTTAGAACGGAAATATAAATTTATATGTATAACGTTGAATATGGTAGAATATTTATTGAGTAGATTAGATTTATTTTATTAATATTTAATTTGTTTATAATTATCATAACGCACTGCCTACATCATAAATCTACTTGTTTACTTTAACTTTTTTCCTTACTCGTTTGCTAAAATACATTGACCTAACATAAACAATTCTCGTCTTCTTCATTGCAAGCTTACAGCTTAACGATTCAGCCTAAAGACTGCCCTTAACTCCAGATATTCTGAATATTTGCTAGCAATTCCGGTGGTTTTGAAATTACCGTGTTCCGTTCTTGTCGGAAGCTTGAGAACGGAAATTGGGAGCGGAACCCTCGGCTCCTAGGAATAAAAACCCCAGTCAGCCTTTTAGCGAAACATTGAAGGACTTTGAACAAGATACAATAGGAGTGTTCAAAGTAAATTAGAAAACATTACCAATGTGAGACGAGGCTCGAGTTGAAATGCTGCTTTTATGCTAGTTTTTAATGGACTTGCTAACGCAGTAAGAGAACATAAAGTATAAATTGGCGGTACTAAGAATTCAATCAAGTTCAAAGTTCTCTTGATTCGGCCATGTTTGCCGAGTTATCATGAAAGTTTTATATATGTACATACATATGTCGCCGGGTTGGTAAACATGTGAAGACTCCATAATAAATGCTTTTTTTGTCTTTGACATAATAAAATACAGTTTTATTTTACTTTTTGTAGATTTTATTCCGGATTTTAACATTCAAGACCCGGCTTAAAGTCTTCCAGTAATTTCAGCTAAGCTTTTTATTTTGTTTCAATATACAGTCCATTCTACTTACAAAGGCTTAAAGCAAAGGCTAAAAGTTCCAGCCTAAGCTAATCAAGGTTCGTCATGGCATTTGGATGTGCTATTATGTATTTTTCTTACTTTCTTGATTGCTAGGAAATTATTGGACATATTCTGGATGTACTGGACAATTTTTACGCATTCATTATCTGGTTCAAAAGTAAGCAGAGCTTTTATTATAGATAGGTATTTTGTTTTATTTGCTAGCGTGGCTTATGTGACCTATTGTGATCGCCACACATGAGGTGTAATTTATGTTTTATTTGATTGTTTGCGTTGAAATAGTCCAATAAGTTTCAAAGAAGAAATAGTGTTAACCCTGGTTTAGCGGTTCGAAAAAACTATATAATTTTTTATATATACCCAAAAATATTCCAGCCCGTCCCAAGTACATTTTATCAGTCTAAGATCCCAAGTCTCACGTCGATAACACGATTGCAAAGGCCTTATCAATATGTTTAACTCGATGATAAGATTATGGGAATCCACTTGACACGAGAAGAATTGCCCAATAAAGTATTATAGAAATTGGGATATTGGGTTAAATATATCCTCTTTGTATTGATTTTGTTTTTCTAGTATCTAGTTATAAAAAATATTGATGCGTTTGGTGCGATGGCGTTTGTCAGGGCTAGTCGAGATTCCTAATAAAAAAATACTTGAAATTAGACCCCTAACGCTTTCATTGCCTTTGATGCACATGGGCTACTTCACCTTCCTGGTGCTGAGGCTGGGCAGTGAATGCGTACAAAGAATTGAGTTTCGACATTGAATGTCTATGGTAGCCACGGAATGCATCCTACAAAAATTATACCATACAGTGACCACGTGGCCGATCCAGTCGCTAAGCGTGTTTAAATCTTAACCTACCTCTAAAGGTTTAATTGTGATTATTTGAGAATAGACCATGCCGAATAGATGAAAAAAAAGTTTAGCATTAACACAGCGACATTACTACAAATAATAAATTATTGTAATTATGTGGGCCCAGTTACAAGGTGGGTCGATGTATAGAACGCGTCGGGGGGCGTCAATGGAGGCGGTTAGCACAGGACCGTGGTGGATGGCACTAACTTCGGGAGGCCTATACCCAGCAGTGGGTAAAATCCGGCTGTGGATGATGATGATGATGGGGGCAAAAGGCACTTACTAAAGAGGAGTGGGTTATACCTTTTTGTTTTTCACAGATTTTCCAATTAATTTGTTATTTTCAGATCAGAATATAAAACGTCTCACCTATGTATTCACTTGTACACCACTAAATATAAAGTGGATTAATTTGGACTCTAATTGAATATACATAGA
The DNA here is from genome assembly GCA_947086465.1 of Eupithecia exiguata. Lineage (NCBI taxonomy): Eukaryota > Metazoa > Arthropoda > Insecta > Lepidoptera > Geometridae > Eupithecia > Eupithecia exiguata. The sequence continues at coordinate 11,919,461 of OX352233.1, forward strand.
TTATTGCTTATCTAAATAATTATTATTTATCAAAATGATATATTATCGTTATATATATCCGGATAATTGAAAGGTCTATCTAATCAAAAATGTGCGTCATGGTTAAGTTCATCTTTTGACTAGTAAAAGCCCCGAGTTGGGGCCATTTCGATTTTCATTGGAATGATCGTTCTAATTTTTAATAATGAACTTGAATGAAGCACACCTGATATGCGAGTGGATTGTATTTGAATATAAATAACGGTGAAGCACCTTAAATTTTTGGGTAATTCCATTCTTTCATTTTTTTTTGTTATTGTATTCAGTTTTTCTTCCCTTGAGGGTCGAAAAAAAACAATTCCATTGCGCACTTGAGGTTCCCCCGGCTAGTTGTGATTTTTCAAAAGTATGTTATTATGCATAACGGGATATTTATCCTTCCCTAAATTGACCGATATTTATTCCCGAGGGATTAATATCCCTTGAATAAATATCGGTCAATTATGGCCTGATTTTAAATAAAGACTTTTGAAAATCGGCCCATAATTGACAGAGAAATCGCCAAACATAACACAAGAAAAATACAAACAGCCAGACAAAGGACCTCCAGAAGTCGGTAAAAAAGTAACATCTGATTTCATTCACAATAACGAATTAAGTAATAACGAATAAAAAATTATCATTTTAGCTTATTTTAGGTAGGTATATTAATTAGAATACTAACCTGCATTTAGTACAAGACCTTACTGTCTTCCAGAGTTGCGCCATTTTTATGATAGATCTAGGTTTCTGAATCAATAAGATAAAGGAAGTAAGTATTTAAAGAGTAAGGAAGGAAGTGTAAGGAAGTTATTGCCCACGTAAGTATTTAAAGAGCTCCTAGAAATTTAAAACTTGTCATAGTAGCACCTCTTCAATAAGCAACATACTGTTTAATGTAATTGAGTACAAGTCTCTAAATACACGGAATACAAATGGATCATTCTGTAGATATACAGACTGCACGAAAACTGATTACATTTCATAAATATCTTATCATAAAAATAAATGAATCGTTTTGAACATTATGAAATTCAAATCATTTATATTATCACTATTTTTTTTGGTAATTTATTCTTGTAAAGGAGTCCTCACACCAGACCCAAAAGTCGCCAACGCCGCCAAGGTGCCCACACAACCTGGCGGGTTATATGTTGGCGGCTTCACATCTAGAAGTCAATACACAAAAACCGCCTGGTGGTGTCGCCGGGTTGGTAAACAGGTAAAAATTCCATAATAAATGCATTTTCACTGTCTCTAACAAAATTCATACCGTTTTTACTTTACTTTTTGTAGATTTAATTCCGGATTATGACATTCAAGACCCGACTTAAAGTCTTACAGTAACTTCAGCCAAGCTTAAGAGAAGGTATTTATGGGTCATCTCGTGGCAATCAAAAAGGCGGCTTTTTGATATTTAAATCAAAAACCCGTCTTTTCTCTCTTAACTACTAATTTGTAATTTTTTTTTTAGGACTTGACATGTGGGGCTCGAAGTGGCTTCATCTCTGTTGGGTTTCTGACGTTGTTGCTTGGCGCCCTCAGTGTTAGGGTCAAGTTTGAGGTGTAATAATAATAATAAACAATGCTGGACCATTCACACAGCATTTTTTCACTGTCTGTCTGTCTGTCTCTTTGAGAGACAAAACTAGTTAACGTCTTGCTTTGATAGATTTTTTAATTTTTTAGTGGTGTGGTTTTTTTCTTCTACAACACGGACTACGTTTTGTTAAAACTTATAGGAAAAGGTTTTGCGCGGAATCGTTACAAAATATTTTAATTCTTATATTTTGCATTGTATTTTCGCAAAGTAACGCCTGAATCTATTATTTAACAACATATAATATCCCAAACACAACGAGTATAAAACTGGAAAAGTTTCGGTCTCCCCTGTTTGACCGACTGGCCGGAAGAATTTGATTAACAATACCAACTGAAGCGTACCTTCCACATAGTAAACCTTAGTTTTTACTGACACTGAGAGTAATAACGGCAGGATTTCGTAAATAAATCGTTGTTGAAAATGTATTATTGGCCTGATTATGTAGGATTTATCTCAGGTATTTAATTTTGCAGTCTCAGCGATCGATGGAGTTTTTTTTGTAATAGCTTCTACCCAGAGCTTTGCTTACGTGAGACTGACCAGTGGTGGTAGCATAAGGCATGGAAAAACGATGAAGTTTTAGATTACAATGTCGCGGAAGTCGATTTTTTGAGTTTTATTGGGTTATTGAAACAGACAGGAAGTCCCGTGGAGTACTCGTTTAATAAATTCCACCTCTTTATAATATTTGTAAAGCTATTATTTGAGAGCAATATAGTAGATTGTTTTGCAAGGGACTAAACCAAGCTTTTATATACTACGTTTGTTAGACTATACTATGGATTTTTGTTGGAATCATCAGCTAGTAGGTACAACACATTGTCTTCTTACATAACGAATCGACTTTTCTTCAAATATAATGAATATTATGTACCGGGTAGGTGACATGGACAAACGGCAACATTATGTCTTGCAATACTTCTAAATATTGCTGTCCATTCATGCGGCCAGTTACTTCCACCAATTTGCCTGGTCTTATTGACGAATTCCATCCCCAATAACCTCAAAATAAATATTTAATTTACTACAATACATTTAACAATAGCGTAGTTAATCGTCAAATTTTAATATTATGAAGATGAAAACGGCAACCTATAGATGAAAAAGTGAAACTGTTATTAATATAAGTAATAGCTCACCTAAAGTTATTCTACCACTTGCCCTTACAGGCTGAATGTTTTGTGGCAAGTATCGCTCATTTGGTTTCCTCCAGAGTATTTTTCGACCGCCTGTGTCAGATCTGAAAGTTTTTCGTCACTGAAAATAACTATATTAAATCTCCCAATCAAAGGTATTCATTTGCAAAATCAATTCTTACCGGTGGTCTTCTGCGAGCTCAATTTTTCTTGCTGGCCGATAATTGTGTGTATTCCCCGCATGCAAGTATCTCCTCACAGTTGACAGAGATATGCCGTACTGCTGAGCAGTGATGGCAGTTGATGCAAATGGTGCCGTTGCATGATGATTCACAATATCTCGGTGGCATTGTGAGGTAAAAACCGTTGAGATGCGGCCGGGTATTAGGTTTCACATCACCAGTAGACAAATACCGTTTCACCCATAGCGGTACTGTTCTCACCTAAAAAAACATTATACTCAATATTTTTTTGTCATTGAACTGTTCGAACAAAACACTATCTAAATTAGAAAATTTCACTTACTGCCCCCCTAGCACGGGGATTGTTGTCTAGGGTAGAATAGACAATAATGACATTGCATCGCCGTACATTGCGTACATTAATGAAGTTGATGGAATGCATTTCAAATAATTTACGCATTGGATGACGAAGTGACGTAATTTTTCTCTATTCTACCCTAGACAACAATCCCCGTGCTAGGGGGGCTGTAATGCCAAGTTGTCGTGCAATTTCTTTCTTGCTGACTTCTGTTCATGTAGAACAGCAATCTTCGATCTTATAAAGTTACACAAATGATGCATTGTTAAAAACACTCAAACTCTCGGAGATACGCACAAAACAAACCACACGAAATAAGACGAGTGACAATTACTTTGTTCGCTACAAACGACAAAATCAAAAACTACCCGCATCCATAAAATAAAAAAAATAATGGTAAGACTTGGCATTAAAATAAAACTAGGTACTAATTAGACCGATTGACAAAATTGGACGCCTTCTCCTAACAGCTAAATAGCTCAGTTGATTTATTGTCGAGAATTCGAGTCGTCATAAAATGGGTGGGTGGTTCGATCCTAAGCGGCTTGATCAGTTTTTGCAATTGAAAATTAGTTACTAGTTGAATAGAAGTTAGAAAATATTTTGTAGACAAGGGGGATACTTAATTCTGACGCGCACTGTGGGATCTAATATCTATAAAATTACCTACTCGCTTCAATTTCGTAGATTCCATACGTACCATGCCATACGCACTGTACATTCAAATCGAAATTTTGAAAATGAAACGGAAAAAACCAAAGCCTTCTACCAAGAAGGAGGTCTACCAATGCATTCTACCATGAAGGGTGAATCACCCTTCTTAATAAACGTACTTTGTGTACGTACTAGTACGTTGTGTTGCACGTACCAAATACAAGAAAAATTATTAGCGAAAAATCTCTAGAATTTTAGGTTTACCACAAATAGAACTGAAGGTGAACGGGGTTTATTTTATTAAGAATATCATCAAGCGTAAATTAATATAATAGTATGCAAATGGAACAGAAGGACAAAGACATAAAGAATTGGATTCAGTTGCGGTTTAAATCTAGTGAAATATATTTAATAACATTCGTAAAGTAGAGAAGAGAAAAACGTGTGCAATATTTTACTACTTTCAGTAAAGTACTTTCGATTATTTTATTTCCTCGCAATTAAAGTTACAAGTAGAGTGTGTGACAGGGGCCAAAACCACCCCGAGTAACTCGGTCTTACCACACATGTAATAGGGTTGTTTAGTTCCTTATAAATATATCTACTATTGCATATCACAAGAACATTTTCTTCGATGACGTTTTACATAAAACATAGATAAAACTGAATATATTTCAAAAGTCCACGAAGTCGTCTTAAACATACCAGATATAAAACTTAAGTGTTATTCGATAAACAAACTCATGCAAGGATCAACTTAAACTTTACTCGATGTTGAACATGCACAGAAGCTCTGCATAGTCAGGAGCAAAAGATAATACTGGGGAATAGATGTGAAATTCGAATGCAAAGGCGTTTTCCTTTAAAAATGGTTTGAACTGTGCGTACTAGTCTAGCCTAGTACCAGGCTAGCCTAGTACCCTGCACTTACCTTGATAAAAACTAGACCCCTAGCACATGACCAAGGCGAATGATGTAAACATAGAGAGTCTGGTAAGTTGGGGTATCATCGTACGCGGTGAAGACGAATTAAGCCATGTTTTTTTATACTGGCAACATTTTCTACTACGTAATTAAATGGCAACATTAGAACATTCATGGGTTAATTCAGCTTAACGCATCGGTCATACCCTAACGCACTATAATGGCTTTATGATGACCGAATTACTGAGTTATTGAGAGTTGACGGAACTTCCCAGGGTCTTAAAATTTAGTCTTAGTTCTCTGTAAATATCAGGGTAAGTCAGGTAGCAAGACTTTATCTAATCGAAAGTGTATAGATTTCAAAATTATTGTAATAAAACCGGCCAAGTGCGAGTCGGACTCGCGCACGAAGGGTTCCGTACCATTATCTACAAAAAGTCACGTTTGTTGTATTTAAGGGGAATCCCTTTAAATATTTATTTTATTCAAATTTTTAGTATTTGTTGTTGGGTCTAATATGCAGATTGTTATAGCAGCAACAGAAATACATCATCTGTGAAAATTTCAACTGTCTATCACGAATCATAAGATACCGCCTGGCCGTTTTACCCTGTGGATACGGAACCCTAAAAACTGGGGATTTACTTATTATATCTGAAGCAATTGAGCATGAAAGATTAATTCCGAGGTACTTTTGAAGCCGTACGATAAATAGCGACGGTATAATCTAGTATGGTTGCGTCAGGATAATAATGAAAACCGGTGCATGAGACAGGTGCAACTAGGTTAACTAAACCCTAATATTCAAAATTCAATCAGATATAAGCACGTTTCCAGTCACAATTTTTCGTCACTTTTCAAGAAAAAATCTGTCCTAAATTCATTATTACAAAAACCATCTCTGCAGTTATTTTATCATCATGACTTGGATTATTATTACGTAGTGAGCAACGATGGCTCTACCTTATATCCAAAAATGCCTTACTATTTACATATTGTTTTTTTATACTTTATAAAAAATTAATGAAACTTATTTAAAATTTATAAAACTTGACTAACATTACAGTTTTTTGGGCAGGTTAGCAGATAAGAAGTGATCCGATTGGACCATGGCTAATTTTACAAGCTTTTAAGGGCCTATACTACCTCAAATCAACTCCGCCGGATGGCCATATCTTCCAAACTACTAAATATTTAACTTTGAAATGTTGGTAAAGTTCAAGACTTACTCTATCGTTCATACATATGTTTCGAAAATACGATTCCATAAAAAAAATCGATAGAAAAAATCGCAGTTTCCTCTACATTTTTACCAAAACCGTAATTTCTCAATAAATACAGAATTTAAGATCTTGAGAATAAGCATGGTAATTGAACTAAGTATAAAAAATATCTAATATGTTTAGTTTCTTTTTCAAACTATTTCCTAATTCATAGATAATAAGCAAAATCTTGATTTTTGGGCTTGCGTTGCTCTGCCCTGTCCCGCTCCAACGAACGCGAAATCATCTGCCTATCCCCTCTTCACAAAATGGCGTCGTAGTATTATAGGTCCTTCATTATATTATATCAGCACATAAAAATAAAATAAAAGTTTCACATCTATCCAGGCGCAGCTTAGATTCGCGTGCCTGTTGCGTCGCAGCCCCGTAGCGGTGCTACGGCGTAGCTTCGTAGCCAGTTATCTCGCTCAAGCCACCCTTTCCGCTCGCGTCGCGCCACCACTAACCTACTTCTCACACGTCAGTTATTTAAACGAGTTCTTTTTTAAATGAGGACTCTGTAGTGGCCAGTTTTATTCCAACGAGTAATTTTTAAATGAGGACTTCTTGGTGGCAAGTTTTGTTCTAACGAGTTCTTTTTGAATTAAGACTTCTTAGTGCCAGTTTGAGTTATGAATGGTTTTGGAAGTTTCTCGCTTGTTAGGTAAGTTTTTGAATTTGGTGCATTAGTTTTGCTTACGTTGCATGTTGTTACATTTTGTATGTAATTAAGTTTCAAATAATAATTGACTACTTCGTTTTTATTATTGCTTTTAAATCTAATTTATCGGGGTTTTATTTCAAAGCGCACATTTTATGCATATAACGTAATAGTTATTTTTAGTTTACGCTGATTATTATTTAATAACATTGTCGTGACTAATGACTTCGTATCAAATATTTGATACTAAATCGGGTTGATATGTATTTTGTTCATTATTCTTACAAGTTATCATTTCAGATAATCAACATAAATCCGCCTGTCTTTGAAAAATTTTCACTATCCGATAATTCATACCATGTACTCAATCTGGGGTGTGTTCATAATGAACTAGGTTTTAAAACGTCTTTGTGACTAAAAGGTAACAAGTTAAAATGTAACCATTATAAGTATAGACTTCCAAAGTAACTGTACATAATCTTGTACACCTAAAATGTTTAGATGCAATTTGAAATGCATTACCAACATATAACATAAAAATTAACTTGACCTGTTTGAGGAAACTCTTTTCATACTTTCATATAATCAAATATACAGGATGTGTTCTAAAGAGTGGTCAATCCTTTACCTAGGGATAAGGGGCATCATAACTATTAAGAAAATTATAAAATCGTACATGTAAAAGTCCCACGTTTATTGAGTTATTGGACATTAACGAAATTTTCAACTTTTTTTACCCTTGTCCATCCTTTTCAATGACAAGTTTACAACTACATCAAAGAATTTTCATCTATTTCATATAGCATTTTTAAAAACTGTGCTATCAAATACTAACCACCACTTGTGTGCCAAAGGAAAAGTTTTTCTTTTACAATATATGTTCAATAAACAATTATGCTCGCTATTTTTTCCCAAAAGTCTGCTTCTCCTGTAGTATAAAAAAATGTATGGTGACCTGTGAGTGGCCGGCTTAAACAGATTCGTGATGACCTATTTCAAAGAAATTCCATAATGGTATATAACACTGGTATTTCCAACTTTCATTGCAAATAATAAGTAATTTACTTTAATTCCTTTTAAAATGGGTAATGGTACTTTTTTCTGATTATAAGTAAGGGCAAAATTCGCCCATTGAACAGAAATTGCGTTACGTTATTACATTACAAAGAAATTTACTGAAACAAGAAAACAAATCAAATTGGACATTTAAAATAGATTTATTTCATTGGAATTTCTTAATTATTCCCCCAAAGGATATTATTTTGGATCCACATACCCTCCTCGTTCTAAAGCACAATAGGGCAAAAATTAATCTGCAGCGTGCAATGAAACAGTTATTAAAGACTCGAACTTCAGGCTTTGTCTTTGTGCTTTCAAACTTAATTAAAAGCCACTATAATGCTTTATTTCACAAACTTCATTTATGAATGGTTCTTTTCAACGCGAGGTCAAATAACAGTCGATTACGTAATTTCAACCTATTTTTGTGTCTGAATTTACGAAGATTCTTGTTTCGAAATGAAAAGAAGACTATGATCCGGTTGCATTATTTTACTGACTAAATTCATAATTATTATTTTAATTACGTTTTTCTAGCATTAATATTACGGCTTTTTAATTTCCACGATTTGACGAGATCATGGAAATGAAAAACCCGTAACATTATTGCTAGTCATTACGGCTTTTTCATTTCCATGATATAGTGACGAGATCATGGGAATCAAAAACCCGTTATATTAATGCTAGTCAATCTCCATAACATCATTTAGCCCCAAAGTAAGTTAGCTTATTAATGACTTGTCAAACTACTATTCAAATACATCAAATTAAAATATGATTAAACATCCATAACTTTTCGCAAGCGGGGCTATATCGTCGTATCCTACGAATAAGGTCACTATTGCAAAACACCAACTTTACAGGAGACGGTTTTTTCTAATTATTTCGAAAAGTTTCTATTAAGCGAGTATGTTTTTTTTTAATAAAGCGTTTTATTATATTTTTCGCTAAATTATCATGTAAGTTTCATGAATAAAAATAAACCGTTTTCCCTAGTTTTTGTCGCTTAGCACCTTGTTCCGCGTGCAAGTTTCAAATCGATGCTATTCTAAACGCCATTGTGACCCTTTTCCACGAAGATTCGCTACACGACGTCAAACTAAGAAGGTAACAATCGTCTTTATAACCTTATTCGACGAAATAATAAGGACAATTACAAACTTAAGAGGGTTACATTTTACTTTCCTTCCAGAATTTCGTTTGGTATTTTGATAATTTTCGGGTTCGATTCCCAATTCGGGACAAATCACAACTACTACAGCTGACTTATCAAAGTTCTTTAACTAAATGGCTCAAAATCATTCGAAAGCTTAAATCGAGTTTTTATGAAACTGTAGGATTGCTGACATACCTACTACGAAAAGTAGTACTTTCGTAAGCTAGTCAAAACTCATTCTCGATTGTTTTTTTAAAATAAATTTATGAGACTTATACGTTATAATTCCTTTCATATGAAAAAGGTAATTCAGCATAAAACTTTTAAATCGCTTTTGAACCGCTGTTCCGTGATCATGCGCATAAAATTGTCTCGAAATATTGGAAAATTCATAGATTAAATCATGGTAAATAACCCGTTTTAAAAGACTAATTCAGTGCAGTGCAAATAAATGTAATGTTTTATTTGCCCTTTTAACATTCGCGTTACATTCGCGTACATTGTTGCGAATGCGAATGCGAGTATTTATTTTCCACACTGGCGTTTAGCTGTGAAGGCCATTTATTGGCTTTTGTTGTTAGTTTCTTCTAACCTATTTTGTATTTATATAAAATGTAGGCCTATATAAAAGATATGTTCATATTGTCCTATTGTATTAAGTATATAATTCATCTAGTACCCATAACACAAGCTCTGCTTAGCTTGGTGCTAGATGATGCTATGTGGATTATTATTATTAATCCATCCTCTCTCGGCCGTAACCCGATGAAAGAACACGTCAATGAGCCTGGAGCCTATTATAGATTAGAGAATACATATGTTTTGGTGTTTTATAGTGTATTTCATAATGATAAAGTCTCTACATAATTGACCGAGCGAGCGAAGTGAGCGAAGCGCCTCTGCATAGTTGATGCAGAGGCGACAGCACCCAACTAGCATAAGTATGGGTGCTGTCAGAATGTGCGTAATCTTCTACAGGTCGTATTTTACGACCGATCTGGACGAAACTATTACTAACTACTAAACTTGGTGTACCTACAGATTGTACAATTTTATAGATTTTTTTAGTCGTCGGGGTTTTTTGATGAAAGGGTTGTTTCCTCCAAAAAGGACAAAAAGGGGGCTACCGAACATCTCCGCTTTAAGAAATCTGATTTCGATGATTATTTTTTTAATTTAAAGGTTTTTTTTAAATTTTTATTTCTTCTCGTATAAAATGGTAAAGATCTACTGATGATTTTTGCCATGACGAGAAAAATAGCTCTGCAAAATGCAACAATAAAAATTAGAACATTTACCGTACAGCGCCGCCTATTAGAACATCTTTGTAACACTTCGAGAGTAGGACGTAGGAACTAAGTAATAGCCCGGCCAAATGTTTCGTCTTCGTATGTTTGCAGAATTATGAGATTTTATTTCAAAGATTTTTTTTTTTTAGTAGACCTCAAACTATTTTATTTCAGAGTTCTTAATTTTACTACGGACTAACCTTTTTATTTACTTATGCCGTAGTTTGACTGACAATCAAATAATCAAATATCCTAATGCTAATACCGGTGCGATTTTTTGTCATAATTGGTTTTGTTTAGGAAGAAGTTTTAGTTATCGATTTTGTTATTGTTGCTCAACATTTTGTATTATGTTACAGACTACTCAGGCGTCTAAATGATATAATTTTTGGAATTAGACAATTACCTAGTTGTTGAAAAAAAGTAAAAAACATAAATAAATACAATAAAGAAATAAATTCAGTTAAATATAAATAAAGTATATTTATTATATAAGTATATTTTCATATAATGTATAAATAAAGTAAATTAATTCATATAAATAAATAATATAATCAGATATAAATAAATGATGCTGGACAACTCACACAGCATTCTCTAGCCCCAAGCTAAGCAGGGCTTGTATTTTGGGTACAAGATAACTTATATACCTACATAACACAACACATTACAAAGATAGATGTTTTTTGTTATATATAGAAAACGACCAGAACACCAGGAACCATACCTGCAGATTGTACAAATGTTCCTTTGTCGAAGGCAGACCTTCGCCCGCCACGGCACAGAGGTCGTCTAAGTGCTCGCGAGGTCTACTGTTTATAGAATTACTAGTAGGTATAGGTAGCGGACCAGCAAATAATTTTTTTCATTAAAATAATCAGATTTATTTAGTAGGTATTAAAACAGCCTTCTATTCATTCAACACTATTTATAATTTTAAACAAAATACCTAATTTGTAGGTAGGTAAGGCCCATTTAATGTGTGTTTAATTTTATACCACTAGTTTTCAAAACATATAACCATACCTATTTTAAATCATGGTTGTATGAGGGAAAGATTTGAAAAATAGTTGATAATTTTTCTGCAAGTAAAAATGACAAAACAAAATGTATTGGTAAAGGCAGAAACTAAAAAATCCATAAAAATTACATAAAACTGACTCATTTGGTAATTTCTTGGCGTGCAGTTTACATACATACCTATCTATGTGTATAATTAGAGATTGTTAAATTTATTATTACAAGCTGCAAGATCAGTTCCTCTTGTGAAGCTGGACGTATGTAGCCCATGTCAATTGAAGGCCCAGGGCAAAAGTTTTCTTCATTGCTCTGAAAATAAGTATGTAGGTAATTAATAAAATCTGGTTTTAAACAGAGGCTCTTATATCAATCTAAAAACTAGGTATTCTATTATCTATTCTAATAATCTGATAGATAGATCCATTCATCTATAATAGAGATGTAACGAATACTTGCATTCGCATTGGCGAACATTTGCAAGTCAATACCCGCATTCGTATTCGCAAGAATGCACGCGAATGTAATGCGAATGTATGAGAGCAAATAGAACATTATATTTATTAGTAACTGCACTGAATTATCTTTGTCATATAAAACGGGATGTTTACTACGAATAAATAATAATAATTTATTCCTAAGTTTTCCAATATTTTGACACAGTTTCACGGATCAACCACTTTTAATGACCTGTGTTAATAACCATATTTCAACTTTAAATAGGTAAGTAGGAACTTACATTTTACTTTTCTTTCCGTGCAGGGGCATCTTTCGTAGACACTAATTTATATACCTTAGTACTTGCCTCGTTTTAGTTTCTCAGTTTACAACGCAAAACGACTCGCCGCGCGCCGCACGCGCGCCTTTTCGCCCGTGGTAAACGAGTACTGTGGAGCGTGTAACCATATTCGGCGGAAAATACCCATGTCGGTTGCGATTCGCACATGAAAAAAAGTCCCAAAGCTTTTTGTTACCTTTTTCGTCGGGCTAAATGCATCAGTGCAATTGTAACCAAATTTTAAAACCCTAATAACTTTTTTATTTTCATTATTTATTTAGTTTTTTCGAAATGATATGATGTAAATGATAATGGAGATTCCAAAAATGCAATAAAAATAAAAGGTCACAGTGGCGACTGTAACCTTATTCGTAGGATACGACGATATATAATTAAAAATCACAAAAAAGCTTTTCGACGCGCATCGAGAGTCCAGTCTTCCTTTTCAGGTACTCCTCCAGAGCCTTGGTCTCCGTACAGTAGTGAACGCGTGAGACGTAGAGCTGGCTAGTTGGTACTTCCGCTCGGAACCCAGAGGTCAGGTCTTTCGGCCCAGTACCGCACTGGTTACAGCTGGTGGGCTTACGGCTTTATTTTGGGCCATTTCTTTAAAATAACACATGTTACCACTTCAAATAAAGGAACAAATCGAAATTTATTAAAGCAGTTTATAAAATGCCTCTATTAAAAAAAAAATAGGAAAGAGTACGTCAAAATACGTCCTGAAACGCGTTATGGAGACTGACTAGATGCACAAAGTAGACAAAATATAGATAGCGTCGATAACCAAATGAATAATGAATGATCTACGCAGCTTCGAACTGGCAGCGTGTTTGAAACTAGCCATTCGTTTATGCATGTATTCTTCGGTAAATGGAAAATAATCAGATTACAATTTATGTCACGTTTTTGACAGAAGTTTTCACTAAACATCAAAGCTGCTAATTGTCTGATTTATCTATATAAGTACTAAGTAAGTATCAAAAAACACTACCCAAAGTTATATAATCAATTAGGGAAGTTACTTTGACGAAAATTCTACATAAAAATATTTAGCAGCATTCCATTCTACTACCAAAACAAAAGATTTATATTGATCCGGAAAGTCGATAACCTATATCCTTCTTAACTAACATCCAAGATAATTAATTAATTATCCTGAGTGATTCATATCTCTGTGAGTGTGCACATTATTAATATTTTATTACGCGAGTGGCAAATTGTGACGTTATTAAATTATTAATGGCCAAGCACTTTACCCAAAAACGATCACAAATATGATATTTTAGTAGCAAATAAACTGGTTTATACCGGTTTCTTAGTACAAATTGTATTTTATAATGATAAACTCAGAAAACAGCGGCTTTATCGGGTGGTAAAACTGAAGAGTAAGATGATAAAAGCAGCGAAATGAAAATGCTAGACAAAAGACACTAAAGCTGAGCGCGTATCTATCGGCGCTGCAGACAGGCATTGCCGGTAGTCATTGAATTTCCTATAGCATTTTACTGAAATGCCGCGGGTTCGCTGCCGATAGATGCACGATACTGCATACTATTTCATATAAAGATTTAGAAAATTCGATGACTGCAGGGAATGCCGCGTCTATCGCACGGCCAAGTGCGCGTTCAGCTTAAATAGAAGACAATGATTCAAGACTGCCTTTTGGTCTTCTAATGACATTTATGTCTCTTGGTCCGACATCAGAAGTATCTACTATTTTTATTAGGTACTCTGGACAAAACTCGCAAGGAATGGGGGGGGATCCAAAGACATCCCGAATCTGAGACTTGATTTTGTCCTAAAAAGGAAATTCAAGGACTAGTAATAGCTAGTGCAGCATTCAGTTAGGCCTCCCCTAAATGATTGGGTAATTTAGGTAGTCCCAAATTACCCAAGAGATTTGAATAGGTACTCAAAAGTGGTTTAAATCCTTCTTCTGATGCGGATGAGTATCCCTCGCAGCGAAGCCACCCCAACTCAAAATGAGGCACATATTTGATGCACATTTTGCGAACTTCCTCATATCAGCCGATAGCCCAGTTTCCAATATCCGCCCGAGCGACCTATATCTCGGTCATTCTATATATATTGTGTCCAGAACGTCAATCACAGGCCGCCAACCCAGTTAAGGTTTCAGCGTAATAAGGCTCTTTGGCTAAGTATTCTAAGGGTTGATTTCGTTTGACGGTTATAGATTTGGTTCGAGCATCATTCAGTGATTGGATAACATCATGCGAGGGGTCCACTCATATATTAATGTCCTGTAGGATTGAAACCTCGGTGTTGAAAAATCTTAATAGGTGTCAATAAAATATACTTGCCTCGCTTGCACAAGAGGATTTTACCTAGGGTGTTGTCAAATAATACAACACGTCAACCATGATTGTGATGAGATGAAAAATCCTTGTGCAAGTGGGGTTTTTAAATATGTTATGTATCATCATAAACTACATTAGTCCATTGATGGACATAAGCCTCCCCTAATATATGGATGTATCTTATAAGCGTGTTTAAATTATTCAAATAGTGTTTGAAATGTGTCTAGGCCTACATAATGGCATATTTGGTGATGTCATCCATAATAATGTTAATCATTTTAATGACTTGTCTATAAGATGTGTTATTTTATTTCAAAGAGACGTTGATTTTATCCATCAATAAATAATCTTTATCAATAAAATCAATTGGAATTTACAAAATGAAGTGTAGATCTCCGACATACAAAATCCAATCATTAGTTTATTATTGGTAAGTGATAGGGTTAAAGCATTCACTGCCCAGCCTCGGCGGTGCGACCCGCAGCGGCACGCTGCCACCGCGACTCAGACCCACAGATCGACGTCTGGGTCTTGGGCCATGAAAGTGAAATATATCCTGTGCGATTGGTTTATTTATATCCTGTTGCTCTCATTTAAAGGGTAAAAATCTAAACATCAGCAATGAAAGAGGCTGTGAGTTCAAGCTTTTAAAATTCTCAAAAAGCAGCGTATATCTCGTACGTCAAAGGTTTTGAAAAGGTTCAAGTAAAAATGCACAAAACGGTACCGAGTCGCTTTTGAAAGAACGCCCTGGTTTTTTTCTAAGATAGCTTTTTCTTCGCGTACCTGGTAGATATACTCTTGGGGCCGCACTTTAAAACAGGATTTAAGTCGACATTTAATGTAAGAACGGAATGACGGCGTTTGCTACGCTTTGTCTCTAGTATTTAAGTTTTAAGTTTGTGTTTTTATAATTAACAAACATTGTCTTATCTTATCTTATCCTATCTAACCGATTTGGTTGATTTCAATAGCAGTTTTTGACAAAAAAAATCATACTTGTGAAATTCTCATTCTCTCTCCGGTGGTCGTTCTAGTTTAGGTGATGGTCTTTTGAAGAACACCATTACTATGATAATTTGAACACCTTTACGTGCCTAATGCCTAACTTTATCCTTAAGTATAACCCTTAACCTTGTAACCAACCAATAGTTTGTATGGAAATAACTTAGAAAAATCGGTTAGATCACTGTGCTTTATTTAAACCTAACATAGACTTTAAGGCACTGTTCGACGCTGTTCAACAACAAAAGGCACGGCTCTGTTTGTTTTGCATAAAAATCTATCTACATTATATCTTAACCATATACCATTTATATATTTGAAAACGAATGAGTGTGCAGGGACCCCTGCAAAGACAAATGTTGGTTGCCACGACCCTGTACGATTATAGAAAGCTCTCAATTTAGCTCACAGTGATTTGGGTACAATTTGGAAAGTAGAACAGTGGTTTTTTTATATTTGTTTTGGTTTGAATCTAAAAAACCGTCTCCTTGGTAAAACTAGCGTTTTAGGTTGGCAGTTTTTTACAAAAAGTTCTAAGACAATCGAAAAGATTAAGCGCATATGAATAATTGGATTATTTTGAAAAAAACTTAAAACCTTTTTTAAATTCTAATGTATTAAACTGTTTTTTTTTTACTTTTTTGAAACAAATACTCGTCCGTTGAGAACAAAATATCTATGGCACCACTTCTACGGCATTATTTGGCTTCACTTCTACGGCATCATTTGCCATACAATAGCAAAATATCTTTCCAAATTGACCCAAAACTGACGGTGAAATCAAAGCCGAACAGTTAAAAGACTTAATGAAAGTAGAGAAAACTAATTGTGTAAAATAATACCGTGAGCTATCTGTTGCTCAAATCAACTGTTCAACAACAATAGGATATCAACAAGGTATATAAGTATTATTAGTAATTTAGCAGTAAATTTACAAAAACATCGGATAGGGCTGAGATTAATAGTTTATGTCAATAATGACAACATACGTCAAAAATACCAAGGCACTAGGACTCACACAACACACTGCATCATCTCCACCCAAGCCGAAGTAACAATATTTAATCTAGCTCTCTACAAATAAAATGTCAGATTATCTAGAGGATAAAAAAGCTTGGGACGAGTTTTGCTCCAACTCGAAAACTAACATTCTAACAAGGTAAAGGTTTCTTGCTCGCTTCTTTACTTTACCTTAAAAAGATTGAAGTGGACAAAAAATCAAAGTGATCACTTTATTTCCTAGTTTTACTTATGTAATCTGAGTTTTGTGACGTGTCCAAGAGTCCTGTAAGGTCTAAAGGAAATAAAGCACTTTGAATTTTGAATTTTGAATCTGTGCTTAAACTTAGGAAAGCTTTTTTAGCCTAACAGGGTGACTGATAATAGAATAACACTAACGTTTTTTACGCAACCTTGTTTCACCGCAAAATAAGAAAATTTTTAAAAAGCTTATTGGATAGCAACAGAAGCCGGAAAGGATCGCAATAGTAAAGAAACCTATTTATCACTATAACAAGTCAATCTTTCATCAGGGGCATGGTGAGGGTACAGGGTAATCCATCCATCACAGGTCTACTTGGTACCTCCAAGGGTTTATTTACTTCCTGTGATAGAAATTTGGTTCTGCCAGTGTGCTCGGTAGGAATTTCGTTAAAAGTTCTTTGATGAGTAATACTCCATATATTTATTCTCCGAAGACAAGGCACACTTAGTTAGGTTTATTTAAATTTTATTTATAATAAAATAGAATAAATTATTAAGGCAACACAAATAAAACTCTTTTTACTGTACAGTGTACATAATATGCTGCAAATAGGTAATGTCAAAATAAAATTAATGAATAATTATAAAGTTAAATACTAGAGCTATTGTATTTATAATTTGTCTGAATTAAGATTTGAAATTAATACTAGCAGCGCCTCGCGGTTTCACCCGCGTAGTTCCCGTTCCCGTGGGAATTTCGGGATAAAAAGTAGCCTATGTACTATTCCAGACTATAATCTATCTCTGTGCCAAACTTCATCCAGATTCGTTTAGCCGTTTTGGCGTGATTGAGTAACAAACATCCATCCATCTATCTATCCATCCATTCAAACTTTGACATTTATAATATTACTAGCAGCGCCTCGCGGTTTCACCCGCGTAGTTTCCGTTCCCGTGGGAATTCCGGGATAAAAAGTAGCCTATGTCCTATTCCAGACTGTAATCTATCTCTGTACCAAATTTCATTCAGATCCGTTCAGCCGTTCTGGCGTGATAAAGGAACAAAAATCCATCCATCTATCTATCCATCCATCCATCCATCCATCTAAACTTTCACGTTTATAATATTAGTGAGATTATATAATATATAGGTAATTATAGTGAGATGCCGGTCTCGATAGAGCCTACGCATTTGCTCCTAGGGTATCGTTTGCGGCTAATTTGAGGGTAAAGATTTCGAATTTGAGGTCGACTGGTGTCGGATCGCGGTGAGCGAAAGGCTTGCAAAGCCAGCCGTGCTGTTTCCCTTACCCCAGGAAGCTCCCCCGAATCATCCCCTCCGTCTCAACCCCCAGACTCATTGGTGTCGTTTTCGTGTAATATTTCACTTAATTGTTAAGTTCCGGATAATAAGACACCTTCTTCCCGGTTTCAGTATTTGGTAATTTTAATGGCCTCCTGCGCCATTCTTGGTATGTAATTTTGCTCTGTTGAGATTACTTTAGGATTGTGTAACTCGATCCAGTGGTTTGTACCAGACTCGAGAAAATGCTCCGCTATGGCAGACCACGAAATAAAAATACTGTTTAATAACGCTCCGCACATCTCCCCTTTGATGGAGTCCGTGATCATGCCGCATGATACTGTACCGAAATATAAGACTATATACTACACAAAATCATGGAACCTAATATCCTATTATTAATGACTTCAGAAACCTATATTGTTCTGAATAAGTTTCTAAAGCTGTTAGACATGGTTGTATATCGATCACTGACACAATGTTCGTTCAAGAATGTAAGCTATTCGGCTGTTAGGTAGGTCCTACAGACATTTACACGCTAGCCCTGGCGTGATAATGTTATCACAACCTTACATGAGTTTTTGATTACCTACACAGTAACTACGTGGTTAGTTTTTGGAATTTGTTATTTACTTTCAACCTTAAGGTACAAATTTCTTAACCCGATTTATTTGCATACTACGTCCCCGATTTGAATGAAATTTGCATACATAATCGGATAAGAAAAAGCTGTCTGCACCGTTTTAGTTAAAAAAAACATTAACTCAGAGCAAAAGTTATAAAATCGATAAAAAATATTTTAAAGAATTTTCGCTCTCATTTAATGATTATGTATTTTGAACTAAAAAGGTTCAAACAAAACTATTTTTTATTCGATTATGTATGCAAAATTTCATTGCAATAAAGGGTATAGATTTCAATCAAAAAAATGAAAAAATGAATCGGAAAGTACTTTTGTATTGGATCTTAGAGGTACGCACCGAATCAGTTCATCATCAAGCGATTTTGGAACTCAATGAGCTCCAAAATCGCTTCCAACAGGCACTTCTATTTATAACTATTTATATGCGGCCTATTCCACTCTGATTCAATTGCTTATCCATTAATGGATTAGTTTCCACTGCGTTATTTAAGAGTTAATAATAGCGTTATACATTTTAAGATATATGTATACTGTAAAAGTCCAGCTAAAAGCTAAAAAAGCTAAAAGCTAAAAAAGTAAAAAACTAAAGTGCTAGCTAGCGTCTTGTGCACGCCTCCGACTGGCATTGATATGGATCAGTTGAGCTACTTGTAGATTGTTTGCAACAGTCTGCAGTTAGCTCAATTGTTTCAATTGTAAATACTAGTTTTAATTTAATTCTATTATTTGATTGTAATTTTCTTTGTTAATAAAAGTCCATAGAATATTCGAACACACCTGTACCTACTGAAAAATCAACCGTTCATAAAATTCATTACCTACCAATTACCTGAAAATTTTACCGTAAATTTTATTCCCTGCGCAAATTATTAATGGGTTACGTTCCATTAACACTTGGGTATTCAACTGCAAAATTCAAGCTTTAGCCTGAATGTCCACTGTATATTCATAAGTTTGTCTGTATGCAACTAGCCAACTTATTCCATTAAGCCAGAGAGCCAGAGCCAGGTTTGAACGGCACTCCGTTTCTAAACTTTCTCTGTATGTTACCTACCTGTGGATGTGAGTACTCGCGTTTGCAGGTACCAATATGTGGAGTTATTCCTGACTCGTCCCACTTTGGGCTCAATCTAGTGGGACGAGTTAGGAAACTCAAATTTTATGTGGTGTAAAAGTTTTGACCACGACCACGGAAGATTTTCAACTTTATCCAGTTTTAATGCATAAAATTTAGTGTTGGTCGTACTTTCATCTTGCGGTTGAGTAACTTAAAAATAAGGAGGTAGGTAGTCGCTTAATAGACGAGTACTTTCCGAGTATATGGTATTTCACGTTTTTTGTCAATTCACATTTACGTGGTATTTCATGGTGTTTAATATAATAAATATATTAAACACCATGAAATACCACGACATAGGAACCGAATAATATTGAGTATGGTCTAGGAAAACAGTTAATACATTCAGGACACAGCGCACATTAAATTAGCCCTAATTCGAAGTAGCAGATCTGTGCCGTGTAGGTAATCAGCAAACAGCGGTGACGTCCACGGTGTAGGCTCTAATATACAGGGTTATTGGTAAATTAGTAACACTACGTGAACTGCAGGTTCTGCCCATCATCATGAAAACGTTTGTGAAGAACAAAAAGAAGTGGGTTTTATATTCGACTGTATGTATTTCTTTTTATATGTTCTTAGATTTCTCCTTTAATTATGAACCGATTTCGAAAATTCTTTCATTATTTTAGAGATGGATCCCAGACAGGTCCCATAGTATAATCCCGAGGGATAAAGTTTGCCGCACCGCTGCTGCAGCGCAGCACTAAAATGTGCATTCGAATATGGGCTTTAACTCGTAACATTTAGATGTATTTTAGATTAACGGATTCAGATGACAGACAGTTCGCGGACCACTCATTTGAAGCTTGTGGAAAGCCAATTAGTCATTGTAAAATGTATCTAACTATGAACAAGTTTAAGCCCATATTTGTATGCACAATTTAAAGTCTATTTTTAGATTTGTCAAAACAAACAAATTACAGACGGACACTATAATAATAAGTTTGTAGTTCCTGAATTCACAAATAAAGCGAACATAGACCTACACTAATGAGACTTTAAAAGTTTTACATAAAACATTTAGTTGTTAATGCGACTTAAACGAAGTTAAACTTTGCTTATTCCGTCACAAGCGGAACCAGGCATATAATCAGACAACTTTGATCTTCTGGGAAGTCGGCGTTCTGGGAAAAGGCCTTTTGAACAGGACAACCTGAACGAAGGCGGTCGCTCAATCAAAGTGTTCTCGTGAACTGATAAATATAACTGAAAAGGTAGCAAGAACATCACGCATAAGAAGAAAAGAAATATAATGTATATAAAATTAAATCAAAAATGTAAGACACGTAGATAGCGTACTTAAACAAACTTTTCAATGTTTGGAAGTCAACACAGCGAACTCGGCAACGCAGACCGGCAGGTTGGTGCGACATTTCAGTATTTGAATATTGTAGGCAGCTAACAGTGTTTTTTCAATTCGTTGGCGGCCCTGAACCGTTGGTACTCCAATAAGGTACACACATCAACACCGTCTAGGGATATTTTGTATAAAGTTCTGTAGATTGTTTGCAACAGTCTGCAGTTAGCTCAATTGTTAATACTAGTTTTAATTTAATTCTATTATTTGATTCTAATTTTCTTTGTTAGTAAAGTATATTATCAAGTTCTTAAACTCTAAAAATACTGATGTGTACAATTGTTCGTGCTACCTGCACCCTTGCCGGGTTTATTTATTTGGATCTATGGCCCAACAAAGCTATCTAACCGAAACGATTCGACCTTACAGCATTGTAAAATAAAATGAAACCAGAATAACGAGTCCAAGTCGATCCAAACTTACGTAAAGATGCTCTCCAATTTTATGGTTGACCATAAAAATGTGGCCGACAGGTGTTCTCTAGAAAATGAATGTTTTTCTTCAGAATACCAAAGCAGTCTCTCTGAAAGGTTAACGTTTTCTAGCGACGGTATGTCTACAAGTGTAACTCGTACCTGTGTGTAGGTTGCTCGCAGCTGTCGACATCTGTTTTTCTAGCCAATTACAATCTAAGTCTCTTCAAGATAAGAGTAATTTGTAGAAGTAGGTACCTATCTATATATGTGTTGTAGTTTTCTCTGTTAACACTTAAATGTGGTGTTTTTATGATGGTCGGTCTATAGATTTTAACTGTAGAGTTTATGTTCTACTGAAGCTTTATCTTTAAAAGTAAAAACTCCTTTTTAACCGAAAAAAATAAAAAATACTTTCATAAATTTTTGGAGGTTTTCATTTTTTCAAAACCCTCAACTTATGTTATCCTTGCATAGAGCATCTAAGTATTTAAAACGATCTCTGCAAAGCAAAGCTGTAGCGCGTCCGGGATGTTTGCAGAGTCCCGCGTTGATGACTTCTACGCAATCATCCGCAACAGAACAGCATCCCTGATGCGTCGGGTCAGGGGCGGTACCAGTAGCTATCTAAAACTTATAGCTGGAAGGCTGGACACGGACTGCGCTTTCATGAAATACTGGACGCGCACACATAGTGCAATGCGCTTAAGAAGATTGTGTGGTCCATTAATTTAAGAAATGTTTTTATTTACTTTTGTTTTTGTATATGGCTGAAATATGTAAATTATGTGTATCTAAGCTGAAATAAACGAATTGAATTGAATTGAAAAGCTGCAAAGACATAAAATCTACTTCTATAGCTACGGCGTTTGTACTCGTTTTCTAAACTTGTCACAGTAGTTGCAGGTAACTACGGCCAACGGAATTGCATAGACCTCTTGCAGACAAGCGACGCTGGCGTTTTGTTTAGGATGTTTTCTGTAGCATTTATTTGTGTTCTGTTTTCTGTGTTTGTGTGGTAGAATCAAGTATTATCTATCTATTATATAAATAGGGGTTTTTACTCATAAACGAATCATTTGCCGCTTACGCATTGAAGCATGTTGACTGACATGATGTAGAATCTAAGTTAGGTCGTTAACAGAATATAATAATTCTAATTCTAAGTGGAGGAGTTAGGATCTGCACGGACATCTCGTTGTGCATTGCCTCTCTGTTTAATCAGGCCTTAACCAGCCCAGCTCCTTGAAGTCCCGGTAGGTATAGACTATAAAAATTTAAAAAAAACCGCGCCATCTTGGCACGGCCATTTTTTTTTCAAACTAATTTATTCAATGGCATTTATTTACCTTGATCAACTTCGGAACCAACACACAGTGAGAATTAAAAAATTACGACGTACCCAGTTTTTCTAAAAGTGGGTAAGCACTAAAAAAACAAAAAATCTTACACACAGTAGTCAGCTCTCTCGTCTGTACCGTTTCTCTATCCAAACTCAAGGCTGATGAATCCAGACTGTTTGCACAGACTGTGTCCACACCGCTTCTCTAAAGGCTATCGAGCGGCGGGCTTACATGGACACGTCTGTTATCTACGGTTCACTGTGTTTAACCTGCGACTAAGTCTAGGATAGTGTTAGATAGCCTGAAAAACAGTTAAATAATTGTAACCCTAAAAGGTATCCACTCCTTTCACGATGTATTTGAAAGAGCCTTTTTGATATCCATAGGCAGGTATGCGATCATTCACAGAGTGCTTGGCACTGAGCGATAATGTTTCTTGCAATTTAATTAGATTAGAATTAAAATGTGGTTAATACAATTTCTTAATCAAAACCAATTGAAAGTACATAGATAGAGTCGTCAATAATTGGAACACCCAATTGATGTATTTAACTTTTTATAAAATTGAATCCTCGTTGTTGCATACAGGCACGGCTTGATGCAGCAATTAACACCCTTAATTGCTCATGTCGTAGATGGACGTGTTCCGCTTAGTTTAGCTGCAGTTCGCTCCTTCGCATAGCAGAGACTGGGCTGCTAAAAAAAACATTCTAGAGCACGAAAAAAAAAAGAAAAACATAAATTACCTAGCATATTTATTAAAATGAAGCTGTATAAATTATTAATCACTCAAATAAATCAGACGAGAATTTGACTTCCTGACTGTTTATTTGAAGAAACAAAATTTCAGCTTCATGAGCAAATAACCATCTTTACGAACTTTCGTCTGTCACGCAATAAACACGTATCACGCTCGTAAACAGGATACTATTTTATACATAACCCATTTCTACGCTGCGCTGCGCTGTAGCTACGGCGTAGCGGCATAGCATAACTCAAACATACGGGATGCGTATATGCAATGTTGACTGCCGTAATACCACGCTGCGCAGAGAAGTTTTAATGATGTCGTACAAAGTTTTAAGCATGTAAATTTTTCCCTACATTATAATTATTGATAGATGCGGCTTGCTGGTTTATTCGTGTTGGTATACTTCCAAAATAAACACTGCTGAGGCCAAAGATATTACTTTCCAATACCGTAACATGCCCATACAGGGTTAGTGGTAATTTACTGACAGTACGTTAACTGCAGGTTCTGCCCATCATTATGAACACGTTCGTGAAGACGCCAGGTCTTAGTTTTTAAATTGTTTCGTAAATCAATCAATTCGTTCTTATGAATAATACGACTGGCCTTGAAGAAATATTAATTACATTTTGCATTATTTTTATCAGACAATTTATGTTAGAATTATTAACGACTAGTAGTCAAGTAGCTTAATTGTATGTAAATTCAAATTACTTTACGGCTTCTCTTACAAACACAACGGTGACAACAGACATAGTGTGATGGAAGAGTGCAGGTAAACTTGCCAAAATAAACAAAGAACTAGGCAATTTTGTCTTGACTGAATTTAAGGCAACTTTGCGTATTTATTGACTCGTGATAAGTAACCTACCCAGGCAGATGCCAATAAAAATATAACTTTGCCGAGTTAGTATAATATTAGCATTATGTAGACAGAATGGTAGGATTATCCCGGGACGCCTCGTCAGCCCGTGACGAGAATATGCGAGCATTTTTGACTTTGCGTTTGATGGGAATTTGATGCTTATTGACTTTGAAATATAGGATTTTTGAATAGCTGATTGTCAATTTGTAATTATATTAACAAGAGAATATGGGAGATCTAAGCCAAGTAGTACGACAACATAGGATTAAAGAAACCGGGTTCTAAAGAATCAGACTCGTGCACTTCTTATGTCAGTTCTGTCTTCATAACTACCTAAATAATAAATTAATTTATTTAGCCATGGTTTCATGTCATTAAAAATGTCAATTCAAAAAATACTTAACAGATGGGAATGGTCAAATTTACGCGTATGCTCCGAAAAATTTGACTCTTCATATTAAGATATCTGTAATACATTATTACAGATACCTACATAGATCACAGACGGACAGATAGACGGCGTTGACATAATATTAACCTCCTTCACGATATAGTTACAAAAAGACCAACGCCACTCCAGTAGGTAATGGAAGATACATATCACTAAGTCAACATAATTATACGGTTCTTGGAGAAAGGCGCTTTCCTATGGTGCTATTAGTTTCATGAAATACCTGGTAAACTATTAAATATATATCAATTTGTAGTCTGTGGTAGTTTCATACCAATAAAAAGAAGATGATGACCATTGACCAAGCAGGTTATTACTATACGGTTCTTGGAGAAAGGCGCTTTCCTATGGTGCTATTAGTTTCATGAAATACCTGGTAAACTATTAAATATATATCAATTTGTAGCCTGTGGTAGTTTTATACCAACAAAACGAAGATGATGACCATTGACCGAGCAGGTTATTACACCTATTTTTGAACCGTAATAAATAAATAATAAATAATGCTGGACAATTAACACAGCATTACCTAACTCCAAACTAAGCAGAGCTTGTGTTATGGGTACTAGATAACTGGCATACGTAATACAATACATAGATAAATATGTTTTATTATAAATAGAAAACGACCAGAACACCCTGAACAAATTTATATCTGCAGATCGTGCAAAGATTTGTCTCGAAGCGGGAATCGAACCCGAAACCTGCAGTGTCGCATGTGGACCTTCGTCAATTGCGCTACAGAGGTCGTCAACCAAAAGTATCTCAATAAAGTTCTATAGTGCCAATGAATCACTAAAAAATTACCGAATTACCTAGTACCTAGTCCTGTAAAACTTAAAAACGTGTAATTTTAAAGGATTCGAAGACGGGTAATAGTTTTTTTCAAACAATCAAGTTAAATTCGTCCTTACACTTATTTAAATTACTACCTACTGTACTATTGAACACCACGGTATAGAACTACATTCTACTGTATAATACTACTACTATATAATATAACATATTATAATAACGTATCTTTATTATGAGTTAAGTATATTATTGTACATTCACGTTGTTGTACAGTACAACAAAAACGACAAAGACGTCATTAAATTACCCAAAAGCGTCTCTTTAATTTCATAAACAAAGGCGTCTGAAGCGAGAAAATCTACGTGTAATTGAGCTCGGCTGTAACTGGCTGATTAATAACTCCTGAGAGGCTTTGATTAGTCGAAATAGGTCAGTGAACAGAGATAAATACGTAGGTTGTGCTACAGGCCGTGGTCTGTAGATTTGACAACGGATGACGACAAAAATCCTGCTAAAATTAAGCTTTTGCATTATTTGTGAAGTTTTACACGACTATTAGTAAGCTATTGACGACCGATGTGGCGCGGTGGGCGAAGGTCTGCCTGCGACGCAGGAGGTTGCGGGTTCGATTCCCACCTCGAGACAAATGTGTTTACGATCTGCAGACATTTGTTCATGGTGTTCTGGTCGTTTTCTATGTATTATAAAAATATCTATCTATGTATTGTTTTGTATTATGTATATCAGTTATCTGGTTATTATGGTATCTGGTTATTGAGTTATGGGTATAACTCAAGCTCCGCTTAGCTTGGGGCTAGATGTGTGAATGGTCCAGCATTATTTATTTTTATTTATTTTATTTATTCCATTAGATCTTCAACATTCTAGGTGTGTTACATTTTTGCTAGATTTATGAAGTTCTTTCAGAAAAACTGCATGTCGAGACAAACGTTGAGGAGTGAAAACCTTACAGTAGATAATAAGTAATTTTCGCATTCTACGTTTAATTTTGCTACGTTATGAATGTGAATGTGATTTGAGTTTATAAAGGCTAAGAAGCCAGCAGGCTTATTCTATAAACTCATTTCGAATCTCAATAAGCTGAATCAGCAGTGAGTTTAAAGGTGGAACTCACAAAATTTAAAACATCGAAATTTGTCCTGCACCTTTCCGATTTCCGGTTTTCATCAGCATTCTTAATTCAAACGCTTACTAATAGTCCTCTGAAATACCATAAACGAAAGTTGACAGTTGCGTTTAACCCTGAAATACCCCCGATAAGATCTACAAACAAACCAAAACGTAACCCTTAAACACGCATTCGAAAGCTCATAGTATTTTGATGGCCGATTTTGATCGATCAATTTTAATACGCTTCAGATCCGCAACCTTGTGTATATTTTCCAAAGGGTTGCTCAATAAAGTGTATCGTCCTTCGCGTTATTTTGAGACTACCTTCGGATCGTGTTGTCTATGCGTTCGAGTTTACTGAGGCCTTAGGCGCAAATCACTTGGAACGAGGGAGAAAACGAGGCGAAACGAGAAATTTACTGTAACTATTATAGGTAACTAGACTATCTGTAGTTACCTATAATGCGAAATTTAAGAGACAATGAAGGAGGTACAATAATACAACTTCATCCCCATTCAATGACGAATTTACTTTCGTTGTGGATGGTTGCGATGATGGATAAAATACACTATTCGTAAAATAGTCGCGTAAAATAATACTGAATTAAAAATTCAAACAGAATACATACGTTCGACCAAGTTTTAGTATGACTTAAGTTAATAATTATGTCTATAGTAATTATTATATTAATTATTATACCTATATGCAACATTAAATCTATTTAGTTAATAACTACAGTTACAAATATTTACTAGGGCAAAACATGCAGTCAAATTTAATAGAATCCTTTTTTTTGAGGCGGTAAAAAGTCTGGTTATAATTAAACCTCTTTATAGCAATCCCTTTATCATCAAACACTTTATTTCCACAAACTAAACCTCTAAATCCAATTTTCTGTTCACAAAATCCATCCACGTAAGCTCATAACAGCTGAACGATCAAATGTCTTTGCAGGTGAAACAAGGCCGCGAGCACATGGACGGCGGGACCCTGGGCGGACGTTTACCGCCCGCCCTCAAGGTAAGCAATAATCAAAATTTTATATTATCAATAAGCTTAATTTGATACGCTATATATTTCTGGGCCTTTTCTCATAAAAAGTTTTCAAAAATACTTTGACCAGATCATATAGATGGTGCTTTTTTCTAAGGGCTGATACATTAAAATGGCATGACCTTTCATAGACCGTTTTATTAAGGCACACCGGGGTGTAAGGGGGACTCCAACACCTAACCACTCTCGTCTCCCAATCCAACCTAACCTGCACGTGGTGCACCCTGCTAGATAACAAACTTGGCTTTGGTGATAATATCAAACAATCTTAATTTGATGACTCATATAATTTACAAATATTTTCGATTACTTGACACTGGCAGAATTGTGTCTAACCTGAACATATTGCCATTAATAAAGAATCATCATTATTAGGCACGACATAATGTCAAATTAAAGTGGTATTGGTATGACCCCATCCTCATAGATCGCGCGTATTCTAACATAATATCCTCTCCTCTCCGTGAAACATCCCTGTCATATATCGAGCTCTAAGGTAAATATGTTTATTTTTAGGGAAACTCCTCATAGGCCATACTTCTCCTTGTCATATACTACAAGTACATACATAAATTCTTTATTCTTTCTTTAAAAGACTGCGTTTTGGTGAAATGGGAAAGCTAAATTTTACAGTTTTTAAAGGAATTGTTGGAGTCTTTTTCGTCTGATTAAAAGTACAATTAAAAACGGTCAAATATTCCACTACTTCTTCGGTTGACCGGAAAAGCCTTGTAAAATATTCATCTAGTAACACATCAACCTATAGATATTATCAAGACTTCAAAAAAGAATTTTTTTGCACGCAACCTCGTCTTGTCTAAAATTCAAAGTGCTTTATTTCCTTTAGACCTTACAGGACTCTTGGACACTCTCGTCTTTTGTCTCTATCCCTACTTTCAACCATCACTTTGTTGGAAATATTTAACGGTTGTTTCTATAAAACGTAGTATTCTATCAACATGAAAATTCAACAAAAGCTTTATTGTTACAGCAGCCGTCACGGTAGAGACCGGACAATAAGACCGTGACAATGAACGTAACGGAACAGAGCGACGTCAACCGCTCCACGCCCATCTACAGCATCGGGACCAGCTTTATTACGCAATGGTTAGTTGTGCCTATGCTTGAGTAGTTTGCATGAATTGATAACTTAACCGCTATCCTAACCGCATGCGGGATTTTAACTCGAACAAACAATTCAAAAACAACGAAAAAAAATTGATTCTTTTGGTCGGTTGTGGTTAGGAAAGCAATAATCGCAAGCAAAGATAGCAAAAAAAGAAGTAAACAAAATATTAAAAATTTGCTAGTTTACCACAGAATGACTAATATAATAGTAAAACCATTTTACTTAATTTTACTAATTAGAAATATCTAACGTGTCCAGGAATCATGTGTAAAGGAAATAAAACACGCTCAAATAAAGTTTATTTTTCGTTTTCTATGTTGAGATTTTTAGCATTTAGCAAGTTCTTATTTTATTGTTTCGCTTTACAAGAGATCGGTAGTTAGTTAAAAAAAATATTTTAAAAGATAACAGAGAAAGGCTTACTCCATGGTCTGCCACAAACACAAGATTAATCCCAACAATTTCCATAGACATTTAAATTAACTCTGAACAGATTTTGGCTTCTCGGCTATGTCAAAGCTCAACATGATGCTTATTGCTCGAAGGAAACACCAGGCAATTACTCACAGTGTCTCAGTTATCATCCAAATGCTTCCAATTATTTCACAGAGACATCAAAGACAGAGTTTCCTTACAAAATTTCCCTTGGCGTAGTAAAATAACTAATATTTTATAGCGAACAATAGTTTAGCTCCGAGCGTGCCACAGAATGCTCGTAGAAAGTCCTTTTTAAGAATGTTCTATGCTAGAATTGCTTGTAAATATTAAATTTTATGAGCGATACTTTGCAGTAAATTTTGGGTTTAACGTGAATTTTAAAAATTAACTTTGGAAAAATGTTGTAGCGTGGTTTTAACATTAATCTTTTATGGGCAGGTTTCTCGCTAGATTTATTATTGGTATTTTTTTCTCGAGACTGTGTTGCCATAGTAAGAGATAACACTGAATTTTTATACAACCGGATAAAGCTTGACGCACTCCTATAAATCATCGGTGCAGCAAAGCACAAAAATTTGCATTCGAATATGGCCTTTAACTCGTAGTATTTAGTTGCGTTTTATATTGACGGCATCAGACAGATGACAAACAGCTCGCGGAGCACTCTTTTAAAGTTTTTGTGTGTATCTAATGTTGAAAAATTGTATGCACATTTTGTGCTGGGCACAGCTACCTGTGCGCCTCTGATCTGCGACAACCTTAAGCACCAATGATATATCCTACCTGAAAACATATACACACGAGTGCTATGCATTTGACTTTTCATTGAAGTTCAACCACAGAGGTATTTCCATATCCTGTGGTTTTCATATCTACCTGATGCACACTTCATGTGAAAGCACTCTCCACTATTCCCTTGGTGGATTCCCTATCCACGTGACCTCCAGGCACTGAAAATTCTAAAACCAATAATACAAACTTTGAGATGGGAACGGGAATCGCATTTTTCATTGCAATAGAAATGTTACTGTTACTGTTTAATCGAATATTTATAGAATCAGATACAGGATTGAAACGAGGTTTATTGCAAAGACTTAAAGTAGACGTATTATATCCGAATAGGAGTACCTAAGCTTACATTAGGTAACATCAGTTTTAGTTCTGAGTTATTACCAGAGGACACCTCGGAACTCTGGACCCGGCGCTAAGTTTTGTCTTTGTCTCTTAGCTTTAGCGTAGTTATTCAAAAGCATTTGTGCAAAATAATCCAACAGATTGCAAATAAAAGAAAACTAAAATTGTTCATTTGTTCGTTTGCATCCACAAACGGCTTGGCAGTAAAAATAATGTTAGTTCTTTATCGCTCGTTAGGCGAGCGTACGGAAATTGAATGTAAACAATTTGAATGTACGGGAAATGCGCAAGTTTTTAAAAGAAATAAACTGAAAATGTACGGTTAAAGATAATACATTTTCGTAGTAAGGTAAGTTAGTTTGTTTAATATAGAAATCATTTAGAACGGGATATTTACCATGATTCAATTTTTGAGTTTTCCAATATTTCGGCACAGTTTCATGCGCCATGATCACGGAAGAACTAAAGTCACTACGAGTTGGTTTTTATTGGCAGACATACCGATCTACCCTCATTCTTTGTCTTTTGCTACAAACATTGCCACTACCAATAAAAACCAACTCGCAGTGACTTTAGTTCTTCCGTGATCATGGCACATGAAACTGTGCCGAAATATTGGAAAACTCAAAAATTGAATCATGGTAAATATCCCGTTCTAAATGATTTCTATGTTAATAACCATGATAGTTTCAAAAGTTTGTTTAATGTTTTAAGAATTCGTGTTTATTGTTTGTTCAACGTGTTTTAGGGTTCCGTACCTCAAATGGAAAAAAGGCACCCGAAGCTTATCTTGACAAGTTATAGGTCTAGGGTATCTCTTTGTAATCATGGAAGGCATCCTATAAGATGTGTAGTTAATAAGTGTCTAAGTAGATAAGGTAAGGCTGTATTTACGATGGACAACCTGCAGGAGTTAATATAAATAAATAATAAATAATGCTGGAAAATTCACACAGCATTATCTAGCCCCAAGCTAAGCAGAGCTTGTGTTATGGGTACCAGATAACTGATATACATAACATAATACAAAACATAGATAGATGTTTTTTTATTATACAAAGAAAACGACCAGAACACCCTGAACAAATCTCTGCAGATCGTAAACACATTTGTCCCGAGGCGGGATCGAACCCGCAACCTCCTGCGTCGCAGCCAGACCTTCGTCCACCGCGCCATAGAGGTCGTCGTGTAAGAGTTTTTTTAAATATGCAAAAGCAGATTTTAAAAAACTTAGAATCTTACGTAAATCCTAAGATAAGGTCGCCCATTGTACTTATCTTATGTGATGTCTCTTTGTAATGTTATTTTATGGTGTACAATAAAGCATTTTTGTATTGTATTGTATTGTAAATCAGAATCATCGGTCGTTTTATTAATTTTGAACATTTATAAAAGACGTTCTGATATATTTCGAGTTTTCGACAGCAATTAATGAAAATAGTCTGTATGTCTTTCAAACAATGTCGTTGATTCTTTCTATCCAATTACAAAGTAAATCGAAACTTTGAAATTAGATACCTCCTCATCAATCTTTTAACTCGATTACTAAACAATGTATTTTTACAAAAACAAATTACAAGTTTTTTATTTGTTTCAGTCAAATTATTGTCCGAATTAGCTTGAGCACGATTTCGTTTTAATTTGTTATAATGCTAGATGCCTACGAGTATGTTGGTGGAATATGTAAGCGATTTTTAACATGCTTTGTAGCATGCTTATGCTTACCCCTAATAAGTCAGACGTTAGCGTTTGTTTCCATTATTTGTTTGTTTCCATACTTTTTTTATTCAAATATATCATTTTAACCACCACCACCTTACCTACGAATAAATGATTTATTATTTATGCGTAGACTATACTCTCTATTTTCATTAGCTTTTACAAAATCATGCCTTATATTATTTGTACATTATAAACGCGGAAGCTCGAAACAATTTTTAT
This sequence comes from Eupithecia exiguata, assembly GCA_947086465.1. NCBI lineage: Eukaryota > Metazoa > Arthropoda > Insecta > Lepidoptera > Geometridae > Eupithecia > Eupithecia exiguata. The sequence goes on from OX352233.1 coordinate 11,951,955, forward strand.
TTTTGACAGTTTTCACCTTACCTTACCTCACCTTACCCTGTGAGTTATTAAGTACCTATAACTAGATGTCGCTACTAAATTAATTAGATCGTGATATCAAGTACCTATTTCAGATTTCAAACGACTTCCATTCTGCACAACTTTTTACTAAAATGTAAATCAAAGTCGGTTTTTACTTCATATATTATGTATACACGCCAAATTATATCTATCTGATTATGTTATGTGCTTGCATTTAAATTTTAATCAAACGTTTTAATGTGATCTTAAGCCCTGTTTTTGGTGGCTAGACATCGAGGCTTCTATTAGAATCAATTATTGGTTATAACTCCCCTGGTTCTCCCCAGGAAACTTCAGAAGATGAAGCAACGCACCTGCATCCCCACTGGAAACTACCAGGAGTGCCAGGGCGGGTACCTCGTTGCTAACGGCACCAATTATACTGACGTCTATTACCTCAACAGCACGCTCGAGAATCTCATCAACGGTAATGGACTGGTGAGTCTCTTCATCAAAATCTTCTCTTCTATTTCTCCAGCTCTTCTTTGCACCTTCTGGGTGGAGTCGGTACGACATGTATTTCTCTTTACCGTTCTTCTATTAGCTGCTATTTTTGTACTCACAATTTTCTTACCTACGTTGTCTTTTACACAATTACTCCAATAGTATATTTTTTTTAGTATTTATTTCGAGCTCAAAAACGTCAAAAGAGTCGAATTTAACTAAATTTATTTATTAATTATCTTACGAGATTTTTATTTAATCATTAATAAGAAAATTATAATAACAGAATAAAACAATTACAACTACTTTTTTCTATAAATCTAAGCCGTCACCAGAAGGCAGTGCTCAGAATGCTAACAACATTGCCACGTTGTTAGCATTCTGAGCATGACAATGCAACGTGGCAATGTACCTTTTATTAAAAAGGTAATATTTCCATCCGAACAATAATATTAATATATTATAATATATAAATTAAAATATAAATTGTTTTTGTCTAATCAGAAAATTGAGGAGTACATAAATATAGTGAGGCTTTTCCGATACGACAAGATGTAGTAACGTAACGACGACGTAACGAAAAGAAAGATCAACATCATTATCTAGAACCAACATCATTATGAATACTAACAATATCATTACGTGCATATATTGTTGTGTGTTGTATGTAGTGTCTTTGTCTACAAATAGTAAAAACGTAGGTACTTTTTGCTACTAGCTGTAACGCGCAACTTCGTTTGCGTTGTAGCGGGGTACCTAACCTGAGATATTCCCTGTTATGTTTTTAGGGTTCCGTACCCAAAGGGTAAAACGGGACCCTATTACTAAGGCTCCTGGTTAGGCTCGTTTTTTAAATAGTATAAATATTGTAGAATACGCTGTTTTTTTTGGTTGGTATTTGCCATATCCAAGAATGTCTTATGGTATCTACCTATGTAAATGATCAACGAGTCCGCAAAGGTCCGCATACCCCATATGCTTGGGGTCGAAAAGAAGCGCCATCTTGTGCTTCTTCAGTCTACGATGTACGTTAATCAAGTTAACACGCGTGACGCCTCCGCTAAAAATTAATCTGTGAATCTTCCAAAACCGCGAAGTTCGCGATTGCTCCCGTTACTTCTAGAACTGTTTATGCCGTTTGTGATTTCCTGTGGACCCCTGAAAACCTTCCTGTGACGTCCTAGGGTTCCGTCGCGCCCGCGCCGCCCCGTGTCGCCCGACCGAGACAAATTGTGATTTGAGGTGGGTGTTTATTATAAGACTTTTATATATGTGACTTGCCTTCCTGAAAACAGCGTACCATACGATATTTAGGTGATTCATCTTCGCGTCCCGCGGGACCTAATTTTAGGCTTTAAATCAGTATTTTAATCTTAGATGTTACCAACTTTAATTGGCCTAAGCAACCGCATTGAATTAAGAAGTCTAGCGTCTTTATTCACCATTTTGGTCCTTCGAGCCGGATATAAGTCTGAATTTGAGTCCTAAAAGCCTAAATTCTAGTTAAAAAGTTACGAATTTTAACTGGTAATTTATTACTTGGTTGCATATCGTCACGCAATTCTCACCTCTATTGCATACACGTTAAGGTCTATATTCTTGTATAACCATCCGTACCTACCGGCAGAAAAAATAAATTTTTATAATCGTCATTTCGCATTTTTTGGTAATAAATTGGTTAATTCTAACGAAAGAATAGTTAATTTATATCGCAAAATAAGTTTTTGTTCTAAAATCATTTGTATTTCGCTAAATTGAATATCTTTCTTCTGAAAGTGCAGAACGGGGGGTAGAACGAAGTGTCGGAAGTCCACATTCCTAACGTTAACCTTGAAAGGTTATTTGAATAAGTTAACTACTACTTAGGAACTTATTGTAACTGAGTTCGTCTTCAATAGGTAGGTACTTAGGCTTATTCTATATTTCTTCGTCTCGTCATAATATATTCTATTGTTATACGAGTACCTAGGCATTTAATCGTAGACTCAACCGCATTTGATTAAATTAATGAAATTTAATCATTTAACGTATTGATTAATACGTTCGCATCCGCATCGCATTGTATTTGAATGAGTTAGTAGGTAGATAAGAACCTGCAATCCATTCATCTTGTTGTTTACTTCGTTACCTGCCTACTAGTTACAGAAGTCCTCGATTGTTTGACGGGAATCTATAACTCGGTACGATAATAGGCAGGTGCGTTCGCATCGCATTGTTTACATAACTCGCATTTGAGTGAATTTATATCATAATTCATTCATCTTACGCCGCACATTAGTTTAAGTTACTTTCTAGTGCTTTGAAATGACCATGATTTTTTGAAAGGTATTTCATGATTAGAAACTTAACAATATAAACTTTTGTTTACGTGTTGTTCACTTAATCTTAATAAGTGGACAAACCGTAATATAACCAAGTATAAAATAAATACTTACCGCCTTTATGCCGCTTAGATGTTAAGTTGTTTCTAAGAGACCCACTGCCTACAGTTTTAAGTTGTTGTGAACGAAAGGTTCTGCTATCGCTCATCATTATTTATCCGCATTTTATAAGTAGGTACCTAACTGCCTTATGGTATAGGTAGGTATTTACTCGCTTGTTAATCGCATAAACTTTCTATTGCATGCGTAATACCTACGCATACACTTAGTTATTTTTTGTTCTCGCATCGCTCATATTATTGTAATAAATAGGTTGGTAACAAAGTAGGTAGGTACCTCGCTCGGTGAAAGTACCTGTCCGACCTGTTTACAAAAAGTTATTTACGTGTCTTTTATATTTGTTCGCTACTTTTTTAAGACTTTTAATTTGCTTTGTTGTTAATTTATCGTGTAACAAGGAAGGTTAATTTATTGAAGATCTTCATCACTACTAAGTTTTTACGTAAAAATAAAATAATAAATAACGCGCCTGTCTTTACCCGTAAAATTAGGGTTCCGCTTGAATCTTAGGTTTTGTTTTTTTTTTTTTGTTATTTTTGTTAGGTAATTCTGTAAAATATGGGAGATCAAATTCAATTAAAACTTTATCTCGGAAAACGCGACGCATGTTTCGCACGCGTCCAGGCCATTTATGAGTCATCGAAGGTGTTGACGACTGAGCGCGCTCGTAAAACATTTATTGCGCAGGCTAAGCAAATAGATGCGTTGCGCGGCGAGTTCAACGAAATCCTAGATAGTGTTAATGTTTTATCTATTAAACTGGACGACAAATACGAAGTCAGCTACAATAGCTTAAACTCATTTGATGACTTGGCTTGCGAAATAAAGGACGCATTAAGCGCATTATTAGAACCGCCGTCGGTGTCAGCGCCCTCTGCAACCACGAACTCGGGTGGTAAGAGTGCGTACCATATTAAGGTACCGAAAATCGAACTTCCCACGTTTGACGGTGACATACAAAGTTTTCCATTCTTTTATGAAACTTTTAAAAGGGTAATCCACACAAACTCCGACCTCTCGGATTCGGATCGTATACATTATTTGTTAAACTGCCTCAAGGGCAAGGCAAGGAATGTGTCGGCCGGTTTGTGCCCCTCCGCGGAAAATTACCGTGTCGTGTGGGATGCGCTTATCGCAAAATATTTAGATACTCGCGCGCTCGCAGTTAATTACTTAAATCAGCTGTTTGCCTTAAAGTCAGCCGGTACATCTTCACCCGCTAACTTGGAAAAGGTGTTTGATAAATTTACGGCAACTATCGCGGGAATCAAGCAATTAAAAATAGAAAATCTCGATGATTTTATATTCACCCATCTGGGCCTTAAATTAATTGACTCGGATGTAGCAAAACATTACGAAATGTCCTTGCGGAATCAAAAGGATCCAGAAGTCGTTGACTACGACTATTTCGTAAAATTTGTACGCGAACAAATTAAAATTATACACCGCACATCAGCGCCCGTGCGCGCTCCCGCAGCCGGTAGTTCCTCTTCCCCTTCTGCAAAGGTGTCGCAGGTCTACGTAGGCGTCGCTAATAAATGCTCTCTGTGTAGCAATACCCATGACCATCTATTCAAATGCTCTGGGTTTCAAAAGCTGCAGGCATCTGAACGATTTAAATTTATTAAAGACCACAAAATGTGTGTCAATTGTTTAAGTCAGCAGCACACCACCCTGAAATGCCAATCGAAAACCGGTTGTAAAAAATGCAACGGCAAGCATCATACCTTGCTTCATTTTGAACAATCGCCGCGCTTGGAAACCACTGCTATGGTTTCTGCCCCTGTATCCCCTGATGGTACGCCCCCTTCTAATCCTTCCGAGGGCCCTGTAGAAGTTTCTTCAGTTGCTCCAGAACGGGTCGCTTTATGTACACATTCAGCGGTACAAGGTATCAAACGGACTACCGAGGTTTTGGCTACCGCTAAGGTAGTAGCAGTAAATAAAAAGGGTAGGGATGTAGTGATCCGATGTTTGCTAGATCCCGGTTCGCAAAAAAATTATATCACTACGCGTTGTTGTCGCATGTTAGGTTTACCTATTCGCGCGGAGTCTATTAGCACAGTTAGAGGTATCGGTGGTACATCGCAACCTGTTCGAGGTTCAGTCGACCTTACGTTTAGTTCGCGGCTTCGCTCATTACCCAAGTACCATATCGACGCGTTAGTACTGGATCAAATCACCGGCGAGCTTCCGCTGTGCGGTATAAATGTAGCTGAATTGAATCACATTGATCCAAAATTAACAGCTGACGATACTTGGGGAGTGCCTGGTAATATTGACGTTTTACTCGGCGTAAAACTGTTCGCTAAGTTGTTGCGACCAGGTTGTGTCACTAGTACACCCGGGTGCCCGGATGCTTTAGAGACTGTGTTAGGATACATCTTTATGGGAGATGCACCGATATTGGACCCCCCTACAGACACGTTATCGTTCTTCTCAACTTCAGGTTTTGAGGCTTATGACCTGCGCAAATTTTGGGAGATTGAGGATGTCTCGGCCACTACGGTCGTAGACATAAACGATAAACAGTGTGAGGAGTTCTACCGATCCACCATCACTCGCACTCCGGATGGCAAGTATGTAGCTGCCTTACCGCTCAAAACGGATGCGTCAGCATTGGGAAGCTCTGTAGACATCGCTCGTCGGAGGTTTTATAGCCTAGAGCGTAGACTTAAGAAGCTACCTAACGTTAAGCTTCTGTACGATGACGTCATCAAGGAGTATTTAGACAACAATTATATTTCGCTTCTGAAGAACGATAATCTTCCGAATATTTCGCATACACCGGAGGCTCATGAGCGACAGGTCGCATATTATATCCCACATCACGCCGTCATTCGCGAGGATAAAACGACTACTAAATTACGCGTAGTACTAGATGCCAGCGCGAGTACCGACAATGGGGTTTCGCTCAACGATATTCTATACGCAGGTCCAGTGCTTCAAGCTGACCTTTTCAACATTTTGTTGAATTTTAGACTTTTCGGTGTCGCTGTGTCAGCTGATGTAAAGGCTATGTACCTTCGCATAGGCATACGAGAAAACGATCGCTCGCTTCAACGCATTTTATATCGCTTCCACGAGGACGAAGAGCTCCAAACCTATGAGTTCTCAGTAGTTCCATTTGGATTGAAGTGCTCCCCTTTCATCGCTATTCGCACAGTTCAACAGCTGTGTCTAGACGAGGGTCAGGCATTTCCTCTGGCTGGGGAAATATTACAGCGGGATATCTATATGGACGACATAGTCAGCTCAATCCCTAGTATCGAGCTAGCCATAGAATCCGCTCATCAGCTGATAAAAATATTTTCGCGTGGCAATTTCCAGCTAACTAAATGGCTGAGCAATAGCTCTCAGGTGCTTCAGTCGATCCCGGAGTCATTGCGACTCTCGCACAGTTTAGATTTTAGCAATGATCTGACACCTAAAATACTAGGCCTTCGTTGGTATCCAGATGATGATTATTTCGGATTCCAGGTAAATCCGGATAACCGCCCGTGTACGAAGCGAAATATTTTATCGTCCATCGCACGTCTTTTTGACGTTTTAGGTCTTGTTGCCCCTATGATTCTCTACGCCAAGCTGCTCATAAAGGAGCTTTGGCTAGTAAAACTTGGCTGGGATGATGTGCCGCCAACCCGCATCGTTCGCGCCTGGGAACAATTTCAGGTCGAACTACCTCTAATTTCAGAAATGAAATTCGCACGACACGTCGGTGTCGTAGATCGCTGTAAGATCACCCTAGTGGGCTTCGCCGACGCTAGTGAGAAGGCCTACGGTGGAGCAGTCTACGCCCACGTTGTTAAACCCCACGGGGATATCGTCGTTTCGCTGGTGTGTGCGAAATCCAAGGTCGCACCCCTAAAGGTTATTTCTCTAGCTCGTCTTGAGTTATGCGCCGCACTCCTCTTATCGACTCTGATAAGGCGAGTTTATTCATTATACGCAGCTCGACATGCCATTGAGGCTGTCGTAGCTTTTTCTGACTCAACGGTAACGTTGAGTTGGATACATTCTGAACCGCACCGCTGGCACACCTTTGTGGCCAACCGCATCGCCAAGATTCACGAAAACCTTTCGGCTGAATCGTTTTTCCATGTCAAGGGGTTGGAAAACCCAAGTGACTGTCTCTCCCGTGGCTTGACGCCTGCCCAACTACGGGATCATCCGTTGTGGCTAACAGGGCCGCCATGGCTTATGTTGCCGCGAGCCGAGTGGCCAGTTAAGCCCTTTCGTTCCGGTGAGTCTCAAGAACTTCCGGAAATGAAGCCAATAGCTCTCCCAGTGATCACACAGAATATTTTAAACGCTTCTCTTCCGTGTAATATCTTACATGAGCTGGCCTCTAGAATTTCTAATTGGTTGAAATATTTGAAAACAATATGCTTCATATATAAATTTATGAAACGGCTCCCCAAGGGACCTATTACCGCTTCGGATCTAGCTTTCGCAGAAAGTAGGGTTTGGCTTACCGTTCAGAAAATTCATTTTGAACTCGACCTGGATCGATTATCCCGCAAGCAATTGTGTTCTAAGCCAATTCAAAAACTGAGCCCATTTCTTCATAATGGACTTATTCATGTCGGAGGCCGCTTAGCAAACTCGGAATTAGATTTTGATTCTCGGCATCAAATTCTTCTTCCTCGTCAAGATCGTACTGTAGAGCTGTTGGTCTCGCATTACCATACCACCAACTTTCATACTGGTCCCAACTTGCTCGTGTCTTTGTTGCGACAGCGATATTGGATCCTGTCCGCTCGACGAATCGCACGTCACATTACTTTTAATTGTAACGTTTGCTTTAGAGCAAAACCGCGTCCCGTTTTCCCGGTTATGGCTGATCTTCCACGCTCTCGTGTAGAGACTGCCCCCAAAGCTTTCTCTCACACTGGGTGCGACTATGCGGGGCCTCTACAAATCACGTCAGTTCGTGGTAGAGGCCAAAGATCTCGAAAAGCATACATTTGCCTTTTTACTTGTATGACTACAAGAGCGCTACATCTTGAGGTCGCCTCTGATCTCAGTACGGCGAGTTTCTTGTTGGCATTCAAGCGGTTTATATCGCGTAGAGGCCCGGTGGAGTGTTTATACACTGATAACGGCACCAACTTTATTGGTGCTAGGTCATACCTCCGCGAACTCTATCAGTTCTTGGCAAAGGAGTATCAGCCTTTATGGGAAAAGGAACTGGCAGATCATCGCATAACGCTCAAAAATATACCTTGCCGAGCTCCTCACTTCGGTGGATGTTGGGAGAGTGAAGTCAAGAGCGTCAAAACACATCTTTTCAAGGTGATTGGTCAACAAATTCTCACCTTGGACGAGCTTAACACTGTGTTGGCTCAAGTGGAGGCCTTGTTAAATTCAAGGCCCCTCTATTCGCTAAGCTCCGACCCTTCGGAACCGTCTGCACTGACACCGGCGCACTTCTTGCATTCGAAACCGCTTGTATTTCTTCCCACTCGCGAAGTTAATGAAACTCGGTTGCATCTTATTTCGCGATATGAACTGATCGACAAACTAGTCCATTCTTTTTGGAATCGGTGGCGTAAAGAATATTTGCACACCTTGCAATCCAGACAGAAATGGAACACTCCAGATAATCCTATAAAATTAGGAATGGTAGTTGTCTCCATGCAAGACAATGTTATGCCGTTGCATTGGCCGTTAGGTCTCATTACTGAAATCTTTCCGGACAAAACCGGCGTAGTTCGAGTCGCTTCTGTAAAAACCAAAGGCGGGATTTTACAAAGTCGACCGGTTGTGAAGTTGTGCCCTCTGCCAACTCAGTAAGTTTCTAGTAGTTGTGTTTGTTATGTACTTAGTTTAAGATTAAGGTCTTGCATCGCATCGCTGTATGGACTATAGGGTTAATTAGCTATATAAATTATTGCCTCTATTAGTAGAGCAAGAGCATGTTCATGACTGTAGAAAATAGAGTTTGTGACGATATGCAACTAGGTTAAGTTTGCCTATTTCCGCAAAGGATTATTTTTATCCTCAGTTTTTATTTCATATTTTTATTCTCTTTCGTCTGTGTTTCGAAAGTAGGAACTTTCAAGCCGGGGGAAATGGTTAGGCTCGTTTTTTAAATAGTATAAATATTGTAGAATACGCTGTTTTTTTTGGTTGGTATTTGCCATATCCAAGAATGTCTTATGGTATCTACCTATGTAAATGATCAACGAGTCCGCAAAGGTCCGCATACCCCATATGCTTGGGGTCGAAAAGAAGCGCCATCTTGTGCTTCTTCAGTCTACGATGTACGTTAATCAAGTTAACACGCGTGACGCCTCCGCTAAAAATTAATCTGTGAATCTTCCAAAACCGCGAAGTTCGCGATTGCTCCCGTTACTTCTAGAACTGTTTATGCCGTTTGTGATTTCCTGTGGACCCCTGAAAACCTTCCTGTGACGTCCTAGGGTTCCGTCGCGCCCGCGCCGCCCCGTGTCGCCCGACCGAGACAAATTGTGATTTGAGGTGGGTGTTTATTATAAGACTTTTATATATGTGACTTGCCTTCCTGAAAACAGCGTACCATACGATATTTAGGTGATTCATCTTCGCGTCCCGCGGGACCTAATTTTAGGCTTTAAATCAGTATTTTAATCTTAGATGTTACCAACTTTAATTGGCCTAAGCAACCGCATTGAATTAAGAAGTCTAGCGTCTTTATTCACCAGCTCCGCTGTCCGTCTGTCCGTATGTCACCAGGCTGTATTTCATGAACCGTGATAACTTTCACCTGTCTAACTAGACAGGTGAAATTTTCACAGATGATGTATTTTTTCTGTTGCCGTTATAACAACAAATACTAAAAAACAGAATAAAATAAATATTCAGATGGGCTCCCATACAACAAACGTGAATTTTTTGCTCGTTTATGGTCGATATTGATAACGGCAACAGGTAGACGCTTAAAATATTGACAGAATATTTAGTTATACATATATTCACTTTAGAAAAATATTAAATTAAAATAAAACAAATATTTAAGGGGGCTCCCATACAACAAACGTGTTTTTTTGTCCTTTTTTAGATAATGGTACGGAACCCTTCGTGCGCGAGTTCGACTCGCACTTGGCCGATTTTATTTCTTTTAAGCCACCCCTGAAATCTTGAAAACAAAACAAAAATAATATATTCAAAACGGTCAAGCCATTTTTAAGTTTTAACCAGACTAACAAACGGCAATTGTTTTTTTCATATACTCACAGACTCACACTTTGTCATTATAAACCTTGCTTCGTTCGTGAAATCTGGCACAAGCTTTGATTTCGGTAATTCCCCTTCCCCTACCCTATATTTACCGTGTATATGAGCACGCGGCACTAAGGAACCTGATTCGGTTAGTTCACATCAGATACACGAGCAACTGGCTTAACATGAGTTGATTGAAAACCACAACACCGTTGTTTTGACTGACTACCCGGATGATAGGATGATAATGATGTTCTAATAGTTCAAAATGTTCTAATGTAACTATATTACTTAAAGAAAGAAAGAGTTTGTTTGAAGACACAGAAACTGATACTAGGTACCTACTTTACATAAATAGATACATTAGTACGTTTATAAGTTACACCGATGTACCTGCGCAGATATCCTTATTTTAGTAGGCGCGAAAAAATCCTAGCCTATTATAACGCTTTGAATATGCGCGCGAAACTTGTGTTTGCTATTGGCCTTCACATTTTTTTGTCAAATCGACCAATGTTGCCAGTATTACAAACAAAATAGGGCCAATGTTTTTCCTGAGATGTTCATGAAGTTAAAAAGAACAAGATAAAGTTAAAAACTAAAACCCGACTACGTGACAGTTATAAAAGTTTGAAACATTTACATTGACAAAATAGAATGACGTATCGGTCATATTTGATAGGCATAGAGTTGAAAATGAAAATAGGTCGTAGGTATTGTAATTTTTCTCTATGGGGCCTGCAGCCTGCGGCTACCTAAACTTTAATACGCGATTTGGAGGCTTATTCGGGGTCGGAGCCCTAAATCCTATAGCCTATAACCATCGGGGTATTGAGACGAATCAATCGATACATAATTTGTTGAAATCGAACCAGTAGTTTCAGCGCTACGTGGGAACAAAGAAATCGGCCACATACATACAAACATACAAATATACAAACATACAAACATACAAACATACAAACATAGGGTGCTAACCTCATAACCCTCCCCTGTTGGTAGTCGGGTAAAAATAAAACAATGACGCCTTTACACAGGCACCTCGATTGAATATAGGAATAAAGTACCTAATAGTACTTCAATAAAATTAAAAAAGGTACCTTTTTTACTTTAATCGAAGTAATTGTAGGTACTTATAACATATGCTTCAGCATCATCATATCAGCTCATACACGTCCACTGCTGGACATAGGCCACATACGCCCATACGACGCCACAAATAGCGGTCCTGAGCCGCCTTCATTCATCAACTCATCATATTAGCATCGTAGCGGTCGATGAGAGTTGATAATGTGCTTTCGTATCAGTAAAATTAATTTTAGAATCGAATAGTTAGATTAAAAACTCGCATCGCATACAAAAGATTGGAATTCGCTACGAAATCGCATCGCGATGGGAACTTTTCATAGCTCCGGTAATTAACCAAGAAAAAATAATTAACCTAAATTACCAGAAACCTTCATTATCTTTGAGTATTTCGTACGTTTTATCCAAATACCAAGGTACCCAGGACAGATTCTTGCTCATTAAAAACCGTGTACAAATCAAGGTATCATAAAGAGGTTCAGTAAAGGTGCGAAGGCATTGTTTTACGGACAGTAAATCGATTCTCACCATTATCGACTGGTGTCAGGGACAGGAATCGTAAACAGTTGCTTATTCAATGGAACGGTAGATTCATTATCAGGGGAAGTTTCACTGGGTTGGTTTGATAAAGTGGGGTAGGATAGTTTTGAAATGTCGAAGAGATTACGCTGGAACTTCTCAATATCAATAGTTTTAGTAAAAAAAAAGAATGAAATGGTATAACTGAAGAACTATCTAATATTATTTGTTGGTAATTTTATTATGCAGTTAAGATTTTTCTTAATCACACCATTTAGGCAAAGCTTGAGGCAATTAAGATAATAAATATATATTTTTTCCAAATTCTCATTTGGTTCTAGGATATACCTACTTTTAGCAAGCAGATTTAGGCCGAAAAGGAATAAAGCAAAACTTTTTATACGTGCTTAGTACAAGAAAGGCTAGACTTTCCGCAAAACGCAATAAATCTTGGCTGACCCGAGGCTTTGAAATAAAGACCTCTAAAGAGAACGTTAGATATCTACGCAGTACATACCACACTGAAGTAGCTTGTACGAAAAACTTTTGAATAGCCCTCTCGTTTCAAATGTTTGGATCCGGCAAAATGTGCGCGAGTTTTACTGCAGTTTTTTGACGTCAGCGTCCCTACCATAGGAAACATGCCTTTAAAATACGAGTCGAAAAAGAGAGAACAATACGAGTAGACAAAGAGTGGTGTAACACCCCTCTTTAATACGCGATAGTATCTGTTTTTCCCGTGTGTATGTGGATTTCTGGGACCCCATTACCTTAACGCATTTACTGCCCAATCTCTGCTACACGGAGCTCCGGATAAAAAAGTGCGTCAAGAGCCATGAAAGTGCATCAAAATTGCTGTAGAGCTTTTGATGTTTAAGGTATCAAAATGCTTGTCTAAATTGAGTGTTCGAGGGCGTTCATAGCTTTATTTTGTAGGCTTTTGCCATCATTTAGCGAGAAAATGAATCTTAAACATTAAAAAGTTAAAAAGCGAGAACCTAGTCGGTTTTTTCAAGTTTTCATTCCGCCCGCCCCAGCAGTAATGCGAACTGCGAATGTGTCTTAATACTCACACGCATGGAGAAGCCATTTATTATTTAGTTATTCAATGTTTAAATTTTTCATACAAAACTACTATTAAGCGTTTATCTACTCACTGCTAGGCATCATCAATGCTACACCAAAAACTGTGAGACTACTCTACTCTTGCGCTTTCGCAAGCTCAGATATAGGTGGGGTACTGATCGGAGCATGATATGTTTCACCGTTTGCTAAATCCGTCTCGTTGCGGGGGCTTTCTATCTCCGTACTGACTGCACAAACGCTCGCTGTGTTGCATTACGCCCCGTGACGCAGTCAGTACTCACCTTGTGTGTTCTACCGGCTACATACATTAAAATATGAATTAAAAAAAAGTAAATATTCTACATTAAAATGCGGTTTGATAAGTAAATTTAAGCATTTTACGAATAGGTACACAAAACAATGCTAAAAATTACACAAACAGTATTGAAACGGGCTTATTTTATGGTAGGGCCCTAGCGGCGGTGTTTTTAGTAAAAACCGTCGCTTACAGTTTAACGGACCGGCTCGGATGATGGATTTTCGAACCACTCACGCGACCAACGGCCAGTGGGTTGCTCGAAGGGTTACTCAGATAACTTATCTATAAAATTATTTCAAGGAACCAAATGGGGCATTTTAGTCAAGTTTATTACAAAACTTACCTAACGTTTTAACCAACTACAAAATATAGTATCATATCAAGAATCTCATAAGGCGTCAAAAGAGTATGCTACAGTGGGACACTATTTAAGGATTTTAGGATTCCATAGTCAACAGGGGTAATCGTTTTGTCAGCATGGTGGCCGAATCATCAGAAATTTAGATTTTTTATCGACTACTCATTGGATATTCTGAAAAACATATTATTTTCTGTTCTACCAGCAACCAGTCCTCCCACCGTTCCCGCTCTGGCTGGCAGCGATCTTTGCAACCTGCCTCGTTCTGGTGATTCTGCTGACGGTCAGTGGAAACGTGCTGGTGCTGCTGGCCTTTCTGGTCGACCGGACGATACGTCAGCCGAGCAACTACTTCATCGCGTCGCTGGCTGCCACTGATCTGTTGATAGGTGAGTAGCATCTGTGAAATAGCAAAAATGTGAAAAAAATTACATGTCCGCCGCTCAATACATATTGTTATCTATTATCAGCCAAGAGTGTTCCACTAAAAGGCAAATACAACCTGTATACTATAAATATAAACCAAAGCTGATACGGATTGCCTAAGCTGTCAGCAATACCTACTTGGTGAAACTTCAGATGGTTTCCACAACATTTATGGACGAGAATCGACACCGCCGCGCCGAACGGGAAAAAGCTTTGTTTTGAATAATAATAACGTCCTGAAGAATGCTATGGTCAGATAAAAACGGACGACTGTGTTTTATGTTTGTCATTACAACGGTTTATTGTATCTGTGCGGGTAAAATAAGAGGGACAGTTTATTTTATGATACCCGTTACCAGTGTAAACTGGTTTTATGGCCGAAGCGGACAGTGAGGCTCTCAAACTTGCTCTGGCTTTGAAAGCTGAGCTGAAACCTAGACTTACCATAAAGTTAAGCCAAAACTTGAAGTTGATAGTTCCAGATAGTTAATATACCTACTATAGGTAGGTTTCTACAAGTTATCAAGGTTTAAACCTAATCACCATTTTCTTAACACAAAAGCCTCGTCTAAGGTATCAAGTGCCCCAAATTGATCAGTATTTCCAATCCAATTACCGTAATGACTGGTATCTTCGACAAGGAATCGCTAACGATGCCTCTGACATTTCCAACAAAGCATAACAAAAGGTGTGATTATATTTTCTTTGTCGGCAGGTACCCTATCGCTTCCATTCTACACCGATTATGTCTTGAAAGGGTACTGGCATTTGGGGCCCCTACTGTGCGACCTTTGGCTCTCCGTCGACTACACGGTATGTCTCGTGTCACAGTACACTGTGCTACTCATCACTGTGGACCGGTTCTGTAGTGTGAAAATAGCAGCGAGGTACAGAGCCTGGCGGACTAAAAACCGTGTGATATGGATGGTGACAGTTACGTGGATAATACCAGCTTTACTCTTCTTCACTACGATATTCGGATGGGAACATTTTGTAGGTTACCGCGACTTGCAAGAGGGTGAATGCGCTGTGCAGTTTCTAAAGGATCCCATCTTCAATACGGCTCTTATTATTGGATATTATTGGACGACGCTTTTCGTACTGATATTTTTATATGCTGGGATTTTTAAAACCGCTTACGACATGCAGAAGAAAAGCGAAGCTAAGCAAAGGAAAATGCGGTCGATGGTTGCTCTGAGTGCTGGTGTTATGAGAGGCATGGCAGGAGGAGCTGCTGGTATGTCAGGATTATCTAAAGCGACGATCTCTAGTGAAGACCAGTTGAAGGTTTCCGAGTCGGCACATAAAGACACAACATCAAAAGGCTCTCTAGCTGCACCTCTGCTCAACCTTGGCGGTTCAACGGATTCGAACTCAAGTCAGAAATCATCAGCCCGCAAAAGCAGTGCGACGGCCACTGGTACGTCAACAACGGCTGAATCAGATGGTGACAAGAAAGAAGATCAGGTTGAAGCAGAAAGATCCAGTAGCCCAGCATTTGATTCAGATGAAGAGAGTACTGTTCAACCAAATAATAAAAAGCGACCGTCTGTCGCTAATCTTGTGATGCAAACGGGAGCATTGCAACTTTTGAATAACATGCGTTTCAATGGCGGTATGTTGATCAAGCCTGATGGAAAGCAATCTCCTTCGAAACACGACGCTGATAAGCCAAAGACATCTTTATCACAAATCTCAGAAAGGAGCCTCCTTGATGCAGATAATCCATCTTCGCAAAGCAACGAGCCTCTACTGTCTAACATTCCAATATCCTCAGCTAGTTTCATGTCACCCATTTCATCCGGTATAGCCACACCGTCTGACCAAAAAGAAGTGTCGACGACTATTGCTCAAAGAATCATCCCACCCCCATCAGAGTTTAGATGCAGCCCTGCTGTTTCGGAAAGTCCACCGTCAATATCAGAGTCCTCAAGAGCAAGAACCGTGAGACTGGTTAAAGGAGACGGTTCATCTTACGACGTTCTTGTGGGTATGGATGGAGCAGACTTGAGGTATATGGATGAGAGTTCAGTTATTTTAGCGTCACCTACTTACGAAAGCCCACCGTCTTCAGTAACTTTTGCTACCGCAACGGAGCCGTCATCTCCACCTAATTTAAACTCCGGAGCAGTTACTAACACTTCGTTACTGCAAGCAGCTCTTATAAGAGCGACGGCGGAAGCAAAAACTCCGCAAACTAAAACTAGCTTTTCTCCACCGCCCCCGGTTAAAGTGAACACTGAAGTGAGCTTAACGACTGGAGAGAGACCGAAGCCAGTAATCACTCTAGTATCGACGTCTTCCAACAACAAAGAGAAAGCGGGTGAGGTTAAAGTGTCCCCATTGAAAATAAATCCAGCAATAAGCCCCGCGGTTGAAAACAGTGACGTATCGAGCACCGTCGTAACTGGGTCGGGCCGCAGCGACTCCAAGAAAGAGTTTGTAAAAAACATAGGAAAAAAACTGAAAGTTAAGCGCTCGAAGCGCGACGGCTTGTTCCCGAATATCGGTCGGCAGAAATCCAAGTCGGAGAACCGAGCCAGGAAGGCATTTAGAACTATATCTTTTATCTTGGGAGCTTTTGTTGTATGTTGGACGCCTTACCATGTGCTTGCTTTGGTGGAGGGTTTCTGTACGGACCCCCCGTGCATCAACAAACATCTCTACATGTTCTCTTATTTCCTCTGCTACGCTAACAGTCCTATAAACCCGTTCTGCTACGCGTTGGCAAACCAGCAGTTCAAGAAGACTTTCACCCGCCTCTTACGGGGTGACTTCCACATCACCTAGTCCACGTTTACTATTTATAAATATTGAATGCGTAAGGGACGTTTGAGTCAGTGAACCGCAATAATTTACGCGCACAATATTATGAACTTTACATAGGTTTAAGATACGACAATACGAGTACATATAACTTTTTAGCTAAAGCTTTTGATGTATAGTGTTGATTGAAGTGTGTAGAATATTTACCTATTTATAGGTTAAGGTGATGTATGTAAATATTTACTAATTTTATTGTTAACTCTTAGTAATTAATGTAAACTTATCAAAATTTATTTTTAATCGAATGTTCAGAACTGACAATAAATTGTTAGGTTTGTGTAAATAAAATAATATTAAATTATAGATCTCATAACGTTTAGTCGAAGTATTTATCAATAGAATGTATTATTTTTCGTTGTATACCGTCAAAGATGGTAAAAATAGAGAAAACTTAATTAGAATAGTAGGTGTTTGATGTTAATCATAATGAACATCGTAAATTTGTGTACCGAATTTGTAATCTCAAATACTTTATTTGACGTCGAGTTTATTATCTAGGCTTAGAATAAGTCCTCGTCACTTAAAGTATACTAAAAAACGCTTAAAAGCCTTTAGCGTCGAGCCCTAGCTAAAGTTTTTCAGCGATTTTAAGGTGGTCAATTAGTTATAGTATTTACTCACAGCCGGTTGTTCGTACACATTAGTGTACGAGTGTTGATCATTGGTATCAATGATCAAGTCTCTTGTCAACATCATTACAGTGAAAGTAATACTATTTGACAAGAGATTTGATCGTTGATCATTAAATCGATGTTCGTACGCTGATGATAATGTTGAGAGTCAGCTCACACCGAGGCGCTACGAGACGTGACGCTGCGCGCACTTTGATTCAAAATTTAGCTTTATTTACTCCTCAAAAACATACTAATTGGCGCAGCTCAGCGCCGCCGCGGGGAGTTTTCGTATTAGGTATGTCAATGAAATTTGTACCTTTTTGCGTAGTAAATAAAGTTATATTTCAAATCAAAGTGCGCGCAGCGTCACGTCTCATCGCGTCTCGGTGTGAGCCGATCCTTAGCCACTTGTGCGTACAGCCGGCTATTCGTTTCATAAAAATCATAATCTATATTATTATTATACAGGCCTAAAATAACGTAAGCTTCCGTAAAATTTTATTTTTAATCATCATTTATGGCGAATCCTAGATTAAAATTGTCTATATTAAAAATGACTTCGTAAGTTGTACCATCTTCTATGATAAAAAAACTGATAGTGCTTAAATGTGAAGAATAATAATATAAATACATTACAATATAAATCAATTTGTTCTTATAAAAATATTACGAAACAAAAAGTCTTGTAATTTTGTAAAATTTTAATAGACTTGCAATATCTAGTTTATTTTAAGAGTTCGAGCTTAGCGTGGGTTACGTTAAGCTCTGTAACCAATTGAAAGACAAAAGTGAAATAATAATAGGTATGTTTATAAATAATAATGAAACTGGTAGTTTAATAATAAATAGCGAGTACAAAATATTAATTTTAGGCTAGTATTAGAACATGCAATTTAATTGTTGCCATAATTACTATCATATATTAATAAGAATAAGTAATCTCTGCGTTTTTGAATGTCTATATTAAATATAAATTAGAATTTTTATCCTATTTGCTTAGTTCGACAATTTTGGTAGTTACCTTAATTTTCTATCTTAACATAATGTGTCTCATATTGTAGGTGTTTTTTATTTTAGGTTGGATTTTGGATTTTCTTTTAATGATATTTTAGTGTGCAAGAATTGATGGTTTATCCAGATTTATTTCCAAAACATTTCCTTTCTTGTCAATCTCAAATGTGAGCTTTTATCTTTGAGTAAGGAAAACTCTTTAGCCTTTCAATAATTATGTTATTTATTTTCAATAAATACTAGAATAAGGCTCTCCATGAGAGTGTGATCGTTAGATGTACTCTTGCCTTAGTACAGTGTCAATAATAATGTAATAAAACTAAAAAATGTGTAAATATGCTTTGTACTGTATGTTTAGTGAAAATGTTTACGTCAAACAAATTTTAAATGAATAAAATAGTGAATTTAAATTGGTTGCCTGTATCAATACTTTATCCAATTTTTATTATTTATTTTATTTAACAATTTCAGGAAAACTAAGAGGTAGGTAACTATATCAGCTACTACTCTAGCTATCAACAATATCTTTAGCAGAAATATGGTTATAATAAATAAATAATGCTGGACAATTCACACAGCATTATCTAGCCCCAAGCTAAGCAGACCTTGTGTTTTGGGTACCAGATAACTGATATACAAGACAATACATAGATAGATATTTTTATTATACACAGAACACCATGAATTAATGTCTGCAGATCGTACACACATATGTCCCGAGGCGGGAATCCGCAACCTCCTGCGTCGCAGGCAGACCTTCGCCAACCGCGCCATAGAGGTCATGAGTTGTACTGTATCCTAACCCGTCATAAAGGTAGAGTCGTAAAGGTAGGGACTGTAACGTAAAAACAAGCTCGAGGTATTTTTCATTATTTGTTAAAAATAGTAATTCATTGGAGCACTGTACAAAATACTGATGTTCTTTTTAGACGCAGTTTATGCATTTTGTCCAATTCAAGCTTAGATTCAACGTTTGCAGCAATAGCCTCTGATGGATAGTTCTTTCCAATATTGAAGTCCAGCTTTTACTGCTATCAACCGAAACAAAAAACCAAAGTAATTCGTCTCGGAGGGACAGTGTCGTGACTGAAGCCATTAGAGTAGTCGAAAACGAATTTAGCCGAAGGTCTGTCTCCGAGGTCGATTTAACTTTGCCAATGTCAGAATAATAAGGCAAATCATAGAAACATCGTAAAAAGTTATATAAAACGATGTTTAAACCTAAATAGCTTAACTTGCGGAAGACGATGAAGTAAGAGCTGAGGAGCTAAGAGTATCTAAATTAGGAGCTAAGAATTTTATAACCAGGCTAATGCTCAACTGATAATCAAGTAAGGTTAGCAGGTAGAGAATGCTATCTAGCATTATGCTCGCCTATGTACAACTTTTGTGCAGTAAAGTATATTCAATTCTATAATAATGAATAATCATTTATTTCTAGAACTACATGTCACTTGTTTATACATACATATTAGGTATAATAAAATAAATAAATAAATTATGCTGGACAATTCACACAGCATTATCTAGACCCAAGTTAAGCAGAGCTTGTGTTATGAGTACTTAAAAAATGATATACATAGTGCAATACAATACACAGATATTTTTATCATACATAGAAAACGACCAGAACAAACGGTACAAATATTTGCAGATCGTACAAACATATGTCCCAACGCGGGAATCGAACCCGCAACCTCCTGCATCGCAGGCGGACCTTCGCCCAACGCGCCACAGAGATCCTATGTAAGTACTACCATAATAAAATTAAATAAAAACAATACATTACTCATAACAAACAAAGGTACTCATCTTAAGTTTAACCTTATTTAAATTAGAGAACTTAAATTAGGTGTACTTACTTAAACAATATACATGCTATAATTTTGATGATAAATCCTTAAACATTTTTATTAATTTATTATTTTTTCAGTTTAAACTAAAAGTTTTAGGTCAATTGCATCACTCATTATAAAAGTTACAACCATTTCAAAACGGAGTCGAACTGTGAATTTCAAACGCTCAGAACCCGATTTATCCCAGTTTCAGGAATATTTTGAAACACGGTGATCATTATTTTTGTGTATTTAGTTAGTTAATATATATACATAACGGGCAACTGGTGTATTAAAATGTACTTACACTCCTCTCTATTTTAGCTTTATAGCTTCAGTGGTTTTGGCTGGGCGTTGCTACCAGAAAATCGCTTGTTCTTTTATATATTAAGATCATATTATGAGAAGTAAATCTGAAAAGCTAGAAAGAACTTCCAACAAAAACCCGAGATCAAGAGTTACAACGGTATAGTTACATCACGACTAAAAAGAAATCCTGAATAAAAAACTTGTGCTAGAAATATGTCCCGTGTTAAATAAACGATCTTAATTCTCCTTTATATTGTTCAGAATGGACACAGCTGTTCGCTAAGACTCAATTTACCATTGTCCGCTAAGATCTACGGGAATTTTACTCCGTACGACATTGTCGGTCTACATTCAGTGAGTAAATCGCCTAAAGTATTCCAATTTTTGTTCTTTGTATCCCTAATATAAATAAATAATGCTGGACCATTCACACAGCAATATCTAGCCCCAAGCTTAACAAAGCTTGTGTTATGGGTACTAGATAACTAATATACATATTTTTATTCTATTTTATTCTTTATAAAAAAGCTTTTATTCTATCTCTACCCTTTTCAATCTTGTAGACGACTGCGTGTACCTTCCTCTTCTTTGGCTTCCTTCTTGAAGTAGAAGACTTCTCTCCAACAGTATTGTTTGATTCGGTTTCTGTATTTCTATCTGCATATTTCTAACAGTACAAAAGATAGATATTTTTTATCATACATAGAAAACTACCAAAACACCCGAAACAAATATCTGCAGATCGTACAAGCATCTGTGCAGGCGGCACACGAACCTCGCCACCTCCTGCTTCGCAGGCGGGCCTTTGCCCACCACGCCACAGATGTCGTCGAATAGGTATTAAACTTTTGAGTAAATACACATTAGACCTTATTTGTAATTTTTTTTTATTCAAACGAATTCCAATAATAATCGTTAGTAAGACTTTTTTACTATAAAAACTATCGTAGTTTGACGAATTCATTACGGATGTAAGCGGGTTATCTAGTGCTCGGAGAGACGCGGAACGCGCGCGCCTAGAACCGCACTCACCCTGAAGAAGTCCCTCGTTAAGGAAACGTTGGTGTTCTTCCAACACAAATAAGGTTCGTAGTTAACCCGCTTACATTAGTAAGACTTTCTCGTCGTATCGGAAGTTATAAAACAGTGTCCATCCATAAACACGTCATACAACACAAAGGTTTGTACTGCGCTCGCTACTTACAAGCCCATATACAGGGTTACTGTATAGAGAAACGCACAATCCAGTGGACAATGCTACGTGACAGGCTGCCAAGTTAGGAGAGGAAGAGGTGACCGGTTTTATAATAATTTGAAGAGAAATCTGCACCTGATGTCCCTTTCTCTGGAAATATGATTGTGATGTTATGAATCTTATAACTGACTTAAAAAACGAGGAATTGCTCAGCTGTATGTTTATATAACTTTTTTATGTATAAAATCTTTGAAACTATCATGATTTATGCAAATCAAATCAAAATCAAAAATATTTATTTTCATGAATACAAAAATGTACACTTAGAAAAGGTCCAATTCTTACACGGAAATAAAGTGATATTTTTGATGTCTGTCGCTTCGGTATGTAGACTAGAGTAAAGAAGCGACTTAGAAACCTTTAGCCTGTTAGTTGTTATTTTTCGAGTTGGAGCGAAACCCGTCCCAAGTTTTTTTATCTTCTAAATAATCTGATATTTTTACCCGACTACCAACAGGGGAGGGTTATGAGGTTAGCACCCTATGTTTGTATGTATGTGGCCGATTTCTTTGTTCCCACGTAGCGCTGAAACTACTGGTTCGATTTCAACAAATTATGTATCGATTGATTCGTCTCAATACCCCGATGGTTATAGGCTATAGGATTTAGGGCTCCGACCCCGAATAAGCCTTCAAAACGCGTATTAAAGTTTAGGTAGCCGCAGGCTGCAGGCCCCATAGAAAAAAATTACAATACCTACGACCTATTTTCATTTTCAACTCTATGCCTATCAAATATGACCGATACGTCATTCTATTTTGTCAATGTAAATGTTTCAAACTTTTATAATTTTCACGTAGTCGGGTTGTAGTTTTTAACTTTATCTTGTGTAGTTATGCGGATGAGAAACCGGTTGTAAGATTTGTGTAAAAAACAAATGAATAACGGTTCATTTCTGATCAGAAATGAACTACTCAGCAATGTGGAGGCACCTTCACCTAGCCCTTGGCTTGTTTATATTCTGTTCAGTAAAAGATTTTGAACACTATCAATTTGAAGTTTATTGATTTTATTTACAGATTTTGTATGGTTTTTTTATGGTTTCTTCATAACTTCATTCCATCTCCGCGAGTCGAATAAAGAGTATGCATTAGTATGGAGTAAATCTGTCGCACGCCTGTCTCTCGCCTCGAAGCTAATTTTAATCCCGTTTATTAGTATTCATCTATGAGTTTCATTTCACACCGGTTTGTCTTGGGCCTAGCTTCGTATTCTATCGTTCGGTTCACGAACATATTCTGTAGTATAAACAGTTGTTTACACCATTGTAGAAGGGTCATTGAAAGCAGGCAAACAATACGATCGCTTCAATGCTATCACATGTACAGGTAAGACCGTTGTCATCGGACACATACTCGAGATGATGCATAGCGTACGGATCTCGCAACAATATTATTTGTTGCTATCTGAATGTTAGTTTACTCTATGACTTGGTTACAAACACCTCCGGTTAAACAATCTCACTAATATTATAAACGTGAAAGTTTAGATGGATGGATGGATGTTTGTTCCTTTATCACGCCAGAACGGCAAAACGGATCTGGATGAAATTTGGGTCAGAGATAGATTATAGTCTGGAATAGGACATAGGCTACTTTGTATCCCGAAATTCCTACGGGAACGGGAACTACGCGGGTGAAACCGCGAGGCGCTGCTAGTGGTTTATAATAAGTACATAGAAGGTACTATTTGTACCTGTCCTTTTGAATACAAACATTTGGAGAGTCCGTTATTCAAGGATTCAAGGTAGGGATGCCTCGGCTAGTTATCAGGTTGCAGCCCTAGACTCGATAGTACGAAGAGCTTTCAGACTTATTGGCGATCAGTATCTTGCGGATACTAAGATCCAAAGTCTCGAACACCGCCGCAAGGTTGCTAGCCTTTTGATCTTGTGAAGGATACATTTAGCAGAATGCTCACAGGAACTTCACGATTTAATCCCACCATCTCTCCTCCACTCCAGGACTAGCAGATGTACGGTGCATTACTACCCTAACCTTGTGTATTATCCATCCACTCGCAATAAGCGGTTGTCCTGCACCTTAAGCATTCGTTCGCTAAAGATTGGAACCCAAATTCTCCCAATTTACATTATATCGCCGCCTTAAGGGGCCTGCGGATGATGATTTGTTCATACAAACGTACTACCAAATTTATTTGTAATTCGAACATATTTCCACCATATCGTGTTGTTTTTTGTATTCGAATAGTATATGTCTAGGCCCCTGGTTGTTTTATTTTCTTAATAATACTTACCTATAATGAAATGTTACCAAAAATATGCAAAATGCAATTTTGTATATTTTTACGTCGAAAATGTAATTTTTTCGTCCTATTTGTTTTGTATATAAAACCACAATATCTTACGTTTTGTTTGTTTAGGAAGGTTAATTATATTGTCTAGTTACAGAATAACAACACAATGTCGAAAATACAATAAGTTTTCAGTCATCATTTTTGGTATTACGGATCATAATAATTTACGAATTATAGTTGCGAGCAGCTGTCGCTGGATCCTTAACGTCTTTGGAGTAAAAACGTTATTGATACAAGCATTGAGTTTATATAGTGCTAGTAAGTCAGACTCACCATAAATACATGCCATCTAAGTAACACGTAACTCACAAGAGACTTTCAAACGTCACCGTCAAAAGGTGAACATGGCATTGTGCTTCAAATGTGTGCCAAAGTGTCAAGAGGAGCTTCCTATAATGTAAAATTCAATAAATCATTGTCTTCATTTGTAACTTTTTTGTTTATTTACTAGTGAATTGCAAATCATCTATTTTATATGCATTTTATTTATTTTAATTTGTTCATAATACAGATCGCGGGTTTAATAAGTATTTGTAGTGTTTTTGGTTTTTATTATTGTTTTTTTTTTCTTTCAAATAACTGAAACTTTTCGATATGCATTGATAAAACTCGCACTTGCTTGAATAATATGCTTGATTCTAAGGCTTTTTGTTATAGTGCTAACCCGCACTCTGGGTATCTCTAAGAAATGAAATAAGTTCCCAAAAATTATCGGTTTCGGCGGGACTCGAACCCGCGCCCCACCCTCAGTACGGGTGTGCTCTAACCAACTAAGTCACGAAACCCATAGTCGGTTCAACCGAAAATCTTTGGGACCTCTTACGGACTATAGCGCCGGTGGCTCCAACTCTCTCGTAAGAGGTCCCAAAGATTTTCGGTTGAACCGACTAAGGGTTTCGTGACTTAGTTGGTTAGAGCACACCCGTACTGAGGGTGGGGCGCGGGTTCGAATCCCGCCGAAACCGATAATTTTTGGGAACTTATTTCATTTTTTAATATGCTTGATGCTATATTTTTCGAATATAATAGATACGAAGCCTCAGGCAGATGTGCCTAGGTATTCATAATAATTATGCATTTTATTTTCTCCACTTAAAATGACTACCTAGAAAACTATATTCCCGGAAGGTTTATTTATAACCCAACTAGGTCGATAATAATAATATGCCGTTTCTCATCAGAACCAATAATTTATTAATGAAATCAGATATTCAATTAATTTTGCTTCCACGTCGGTATCAGTTAGATCGCTTTAATGTGATTATTACGTATTATTGTTATTACCATGCAATGTCACATTGGATTTTCAAAAATGCGTATAACTGATGATATTGTAATGTCGCTGAAAATGTAATGAAAAAAAAAATATGTAAAACAAATAAACTAACAGGTTGTATAAAACGTATAACCAAAATTGAGCTTTACGCAGAGGGACTACACTTCTATACAAAGCAATAATACAGCTTAAAGCACTTATCCTGATTAAGTTTTGTTTAATTGTTTTACGAACCAAGTCTTGATTTTTCCACACTCAGTAAACACACTAGAGGTTAACAAAAAGTTTAAATTATTGTCAAATTAATAACAAGCGGGTGAAAAACCGGCTGTTAAACTACTGAATGTATCGTGCTGATATTTTGCATTGATGTAGGGCTTAAATCTGGTATACCTACCAGTTCCCATGAGCTAGAAATAACCTTTAAACGTTTTCAAAGAAACAACGCGTGCGAAACCGCGGGAAAAAACTAGTAATAGTACCTATACAAAATTCCTTCCGACACTCGTACGTTGATCAAAAGAAGTACCAGGCGCCCATAACCTACATGGAGTGTTCTCGTTTACCAAGCGACGACGCCTGCACTACAGTGTCCCAATAAGGCCAGATAATTACATGGTTCTATTGTCTCGACGACTAGCGTTCGCCATTGTGTAAACGCTCTGAAGAATTAATTATCTTATGTGACTGGTACAGGACTTTCATTGTTAGAATTTATTGTGTTATCTATAAGGGATTCCACTAAAAATAAACATAGTTTTAGGAGCCCTCTGCCCTAGTACAATAAATAAATTCAAACAAATTGTCAAAACTTTTCTGTGCAAAAAGGCTTACTACAAAATATCAGATTATTTAGAAGATAAAAAAACTTGGAACGGGTTTTGCTCCAACTTAAAAATAACAACTAACAGACTAAAGGTTTCATAGTCGCTTATTTACTTTAGTCTACATACCGAAGCAACAGAAATCAAAAGTACCACTTTATTTCCGTGTCAGAGTTTTATTTTGAGAATTTGACCTTTTCGAAGTGTACATTGTTGTATAATTATTAATACTATTTAACGGGTATTTATCGCTTTTTACATTGTTGTGTTTAAGGAAATAAAGAAATGTTGATTTTGGTTTTTAGTAGATTGGAGTTTTGAGGGACTTCCCTCAAAACACCAATCTCTCTTGAAGCTCGCCTTTGATGCTCGCCTCGCTCGAAAGGCGAGCTTCTGCAAGTTTAATGGCTCAGGTATATTCAACTGTGGAAGTTGTCCGAAGTTTGAGTCCATGGATTGCCATAGATTGGCAAAAAGCATGGCGTTGATGATCATCTATCAAAAAGTTTATATTTACCCTATACTTAATCTAAAACATAAACGTAAAACAGGTTTAACAGCAAATAACAACCGATATTGTCAATAATATTTTAGTGATAGCTAGAATGTAAAAAGTCATTGCAAGTTTGATTGATATTCGTGAGTTTTTGCAGCGGCCATGTGGTACCAGTTATTGCTTTCATAAAATATTGCCAACTTTTTATAACTGAATGCTATGGTACGAGAATCGAGATGAAAATTTATTGGAACATTATCGATCTTAATGTCACTAACTTCATTATGTAGGATTTGATCATTTCTTATTATGCAACTCGGGTACCTACTTTTTTATCAAGCTTTTTATAAAAACACTTTTTTTGTTTTGTTGTTTCATTTTCGAAAATAACTCGATTTAATTCATAAAAAAACGCGTTGTGACTCAACTATTGCATACCATGCGAGGCCGTTTCAGTTTGGAGCGAAATTCAAAGGTTTTTTGTGGTTTTAATATTTCTTTTTGTCTTTACAGGGTATAAAACTAACGGATAAGTGATTTGCCGCAAATGTAAACCATTTTCTATGAACCCATGATAAAATCAACTTCGATTAATTTTGATTTAGGAGCGGGAAAATGTTCATTTTAAGCCCAAAATCTCTTATACTTGCCCATATGCTCCCAAATATCGAAGTAATTTTTCTTAAGTTAATAGAAAATAGTATAAGTTAAGCAGCAGAAAAAATCCGCTTCTATGATTTATTCATGGTACAACGCAGAAAAACCTAACAAACCACAAAAAAATTTGAATCTCGTGGCAACTCCAAACGATCGACTTTAAGCGTAATATTGTAAAGTCTATGTTCATTATAATAGTTTTAAACAAACATAACATTCACCCACTTCGTACTCTATACCAACCGTCTGCGCGCATCGTAAAAATACGTATTTCAAACTTTTTACTTCCAAAACTTCACGGCACTCGAGCTTCAACTAACGACCAACTATTTTGATCCCTATCGCTCTGAAGCTAAGGGATATCATATCAAACGAGCAATAGAGGTTATCGCACATTTATAAAGCACCGTACCCACACAGCTCCCGCACGGGTCCGGCTCTCTCTAGCAGGAAACGGCCCTGTTCGCGACTACGACTAACAGCAGAAAGCTCGCTGTCCACGCACGGTCAGCATAGGAGCGCATGATCGCGCTACTTGCATGAAACGAGCGGTCCACACAGTAATAGTTTGGAGTTTGCGGTAAGCAAAGCGTGAGCAACGAATGACTAAAATTACGGTAAGCTCACTCACAGTCTGCTATTTTATGCTGCCTTGAAAAGTTTATATAAAGAGAAGTATTATAATAGTTAAGTTTCTTAATGGATATTTTTGCAGTAGCGGTGCAGTATTAATAAGCTACAACCTTTACTCCAATATTCGAGCAAAACTGATATAAAGTGAGTCTACCGAGGGAATTGCGACTTTATGGGTTCGGGATAGAGTTAGTTTGGTATGGATGGTGCAATTAGCACATTGGCCTGGTTCTGCTATTGCCTGGATTCCTGAGCCGTAGGCGATGAGAAGTGTGGATGTGTGCATGAATCATTATTATTTTGCATGCCATTAGGTGCAGGCATAATAAACTTTTGCTTGATCGACCTAACTACACAACGACAAGGTGTGTTACGAACCGATAATTGAAAACTACAGGTTCGACGATAATTTCATAGCAACGTCATCAAAGCTTCGGAATGACATTCCCCTACTTTTAAAAATCTCTTCTTTCAGAAATAATGTATTTTATAACATTCTAAAAAAGAAAGACTGCTGGCAGATGCTGGATGCGGCAAGCTGAAGACAGGGCGCTATGGCACTCATTGGGGGAGGCCTATGTCCAGCAGTGGACTGATATAGGCTGATGATGATGATGATGATAACATTCTATACAATATTGCAACCGTAAGATATTATAAATATAAAACAATAAATTAGGTGCTATAACAATGAATAGGTGGTGTTACACATAGTGTGCCTACCTACTCACATTTGTATTTTGTACGATTTATGTATCGAAGCATAGTAGAGTTCCTAAAATGGTAGATCAGTTTCCAATAAAGCTTTCAAAGCTTCTGTGAAAAATTATCAATTTTTCGTTATAAAAATCTATGTTTTTCCGCGTCCAATACATATTGAGGGGAATCGCCAGCAACATCGATTATGGTAATAATGCCATTAAATTGCAAATAAGTCGAAGTGGCCAATTTATAAACTGCAACTTACAGTTCGGGGGTGCGGGTTTTTAAATTGGCATGGTTTTTTAAGTGACTGGCCGTTTTTTGAGTTTTTTTTCTTTTGACAAGACCTTTTTAACTTTCGGGTTTGATAACATGTCAAATAATGTTATGAACATTTACCTACTATAAATTAAACAGCTGACCATACAAACATTCTTCCACAAGTGGACAAAAATTGAAGCGAACAAAATTAATAACAAATTGTTTCTTGTTTGATAATTACTATATAAAAAGCTGTTTATGTATAAAAATGGACTTGTCTAAGTATTTTTTTGTAAGCATAAAGAAATAAAGTTATTGATTTTTGACTTAAAAAAAAACTGTTAGACTAAAAATGTAAAAATGTCTGTATATCGGAGGGAAAATGACGATTAAAACATAAAAAAATTACAATAGTTATTTTTTATACAAGACTGCAAAGTTGTTTTTTTACCGCGTGCTCAATTTTGAAGACCGAGCAAGCGAAGGATTCTAAAATTGAATCCCGAGCGTAGCGAGTTATTAAAAAATTAGAATCCTAAGCGTAAGCGAGGGAATCAAAACAGCTCGAGGTAAAAAATCTTTGCACTCGAGTGCATTACCTAACTTTTTATCCCACCTCAGCAAGGAAAGAGTATTTTTGCCCTTCGATATCGGAGTGCAAAATCCGTTTTATAGAGTTTATAGAGTTTTCGTTTTATAGTTAGAGGATAAAGTACTTTAACCTCTAGCGGATAAAAACGGCTTTTACACTCAGATATCGAAGAGCAAAAATACTCTGTCCAAGATGAGGCGACAAAAAGAGTATTTAACAGTTATTTTAATCATTTATTAATTTCATAAATAATAATAACTTAATCACCTTTAATCTATTTTACCATCTCACAATTAGAGTTGGTCCTAAGGTGGGTGCGAACCTCTAAGCTCCATACAAACGTACTTTCTAATTCATTTGGAAACTACTTCCCCGATTTTCCAATCCCGCAAATCCTGCGGATCACGGGGATTGGATCCCTAGTTGCGACATTTCAGTGTATGATATGAATGTTGTAGATAGCCTATTTAGTCCACTGGCGGCCCGTCGAATTTTGTGTGTAGGCTCCATGAGGACTACCTTGTTTTCATCATCATCATCATCATCATTGGACATAGGCCTCCCCTAATGTGCGCCATAGCGCCCTGTCTTCAGCTTTGCCGCATCCAGCATCTGCCAGCAGTCTTTCGCAAATCGTCATCCCACCTGGTCGGAGGGCGTCCTACACTACGTTTGCCGAGTCGCGGTCTCCACTCAAGAACACGTTTACCCCAGCGGTTGTCGGTTCTTCTCGCGATATGGCCAGTCCACTGCCACTTCAGCTTGCTAATCCTTTGAGCTATGTCGTCAACCTTGTTTTGTTGAACCTTAAATCTATAGAAGATATAAAAAATTGTATCGTCAATCTCAGCTGACCGCTTAAATTCTCTCACACTTCTTTAAGAAATTACAAATTCAATTCAGAGCCAGCCCTTAGCGGAAGCTTTTAGCTTCGTATTGGATTTATTTTCCTAATCTCGAGTTACCAGTATAACAAGACGAATTTACGCTGTTTTCAGTTGCTGTGCTCAATCTTTCATTAGTATTCTGTTTTCCCTTCAAAGGCTTTTCTTATCGAGTTATTGTTGGGCCGCTTTTGTTTTTGTTGGAAGTTGGAAAGAAATTGTGATTTAGGTATACTGTTGGCCATGAAATTGCAATGGTTTTATTAGGCTGTGATTTGGAGGTAGTGGGAGAGTGTAATGATATGTAGTTTTTAGAAGTGTAGCAAACCGTATGTATTCGGTACTGAGTAACGGGTGCGTCATCTAGTACCGAGTAACGAAACGTTACACACGAATGCGTTTCGTTACTCGCATTTTTCGTATTATTGGTACCTACACTGTTTCAGTTCACACAAGTACCGTTGGTTGATGCGTGTATTGAAAGGTTTGCTGATCGTATGTTTTACGCATGCGCGCGCTTATTCGGTGGATTTAAAAACGTACGTTACAAAGAACGATGTTTGTTAAATATGTAAAGTATAATTTTGAAATTCATCGTGCGAATTTTTACTGTTTATTAAAGGTATTGTGTGTGTAGAGAGAAAAAATACACCTTACGTAGTTTGGTATGTGTATCAGTGTGTTTTCTACAAATTACGAATGTTGCGAGACGCCGCGACGTCATACTGTACGCGTACGCAATACGACTCGATTCGTTGCTTTAACATAACATAGCATGATATGCGGTGTCAGAAGTAACGAGTAACGTAACGATACGATAGTAACGAGTACTAATTGATAAAGTAACGAATACATATGGATACGCTTTTTTTTGTTACTTTTACACCTCTAGTAGTTTTGACTATAATGGTCCATGATTTTGACAGTTAGACTTTTTCAATAAATCGATAGGAATAAAACAAGATTGATTCTTGTTATGTTACACGCATTGCAGATGCAATCGGAATTTCTGGAGATGGCTCCAATTTGAAATGGACATTGTATTTGTGATTGGAGCCGTTTCCAGAAATCCTATTAACATTAACGATTAATTTACACAGTACCTCATGCAGAATTGATCTACCACCAAACTGCGATCCCCAACCCGCATGCCCAGCGTGGGGATAAATCTATCTCAATAAAGCGATTATCAAGGGAAGGCCTGCGTCCAGCCGTGAACCATTAAATACTCTTGAGGTAGGTTAAACAGTAGATACTGGACTAATCTACACAAAAAATAATAACAACACCTATTAACTCTTTGAAAACTTCGAAAGCTACTTTTTATTATTTTATTTTACAAAAAAAAATTACACAAAAGACCAAGGCACAATCACAGTGAACAAAATGAACAAAAACATTGCAAGTGCTGAACAAAAGCACTAGTTGTGGAACAAAGGGCGATGTCTGCTAGCGAGCGATGAATTAAATCCACTTTGCCAAATGATGGAGGCTGGGTTGAACAGGAACGGGGTATACAACAGAAAAAATTGTTCCAGTGCAAGAAATTAAACTAGTTTTCTTTTACGAATACTTCCGGACCGAGAGGAACTACTTTTCGTTGTATGACAGCGATCCAATCCACAGATCACTAATTATGTGCCAATCCAATCGTTTCTTACAAACTAGATGGCAGTTTTTGAATGATTTTGAGGGATTTGTTGCATCTTGACATGACAGCGGCCGTCACTTTTAAGGTAAGTTCCGAACCGAATTCTACAGTTCCATAACTGGACACGGATCTCAGAGAGTATACTTGAAGGCTGGGCTGTGACCAGTTATATCTGTGTTTTTATTTTGTTGGCTGGGTCGTACCCATTTCTCATACGTTGCTAGTAAGCAGTTGAATTTGTTGGTAAATATAAGGTAGTTGTTAAGTTTAAGTGTTCTTGTAGGGAAAAGTAAATAGGTGACTTTGATTTTCGAAATACCATACGCCGTTGCGAATGGTAATTCGAAAATCAAAGTCAGTTGTTTAATGCATTTCTTGTTGTAGGTAAACGTGCATTTATTATAGGTACGTTTACCTACAACAAGAAATGCACGTTAAATGCATTAAA
Organism: Eupithecia exiguata; assembly: GCA_947086465.1. NCBI lineage: Eukaryota > Metazoa > Arthropoda > Insecta > Lepidoptera > Geometridae > Eupithecia > Eupithecia exiguata. Next base: position 11,984,466 of record OX352233.1, read on the forward strand.
CAAAGCTGAAAGTGGGGATTGGATTGACTTTTCATCTACATACTCGTACAAAATTCTTTCATCAAAACATACAATAAATAAATACATAAATAATTGCTGGACAAAATAAGTCGTTTATAAATGGGATATTTAACATGGTTTGAGTTATGATCTTTCCAATATTTGAGCACAGATTCATGCGTCGTGATCACTGAATAACTCACTGCCAGTGAGTTAGACATCCCGATCTACCGATGATGTAATGTTGGACAACACTCACATAGCATCGTATTCTGGCCCCAAGCTAGACATACCACATTATTATAAGAATTCCATCTTAGATACATATACATAGCACATTATTATAAGAGTCCCACTAGATATCATAAGGATGATCATTATTAGTAAACTGTGTAAAGTGATGCTGAAAGGACCCGCGCCAGCGGCCATTTCGTCGTTTCATAACGTCTATTGTTCACCACTCGCCCGCCGCCGGCCGCCGTCATTACTGAAAACGTTTTGTTTACGGCTTTCATTTCACTACTCCATTGCTTTTCATTTTAAAGCTATGTTTTTTTTCTATGTTCTGCCTTTGACTGGAGGTATTATTTAAGGTTGTCTCAGATAAGAGGCGCACTGGCAGCACAAAAATGTGCATTAAAATATTGTTTTAACTCGTCACATTCAGATGGATTTTACATTGACAGCAGCAGATGACAGATAGCTCGCGGACCACTCTGCTTGAAGCTCGTGGGAACCTACTTTGTCACTGTAAAATGTATCTTTAAATAACGAGTTTAAGCCCATACTAGAATGCACGGTTTGGTGGTGGGTGAACATAATTTGTTGAAGTAAAAAATATTTTCAAAATATTTTAATAACCATCGTGCCACATGGGTATAGCACTGATTAAGCTGTCAGATTTGAAGTGTTCGCGTGTTCAACTTTGTACACATAAAATTAAAGTTGTTAGCTTACAGTAGCTGCCAAGAAAACTTATGCACAGAGAAACACACTCTCTCCTGAACACAAATTCATATCTTTTTCCCTTGAATAATTAAATTACACCAACAGCTACTTGCAAGTCAGTCCTGTTTCATGCAGCACTGGACGACGGCTCATCATTTCTGTTAGTTTTTAGTGTGTTCATTTCAAATTTTATATTAACATGAATAATATTTATTGCAATTTGATTTATTAAATTTAATTTAATGGCTTCTGTAAAATGTTTTTTGCTACATGGACTGTGTAGGCTATACATCCGAAATAAATGTGATTTGATTTGATTACTAGCTATTCCAAAAACATACAGGGGTGTATCTGTCGGTCTTGCGCAGTCGGGTAAAAGAAGAAGACCTACCAAATATTGTTTTACACACAATTTCGGCTAGCCCCTATCTAAGCAAAGCTTGTTTTATGGATTTCCGATAGGTAAGTGATAGAAAACTCTCCTGGCTTTCCAGTATATAACTAAAGCACACTTGCTGACATTGTCATTATCATCATCATCAGCCTCTATTAGTTCACAGCTGGACATAGGCCTCCCCTAATGAGCGCCATAGCGCTCTGTCTTCAGCTTGCTGACACACTCTAGTCTATCCCCATGTTCCCGTCGACACTAATCATTTTTGGTAGTGTCGTTTCGCCCGTTGATGGGCGGAAATAATGGGTGAAACGACACTACTCGGTCATTTCAGAGGCAACCATACCTTTCAAACCAGAACACAGTACAGCTTATTCCCATCAAAGTGTGTACTTTTGCGTATAAATACATTGAAACAATTTTTGGCTATTAACAATTTGATGTTTGTTATAAAAACTAAAGACGGACTTCAGATACAACAACACAACAATTGGTGGAGATATCGATTAACAAACGAACATAAAAAAAATACAGCCGAATTGAGAACCTATTTTTTTTAAAGACGGTCGCAAAGAGAAAAGAACACCATTTGAATAATGGTCAAAAATGGAGGATTTTTTTAAAAGGGGCTACCTACCCGCTCGTTTGGTTTCAAATGAAAGGTATTAGTCAAAACAGTTTTTGAAATTTCGGTAGGTTTCATATTTTTTTTAATATGTTGAAAAAAGTAATAGTGACTACAGTAAAACCGCTGAACCTGAGCGCTCTTCATAAAAAATACGACTTCTATTTCGATGATACCGTTGCATAGATCGAGGCAGGTTGCTCGTATTTCACGGGATGTGGCGAGCTCGTATGTGAAAACAGCGGGAAGATTTATGCCATTTTTCGGTTCTTTTACCTGTAGCACTGTGGCCGAACTCGCTCATTTTTCCGGTGGCATGATGGATGATGGATGAAATATTATCACTATTTCGAGTGAAATTATTGATACGGCTCTCAAACAATTGAATAATAGAGAAATTACTATAAAAAAGCGTTCTAGGTTACCTTCGTAGATTCTGCATACCTAATAGTAAAATATTTTTTTGGGAAATTTCTATAACTAATTTCTATAGACTATTCTTATAGTCTACGTAGGTAACCTAGATTTGCGCTCTTTTAGTAATTAAATAGATTACTATTGGTGTTTTTGATTTATTTATACACGAATTGAATTGAAGAACTTCTAAAAGTACAGTAGTAATTGTTTGTCTGCAGTTAGCTCAATTAACTCAATTGTAAATATTTGTTCTAATTTGTTTCTCTTATTTTATTGTAATTTTTCTTTGATAATAAATTATCTTACGAAAAGTACCAACCAAGAAGCAAACTATTCGTAATGACAAGACTGAAAAATATGGCGTTTCAGTTTTATTCACTTTTGCAGAGCTTGAGCAAAGTAGCCTTCTATGAAATATTTTCAAGTAAAGAAAATGCTTCTGCATTTTAAACATCATTTATCTCTGCCACATAAATTGAGTAACACGAGAAACGAGATTTCGCGGGAACATTTTAAGGGGCTTCCTTGGGTGTAAGTGGCGCCATCTTTCTATTAGCATTTCACACCTACAAATCCATACTTGATATTATAAATTCGAAAGTAACTCGGTCTCTCTGTCTGTTACCTTTTCATGCCTTAACGGCTGAACGGATCTTAATGAAATTTGGCAGGAAGGTAAATAGCATCCTGGGGACGGACATAGGATACTTGAAATGCATAATGGACCAGATGGAGGATCCAAATGCGGATACAGGTGCCTCCACCTTAACCTTGAGTTTAATGCATGATTTTCTTACATACATGGTCGGCAAGTTAAGGCTTTTAATGTGTTTGGAATGACAGATTAAGACGCTAAGTCTCGCTTAAATATTGGCCGAATTTGAGAAATAGGATGAGGGCGCCACTTGTGCTTAGGCACCTGCTCAGACGGAGTAAACAGTTTTCCAATATTTTCCATGACGGAAGCCTGACAGATTGCCTGAGATGCCACAGTGTAACTTACGGTGAACAGTACGAACAGTACAACGGTGAACTTAAGGTGCAAACAACAGAGCCTTATGGCTAGGCATTTATTCAATATATCTTTTTACATTGTATAGGCCGCACTTTTGTGATTTTTAAAACAATCGTAGACATAGAATATAGCATTTAAAAATCTGAAAAAAAGATATATTTATACTCAAGTGTAATGAACTCGAAAATTTACTACTCAATAAAAAACATCCCAAAGTGCCTTTTTCAATTTTATGACGGAATTAATTATATTTTAAAGAAAAAAATTGTACCTACTAAACTAATGACCCGACATATTTCTAAACCAATTCTCAGAGTTTGACTTGATAAAATGGCGTACGGACGACGTTGCAGTCTCTCGCCTTATAGTAGCGTCGTTACACTATCATCTTATTAAGAAAACATGAATTGATTTCTTAAACAAGATATTTTACTGTTCCTCATTTAATTAAGTTATTTATACCTGATGATATGATGTCTTCCTAGCTGAATTAAGACCATGGCAGCCAGTCTCAATAGATGCCAGGTGCACAGGAAATATTTAAGTGCATAAGTGTGTGCGCAAATACAGGTGCACTCTCTATTCCTCCACTCTCGTAATCCGATGAGACGGCAGATCGACACGGCCATCCTGTTGTTTTAAGTATACCATATACGTTATTGCAATAACAAAGATTTCTGTCACATGTGACTGTTTTTTACCGACTTCGGGAGGTTCTATTTTCTGTTGTATGTTTTTTTATAATAATATAATAATAAATTATTTATTTTCAGACCCGAGATCCATATAGTTAATGTATGTACGTTCATCGATTTATCTGTATAAAAATTAGCTACGAAATGATCCCGAAGTGGTCATACACAAAATGATTCCCGGAAAGCTAGTATTTATACCGTCAAGCTTAAAAAAACAACTTAATACTTATGAAAAATCACTACTAGCTACTTCCAAAACCATTGTCATTATTTAGAGGTATAAAGTTGGTTTATAGGTTTTAAACCTGCTAAATTATTATAAAATAAGTTTTGTTTCTACTTATTTAAAAAAAAACTAGAAACTTGGCTTGAAGGTAAAATCTCTTTACTCCACACTATGTGTTTATGTATTTGTAATTTTTATTCTAGGTATAGAATAAAAATTACAAATAAAAAAACAACACTACAGTTCTGTCATATCGATAAAAGTTATTTATTCGTTTCATAAAAGCTACGCTATTGAAAACACAGATCAAATTGCCAGTTACAAACCAAATAACCAAAGCTCTGAAACAGCGTTGTTGACTGTTTTAGAGACAACATTGGTTTGGCACTGTGTTTGTTTTGAGGATCTGTACTTTAAAAAACCCGGCCAAGTGCGAATCGGACTCGCGCACGAATGGATCCGTGTCATATCTATAAAAACGGCAAAAGAAATCTCGTTTATTGTATGCGAGCACCCTTAAATATTTATTTTATTCTGGTTTTTGGTATTTGTTGGTTGTGGTCCCGTTTTTACCCTTTGGGTACGGAACCCTAAAAAACATTGACGAACATTAGTATCTCTGACTAAGTCTTAGGGACCGCAGAATAAAAATCTTCCCAGGATGAAAAAACTCACAAATCACTATGAATTTAGACTTAGACTTACACTTTAAAAGTGATAATAAACTTGCTAGTGGTTTATTTGTCCAAAATTAGTGAATAATATAAATTACATCTTTTTGTTATTGATCATAAATAATATTTACAAAGCTGTGCTTATTTTGTAAGCCTAAAGAGATTAAAAATATTGAATTTGAATCTTAATCGCGCACGTGCGTGTGCTATTTGCACGGATTGATTGATATAATAAATGGTTTCACCCTTGACACTTTTTATTCGCGTCCCTCTATCTGTAGTTTCTTTCATCAACGGAAAAATGCAAAAACGTGTTTTATAACTTTGTTATGTTGAAGCGATTTATTTAGAGGAATGGACTAGCCCATTCCTCTAATTAAATCGCTTCAACATAACAAAGTCCAAAAAAAAAAATGTCCGTCAGTTCCATTATCAGAAGACATTAGACACGTTTTTTTGTCAACGCCCGACGGTTGAGAAGTTAAACAAAAAATATGACGTCACGCCGAGTCATACTTTTTTGCTACTTTTTGACGTCACGAGCCTCCACTCCCAAATTTTGACGCGCTGTATCTTTGCAATTTTTTGTTTGATTGACAAAAAATACGTGTCCAATGTATTTTCATAATTTAACAGACAGACTATTTTTTTTAGGAAACTAACCTATTCGGCCCCAGTTTACCTGTAAGTTAAGGTAGCCTACCAACTTCACCGCACTGTCGGCAAGGTATCGACGAACTGCGGTTCACCTTATCGGGAGGAGTTATTGGCCGCGTAAGTGCATACTTACAGCGTCGCTTTGCTTTCGACAAGAAGCTGGGAAGGTAGAATTGGGTGCTGATTGTAAATGACCTGCGAGATGATAATTTGCTGTACAATGATTTTTATATGTGGTATAATAAATAAATAATAATGAACCAAATAAATAAATAAATAATACTGGACAATCCATACAGCATTATCTAGCCCCAAGCTAAGCAGAGTTTGTGTTATGGGTACCAGATAACACGAATACATAATTATATATTACATAAGTAGATAGATATTTTTTTATTATATAGATAACGACCAGAACACCCTGAACCACTGCGGCGGGCGAAGGTCCACCTGTGACGCAGGAGGTTGCGGATTCGATTCCCGCCTTGGGACAAACGTTTGTACGATCTGCAAATATTTATTCTGAGTGTTCTGAGTATTTCTTTGTATATTAAAAAATAGCTATCTATGTATTATATCGTATTATGTATATCAGTTATCTAGTACCCATAACACAAGCTCTGCTTAGCTTGGGGCTAGATGATGCTGTGTGGATTACCCAGCATTATTATTTGTTCCACTAGCAGTGCCTCGCGGTTTCACCCGCGTAGTTCCCGTTCCCGTGGGAATTCCGGGACAAAATATAGCCTATGTGCTATTCCAAACTAAAATCTATCTCTGTGCCAAATTTCATCTAGATCCATTCAGCCGTTCTGGCGTGATTGAGTAATCCATCCATCCATCCAAAATGCCGCATAATAATATTAGTGGGATAATTGCAAGCTTATTGGATACCCACAAATCAAAAATAAATAAAAATACCTTCTTCAGAGCTATCTTTAGTTTCCCCAAATGTTTTGTTTAAACATAGATATTCAGGCCCAAGTTGTTATGAAACAGATAGAGTGGAGTTAGAAGCTCTACCGGTCCAAACTAAACCTAGGCAAATACATTAGTCCATTTCGTGAAGCTCGTTTCATACAACAGGATTATTCGTTGACAGATTTAATAGATATTTTGATAGCAAATAAATTTATTAATAAGGAAATATGGTTTGCCTAGTGTTTTTTAGTAACCCATTAGTACCAAACGATAGACATTACCAAATTACCAAATGATAATTAAGAAATATATTATTCAGCTCAGATTTTCCTCATCAGATACAACGAAATGATTCTAACATAAAACAGAGTTAATCCTGAAAAATATTTTCTGAAGTCACGCTTGACCAAAAATATTTTGTACTAGCGGTCCTCACGGCTTCGCACTGGTAGTTTTTACGGCTTTGTTCATTGGGGATAACGTAAGATTGGAATGGTGAAAAAAAAAATCAAATCGGTCTAGTAGTTTCTGAGCTTATTCAATTCAAACAAACAAACAAATATTTCCTCTTTATAATATTACTAGCGGTCGGCCCCGGCTTCGCACGGGTATATTCTGTAGCCTATGTTCATCACGGATAATGTAGGATTAAGTATAATAGTAAAAGAATTTTTCAAATCAGTCCAGTTAGTAGTTAGTTAGTTTCGGAGCTTATTCAATTCAAACAAACAAACAAATATTTCCTCTTTATAATATTATTATTATAATATAGATAAGTGTAGATGTACTAAAATGCGATAGGCTTCCCTCAGATTTTTTATCCTGTACCACCTCTGATCATGGCATACCTACTATCCCAGGTAAAAAACCTTCTGGTACATTTGTATGAAAACCGCATTGACCAGATAGCTCTTAAAATGTTTCCTGCCGTCAGAACTAGCTCAATTGCACGCTTTGTCAACTACAACCGAGTTATAAACCCTTGTTATCGGATAGTTCGTATTATATTACCGGTGTTGCCGGTTGGCATGTTTTGGCTACATCAAGCCAATTTTAAAGTGCGCGAGTCTCACTCGTACTTGATGAGTTTATGCCTTCTTTTAACCCTTAAACTCGTTTTAACCCAAATCACGGGTTGACGTACGGGTAAAGCATACCCTGATCAGGGCTTATGCGAGTCTACCGTAGTCGTAAAACAAAGCCCTAACCAGGCTCCAAACGAGTCTAGGTGTGTGGCTGAAATAATGAAAACGATAGAAAAGTCAAAGTCAATAACTTTATTTCTTTAGGCTTACAAAATAAGCATTTAGACAAGTCCAATTTATAGACTACAGAGTAATTCATTTTACATAGATCAAACGAAGTGAGGTGATAGGGGGCATCGATACGCATCGAATGGGTGCCCACACATATATGTATGTTCTACCATTTTAAATCGTTTAAGAGATTATTTTCTCCAATTTTGTCAAACGACCGCAGATCGATGAAACGATCGATGACGATTGTCGATTAAATTTAAAATTGTTGTTTGTCATACCATTAGAAAAATACACACACACACAGATCAAAGTTTAGATGGAAGGTACGAATTTTGGAAGACCCTTTAACCGGCAAGCCAGAAGCGAATGATGATATTTTTTTTTCCTTTTTCAAATAAAAAAATTTAATAGATTCATTATGTAAGCCCCATTTTCTCTCCCATCAAAATGTATCTGTAGTTGAAAGGATCATGATGGAAAGAATATTAATAATAGCCTTAAATATTACCCAAGCTGGCAACATTCCATTACGCGGGCAGTCGCAGCTAATAGAGTAATGCACACTAACTGCGCTTCACAAACAAAATCTGCGGTCTTTCAATGAAATTGCGGGCTTCGGTGTGTTTACCAATTGAGGCTTAAAAGGTTTTGGCTTGTGTTTGTGGTATCACTTTATATTTAGAACCTGTAGGATTCATTAAAATCAGAAGTAAGGCAAAATTTGTCCCAAAACCCACGTTTTGACCGTAGGGAAAATCAATGTTATTTTTATAGGCCATAAAATACCATTTTTTTATGTATTTTTAATGAGCTTTAAAAAATTTAGATCTCAGTTCGTATGAGTTATGATAGTTGAACTGATTGACTCAACTTTACTCGATACAAAAAAAAGCAAATTTTCCTCTAAATCTTCATTTTTACTAAGATACTTCTAAATAAAAAAGTGTAGTAAGTTTAAATTTACTATTTATTTAACGTATTTTAAAGAAATTTCGTCTACAAGTTCCCTATAAATACTATAAAGACGATTATGGTTTTATTGCAAAAGAGTATTATTTTAGAGTATTAACAAATTTATAAATAAATAACAGTGAAATTGCGCGCGGGCTGGTCATTCCGCGGCTGTTGCCTTCCTTTCTCGACTATACCGCGCAATCGCTCGTCGAAAAAGCGAACCCATTTTTTCCCAAACTTGAAACTGTTAACCGACCTCGTAGACACTCTACGCCGCGTAGAGGCTCTGCGTAAAACCGTAGAGAGCCTACGCGTTGTAGAATGTCTACGCATCGTAGAGCATCTTCGCACAAACGTCGTTACTTTGGTATTTCTGACAAGAAAGTAATATAATAAAATGTTTCATTCTTTTAATAAACTGCTTATTAACGCTCCAAAGTTCCATCGATGCGCATAACATTAAGAAAATAAAAATCATTAACCCACAGGAACAAGTTCCTAATAAAAATTTATTAGCTAAGAGAAAAATTAATTCACTTTTCCTTTGTTCGCAAAATGCCCTGAAATCATAATTCCGGTGTTGAATTATCATAATTATGGTAATTACTTAAACAACATAATTCCCTCATTTACGCGCTATGCACGTTCTCATATAACTCACAACTCGTTTTAGCCGAGACTGGGTTATTGCGAAATTATGGTAATTAGAACCTACGTCTGAAGAAAGTTACGTCTCAGGCGAAATTTGTCTTTTCTGGAAGCTTCAGCCAGGTAATTCACTCACGTGGTTGCTGGATAAGACATATTTTTGGATACTATTTCTCTATCAAGAGAAATATTTGCTTTGTTCAGCCGTTATGTTGCATAAATATTTGCAATTTCCTACGAAAATTTAATAATGTCCCAAAAGTTTTCAATTTCGGCAGGATTCGAACCCGCGCCTCACCTTCAGTAATCAACTAAGCAGCGAGATCGACACGTGCCTCTTCGAAAATATTTGGTACCTCTTACGACTTAAGCGTCGTTATTTGCAATTTATAATAGTATCATATTTCTTCATAGTACCTATTTACAATTTTAAGTACGGTTTGATACTCAGAAGAACTCAATATTTCAAAATTCAGCAAAAGCAGATACTCAGAAGAACTACTTTTCATAGTACGACGGCGATCAAATAAACGTCGAATCATACGAGCTCGGTTATACATAGTTTCCCAATGAGTTTGAGTGATCTGTGGCATTTTAGAATACATCCGACAGAGATGATGAATAGCAAAGTTATCGCATCATATCACATAAGTATAATTAAACCTTATTTCAAACATTCGGAAGATTTATTCAAACAATTTACAATTTTCATAAAGTCTGCATTAACTAGCTCAAGACAAATTGAGCTAGACTCAGCTCAATTCAGTCCAAGTTGACGCCAGTAACAAATTACAGCATTTCAGTTATCAAGGGACTTCTCTAGCACTCTTGTTTGAGATTAATAGAACAAAGCAATATAAATAGCTTTATTACAATGGTGATTTGCGAGAGATTTCAAAGCGAGGCAGGTGCGATGCGAGTCTTCTGCGACGATACCAGAGGAGTGTAGCGAGCTCGCGGCGTGCGATCCGCGTGTTTAACACTGGCGTCGACGGCGTTAATCGCGGCTTGCTCGCTGCGTTCTCGCTGTTCTGGTACAGGGTACATGTATCTTCCTTTAAGCTTATTACACCTAAGCTAAAATAATATAATATTAATATATGTATAATAATAGTATGTGAATGCAATAAATTAATATGAACATGTGATAGGGGTTGTCAAAAATACTCTTTGTTAGAGAACAAAGAGTATTTTTGACAACCTCTTGGGTGCTGTGAGTGAAAGTCTGAATGACACTCAAAAATAATACTACGCATGAAATAAATTTTGTTAGAAAATAGTGGTTGTTGTAGAGTTTTTAATCTTTATAAATATGTACGAGGCATAATTATGTAATAATTTACAAACTTTGGCCTTCATAATAATTATGCCACATATTAATGTATATTGGTACTAAATTATGTTTTTTTCTTTGTTCTTGGTATTTATTTATTCCGTGTATATTATTTAATAATTATTATTATGTATTATGTTGTATACACCCCTGCCTTTCTTAAATTTTCAAATTTCTTTCCATCCAAAGGTTGCCTGGAAGAAATCGCTGCTAAGCGATAAGGCCGCCCATTGTACTATTATGTTTAATGTTTATATCTGTTTCTTTTAGTTTTATTTTGTAGTGTACAATAAAGAATTTTTCAAACCACATGCTCGACAATGCCGAATTATAGGTCATGTAAACCCTACCGAAAGCAAGACATTAAATCCCTTGGTATTAGCCGGGTTATAATGTTGTACTGAATTTCATTATAACCCGCTGGTTAATAATATGATTTCACTTTTCATAATTCTTATTACTATATGCATAAAGTTTAATTTTGCTAAACACAATTTGTCCTAGGCCATGGCCTACTTGATTTGACAAAATAAATGAAGTTTGCCTCCGTGTGAACCCCGGTCCGGAGGAGCGCGGTGTTCGAAATTCGAATTTCGAATCTAGGACCACGGCTTGTGCTTTCGAATTTGGAACGTCGCGCGCCTTCATTTGTTCACGCGTGACGAACAAATCGAGTTCTTGTAGGTGCCTATAGAAGATTTAATTTCAAAAATAATATTGAAAATGTCGAGTGATGAAAGTGTTTTGACTCCTGAGTTTATCAAATTAGATGCCATAGGCATTGTCAACAATCTGCTGCCAGAGAAGTCAAAGGAAAACATTATTTATCTACTGAGCCTGTTTTTTTGTCTCGCATAAGGTGTGAAAAGTAGAGTATACACCTCGGGGATAAGACTGTTTTAGTCTTGGGCGGTTGAACCCCTCACTGCACTCAGGACTCAGTCTTAATTCCCTCGCTTCGCTCAGGAATTAACTTATAACTCCCTCGCTACGCTCAGGAGTTAAATTATGAGTCCTTCGTTACGTTCGGGATTCAATTCGCTCCCGTGACATAAAACAGTGCTTTATCCCCTTAGTGTATAATCTACTATTGTATTGTATTGTATTGTAATGTGACACCAAAATTACTGAGCAGCCTATCCGTCGATTTTTTAAATAGGTTTTAGCTCTGGAATCATACAAAGGCTTGTCTCGTAAAATATACGTACAAAAACGTTAGCAGAACCAACCTGTAGAACAATACAGCAAAGTTAATAATAACACATCGGGCTTTCTATAGTAATGTGTGATTTCAGTCAATCAATTTGTTTGTATCCAATCAAGAGACAGTAGCGACGCGACTTGCACGCCACTATCGATTATTCATTAGTGCTAGCCGAGTGGTTTCTGATTCGAGATAAAGGTCAGTGTACAAGTAGCTAAGAATTAGCTTTAGTAGCAAAAGAGCTGGGGCCAGATTCAGCTAAAAAAAAACTTACTGTGACAGTCGTATCGTCGTCGCGTCACAGAATCGTCCAGACTTATGCAAACAATCTACAGATAGCTCAACTAAACCATGTAAATACCAGTCGGAAGCTTCCCCAAGACGCTGGCTGCATTGCATTTTCTATTTTTATATTTTCTGTGTTTTCGTAATTTTATTAGGTTTTTGGTTAATTGTGTTTTAACTGTGTAACTTTATATTTCCATGGACCGTTATTGATGTCTGAAATTTAATTCAATTCATTAATTCATTGCCCCACGGTATGGTAATGCTGATGCGCTGCGCCAGATACTCACCATCAGGTCACGTGTAGCTTCGACCAGAAACTCAGATAATTTTTTAAAACGCGGAGCCTTGGCACCCCACGGACCTAGACGATTTTCAAAGATGAAGGTAGCAGCGTAATTTTTCTCAACGTAAAAAATAAAAATGTACTATTTATACCTCATATGGTAAAAATTCAACACAATACAGAAATAACCTAACTAACACAATGCTTTTCACGGAAACATTCCATAGTGATTCATAAGGCCAAACTTTTATATGTATAATAAGTATAAAGATTTCTAAAAACAAAGGTAAAGGGGATGTAGAGCAAAATACACTCACGAGCCTAATTATTCGAGCTTTGATAACATTTGCATTCAACTTTTACAGTCAGCGAAAATGCTCTGCCTGTATGTATATTTCTACAAACCAACCAGAACTCTACCTATAGAGGATAAGGATTAGAATCGAAACGCATAGTCGGAAAATCCGTGCCGTATCGTATGTGATAATTTTGCTAGGATGTGTACGAACGCCATTTATGGCACACTTACTTTTGCGCACGGCTCCATTTACCTGTAATTTGATAAAAACCTATAATTCCTCTCGGGAATTTGTAGCTAAAATAATTAGTAAAGTATATTTTTTCATCGAACCAGTCTTACCTTGAAAAGGATTTTTTAGTTCAAATAAACTGCAGAATTCAAACGTCCTTTTATTAATAAAGGATTTTACAAAGAATAGAAACAAACTAGAACAAGTATTTACAATTAAAGCAGTTGCAGTGGTGCTAACTTCAGACTGTTACAAACAATCTACTGCTAGCTTAACTGATCCATATCAATACCAGTCGGAAGCGTTCATCCGACGCTGGCTGCAGTGCCCCGTTGTATGGCAATGCTGATGCGCTGCCCCAGATACTCACCAGCTCTCGGGTCCCGTGTCGCTTCAACCAGACGCTAGACAGTCTGCAGTTAGCTCAATTGTTTTAATTGTAAATACTAATTTTTACTTAATTCTATATTTTTTGTTATTCTCATCGTTATAAAAGCTTTTTAATTTTTATCTCTATAGTAAGTTTATGATTCAAATTTACTTACTAAGAAGATAAAATGTTTTAAAACGACTTTTATCCTATCTTATCGAAAGGACAAAGGTTTATCCGAAGTTATGTAGTTAAAAGTTAGTAGGTAATTATCGCCGAGCTTTTTATCCACCTTCCGGATCAGAAGTCGTTTTTGTTCAATATTCTCCGATATTGATCTTTTATCAGAATCTGTATTTTATAATTAGATCAGTAATTTTGTGATACAATTTTCTCTTGCCGTTTCTCAATCAAGTCGTTAGGAATAAAAAAGCTTGAGATTGTTTCCGTCGGAGTTTTCTGTTACTCAACAGAAAATGTAAAATGAAGGGAACGAAAAAAAGGTAAAGCGATTCTTGTGCATTGTCCCGTTTGCTTAATTGGAAAGAAAAAAGCCTTTCTTCTTTCGGCTTTAAACTTTTTGATAGTTTCACGATCACTATTATTATTGTAGCGCTAGATCACCCAAAGTTAAGTCAGGATTCGCATTTACCACCCTCCGCTGTTCTGTGCTGCTTCATCCTGTGACTTACTCAATACTACTGATATCGTCAACCCATCTTGCGTGAGGATGACCCAGATAAAGTTTATAAAGTATTTAAATTACATATACAAATCGCACGGTTTTTTAACCGTGCAGCGTGCTAGCCTGGCCTTCTTTTCACGACACGTTTTCTAAGCCGTACGGCGTTCTAATCTTACCGTTAAGAAACCGTGTCGATAACGAGAGCTCTAACAGTTATTCTTTTTGAAAAGGGTATAAAAATAATGTGTTTGACAAAACCTAAAACGTTATCAATCGTATTAAAAGTTCCAAAACATTACCTACTCCTAACATACCTCTTAGCCAAAGCTTACTCCGAATTATCAATAAAAATAATCATTTACCTATTAGTCAGGTGCTGAGCGGAAGTATTTTTCATCAAGATAACGAAGGGAAGGGAAATTTCTCATCTCCGTCTAATGGTAGCATAATGAGGCCAGGTATGCGACACAGAAAACATAGTAAGGCACGCAATGTACTGGGGTTATCTTTGGGCACATTCTAAAACAGGTGAAGATTAAAGCGGAAGCTATCGGGACCCTCTTTTTATAGGTACATAGGTTTTGGGAGTAAATCTAGATCGTGATCATATCAATATCGAATTATTTCATTGTATTGAGTAAACTCTTCCCAACTCTTCCCATGGGTGTCGTAAGAGGCGACTAAAAGACATCCATCGGGGAGGTGGGCAGCAGCGCCTTTTGCAGAATATAGGTTTTCCACCAAACTGCAATCCCCAACCCGCTTGTCCAGCGAGGGGATAATAACCCCACCATGAGATAAAAGTCAATAAGGCGATTATCAGGAGGACGCCTGCGTCCAGCTGTGGACCATTATGGGCTGTTGAGGTTGAGTAGTAAACTAAAAACAGACTTCAAATTTCTTAATATTTGCACTGTTTTTTCAGGTTATACGGGATGGTTAATTATCACTCGGGATAACATTTAAAGAACTATCTTTGAAATATCCTCTAAAAAATAAATAAGGAATCAACTTACCCATTAAAAAGTACTAATAATAATTATCAATATCGGTGCACTATTGTCGGAGAAATTGGCGAACATACATGAAAAACATAATTAACAATGCTGGACAACTCACAAAGCATTATCTAGCCCCAAGCTAAGCAAAACTTGTGTTATGGGTACATTGGTACATACAGTCATACAAAAAAGCTCCTATTTTTTTTAAAGTCAGTTACTGACACCAGAGTTCTAGTAACTACCGCATTTAAATAACCTTCCAATTTATTGTTAAACATTTCTTTTGCAAATTATTAGCTACGTAAATTATCGTTTAACCTTCTTCCAAATAAGCTTTCCAAATTATGACGGAAATTTTCTCAATTTATGTTGGCGGATGTTGGATTTATAAAAATCAGGGGATGATTTAAAGTGGTATTTATGTTCGTTCACCTTATTTTCGTGTAAATTAAATAGGACAATATAAATATTAAGTAAATCAGGTAAGTAAATCTTCTACATCGTATTCTTCATAAGGTTCTTCGAAGACTTACCGAAAAGTGCACGACCTAGTGCACTTTTCGGTAAGTCTTCGCTGAGGAGTTGACCAGCTGCTTCCATGACACACGATCTTTGGCTGGTCACTGGTAGCCCCGTGATCTCCTTCCTAATGTTGGACCAGCGTCTAGGTGATCGAGTTCGTGTTTTTTTCCTATTCACTTCGACCACAACCAGTTATCCCAAACGGCAAAACCAGGTTTTTGCTAAGTATTCCCTTAAAGAACATCAATTCTAAGAGCACCAGATAATAGAGCCAGAGAATTTCTTTTAGATCACCCACAAAGAATTAGTTTCTAGTGATGGGCTTTAATATAACTAGCTGTAACTTTTTAAATTAGATCTGGATATAAAATAAACATACACAATAAATTAAAAGTAAAATATACAGAATAAATTTTTACTCACTGACATTAAAGTTGAGGGTTTGTGTCGATGAAATGAAATAAAACGCCGCATAAAATACCGAATTACTTTACTCTCTTCGTATTCCTACTAGTAATTATTTATTATTCCCGTATTAATATAAAAAAAAACTTGTCAATCCTCGCTTGGCAGGTGGTAAATTGGTGTTTGCAGTTGATGTGTCACCTATTGTTATAAAAGAGATCTAATTAAAAAAGAAAACAACAATGAAATTATAGAAACAAATTTGAACTGGTATTTTCAATTGAAACAATTGATCTTACTGCAGATTGTTGCAAATAATCTACAGGTAGCTCAACTGATCCATATCAATACCAGTCGGAAGCGTGCCTAAGACGCTGGCTGCATTGACCCGCTGGCTGTATGGCAATGCTGATGCGCAGTGCCAGATACTCACTAACTCTCGGGTCACACGTCGCTGCGACGTGCGAAACGCTAAGACAATTAAAAAAACCCGTAATCTCGGTGCTCCACGGACCTAGGGCATCGACTCTATTGGGATCAATGGCAGGCTTTGTCGAGACCTGCACATTTGCGCCTCTGGAGATCTTCGACCAAATTTGCTGCTGCACCAGCCCTAACGGATGTCCTTGGAAGAAGGGGAGGCGCGCCTATTCTTATCCCCATAGGATTATTTATTATTGGGTAATAACATAAAATGTCCTCTAAATATCTTTTTATGGAAATAAAGTATGTTCTGATTCCTTCATACAATTTTGGAGTAGATCATTTAGTTCGAAAACTGGAGTAAAACGAAACGTTGATATTTTGTTTTTATATTCTGTCTGTTATAATAGCCGCTATCTCGGCGGTTATGATCAGAATTTACATTTAGATGGGCCGTTCCAGCCATCTACGCTGGCTACCGAAATCCTTTTCACTCCAAATATTTACTTTACTATCCCGTTACTGAATTTGAATTGGGAGAGTGTTGGAATCAACGCGGATTCTGGCTGATTCGTGCTTATGTTTTTAAAACAATAGATCGGACGCTAAGGCATTGAACGGAAGAAGTTTCCCTAAGCCTTGCCTTAGTATGCTAAAGAAGCGTTATTTAAGTAATAATTTTATGTTATCTGGTGTTTTTACAATCTTTTATTTAACTTGGCCTATAAGTATACGGGGGACAAATCTTGCAGCAGAATTTTAGACCAGTTTTCCTCATCCGATTATTAAGTTTGGTGACAATCCAATGCCATGGTACCATCAAACTGATCTGATGATGGAGACAGAAGGTAGCCATAGGAACTCTTAAACGAAACAACTTAACCCGTAACTTAACGTCGAGTTTGGGTTCGTTGGATTTGTTTTCCCAAGCATTTTAATCCTAGATGATATAAAGTATTGATTTTAAAATAAATTATTATTTAGTAGGTACCTATTAAAATGTGTTTATTTTATGTTTATTACTAAGTACTATAACGTATGTTCTAGATATCTTATGTTTAAATTGATATGAAGCCAGGCATGCTAAAATAGCATCTTCAATTGCTTCTTGCTTTTCTAGGGTTCCGTACCTCAAAAGGAAAAAAAACCCTTATAGGATCACTTTGTTGTCCGTCTGCCCGTCTGTCAACCCTTTTTTCTCAGAAACGCGTAAAGGTATCCAATTACTCAAATCGTAACCTCTTGGAGCCGTGATACAACTAATTTTTTTTTATTTCCAAAGGAATCACATGCATACAAAACCTAGAAGGTACTATCCGTTGTCTTAGAATCATGATATTTGGCAAGAAGCAAGGTCTTATAGCACAAGTAAAGGGAAAATCCGAAAACCCTAAAATTTGTTGTTTATTCACAGAAAAAAATATTTTCGAATCAAGTCATGGACCAAAAACCTATAGGGTATTTTCTGTTCACCTAGAACCATGAAATTTAGCAAGAAGCAAGCTCTTAAAGCACAAGTAAAGGGAAAAATCCGAAATCTGTAATATTTTGGTCCAATCACAAAAAAAACATTTTTTTGTTCAGTTGTTTGAGAATGAATGTACGGCTTATTAATACTTTTTTTAAACCAGATCGTTTGGTTTGGAGTACTTTAAGAACAATTTTATATTCCCTTGAACTAAAATGAAATTCATTTTAAACAGTATCATTTTTCGTGGAGCAGTTTCGAAAATAATCTTGAAGTACTTGGGAGATAAGCCAATATGCCACTAAGCCTTCTATTCCATTCTCCCGGTGCACCACATACTTGCCCGTGTAATGCGATTGTCCCGCACTATGCAAGTCTGATAAGCCTTCTCTCTGCAAGTCTAATGTATTTAGACTTAGACGAGCTGGATATGCTTATGATACGGCTGAAGAGATGCTTATGATGTGTAGAATGTACCTGCTATCTTAGATTAATAAATTAAAAATTAGCGGGTAAATCTATCTTTAAATATAAAAATGAACCCCTATTTCTCCTGGTCACTTTATAACTTTAGAACGGCTTTACCGATTTCATCTTTTTTAAAATGTTTTCCAATAATACGTAGCAGGCATATTGAAAAAAAATAGGAAAATTGCGCAGTAACTTAGAAAATTTAAGAAAACTTAACGACTACCTTTATTATAAACTTTTTTAATGTAACCTTAGCCTCAGCGTTACATAATCTTTGCTAAGCAAATCACTGACAGTTGTCAGTTTGAATTGAAAAAATAAAGAAACGTATTAGAAAGTAAAAAGAAAAACGTACAGGGGTATATCATATTTAATCTTCTGGGTTCAGGTGCTCCTCGAAATTCATTAAACTTTTGTGTCACCGCATCCATCTTACCAGAAACCTAGGTTCCAGGCGGACTTTTGGCCACTATGCCAAAGGTCGTGTACTAAACATGCTAATTTGAATAAATAAATAATGCCGGACAATTCACACAGCATCATCCGGCCCCAAGCAAAGCTGAACTTGTATTATGGGTACTAGATAACTGATATACATAATGCAATAATCTAAAATTCAAAAAATTCTTATTTCTAGTTAATTTTAGAAATTCTATTTTGTTTGATTTTATTGTGTAATTTTAAGTGACTTTTTATAAATTTATATTTAATTGAGTTATGGATTCTATTGTGATCTGAAATAAATGAGTTAATAATAATAATAATAATAAAATAGATAGGCAGATATTTTTAGTATACATTGAAAACGGCTGGTACACCCGGAAAAATTATCTACAGATCGTATTTGAAACAACAAGCATTTGTCCGAAGGCGGGAATGGAACCCGCAACCTCCTGCGTCGCAGGCGGACCTAAGCCAACCGCGCCACAGAGGTCGTCAAACGTTAGTAAGTAAATTTAGCAACTCTGTCAATGGCTTGATGCCTTTTTTATTGCTTGGATCATAGCCCTGTAGTGGCGAATTTAATAAATGACCTGACGGTTTTATGTTCAGCTCTTTCATTTGAGCTAACTCTCTGTCATTCTTTAGCGCCGCTTAGTAACTGCTGTAACTGCCTAGTCAGTTCAACAAAAGGATATGATAAGCTGCAATTCAATGTTTTCCAAGATTACCTCAAATAGGTCATTCAAATCCCGCACCTGTACCCACTAAAGCCGAGTCCTTTGGCACAAAAGCGCCTTTGTGGTGCGAGCCATATGTTTGCTACTTATCGCGAGGCCATTGTACTGGCTTCTTTTTTACAATTTGTATTTTACTGGCTAAGAAATTCGCTACTTATTTTGTTGCACCAGTTTAACAAACACACATGAACACTGCCTTCTCGCTAACATGAGAGCTTTCTGTAAAAATAGTTAAATTAATAGGATTGGAATCGAACGGATTTATTCCTTGTCGGTTGACTAATTTACTGACATATCTACCTAATAAAGATCGATCGATCAATTTCAAAAGCTTCTGTTCGCCGTAACTCATTCCTTGATGAGTTTTTATTGAGTTTTAAGAGAAGTTTAAGTTTGTACAGACACTGCCTTCTAATGGCAAATCTAATGGAAGCCGATAAAGTACCTTTCTATACCTAGCCCTAGGCGATTGATATACTAAATTTAGATGCCTATCAATATAATATCGAGAAGGTAGGTAGACCCGCTGGGAATTTCCGTAATTAACAAGTTCGGCTTATTGACTCTAAATTAGATTTAATATATGATTTAATATATAAGATTTGATATTTTTATATGAGCTAAGGAAAGAGGTATGCTCGGAGTTTCTCTGAAAGATAGGATTCGCAACGAATACATCAGACAGAGAACCAAGATTATCGACATAGCTCAAAGGATTAGCAAGCTGAAGTGGCGTGGGCTGGTCATATCTCGGGAAGAGCCGACAACCGCTGGGGTAAACGTGTTCTTGAGTGGAGACCGCGACTCGACAAACGTAGAGTAGGACGCCCTCCGACCGATTGAAATGACGATTTGCGAAAGACTGCTGGCAGATGCTGGATGTGGCGCTCGTTTGAGGAGGCCTATGTCCAGCAGTGGACTGATATAGGCTGATGATGATGATTAAGATTTAATATGATATGTACTTAAGAAGACTAGATAGGAACGTAATCTACCAAGTTTTCAGTAGACATGGGACTTCATCTACAAACTTCACTATCTTTTAGATAATCCTTCGGTAGGAATCCTAAGTTAGCAAGTAAGTAAGTTAGTAAGTAGGTACCTACCTTATCACGATGGCCATTTTTATTTTATTTACCTGGTATACTGTGTGAAGTTTTTTCCCGCTCCTTTTTTAGGGTTTCGTACCCAAAGGGCAAAACGGGACCCTATTACTAAGACTCCGCTGTCCGTCTGTCATAAGGCTGTATCTCATGAACCGTGATAGTTAAACGATTTTTTCACAGATGATATATCTGTTGCCGCTATAACAACCAATACTAAAAAATAGAATAAAATAAATATTTAAGGGGCTCCCATACAACAAACGTGATTTTTTTGGTCGTTTTTGCTCGACATTGATAACGGCAACAGGAAGACGCTTGAAATATTCACAAAATATTAAAATTATACTATTTTCTTTAAAAATAAACAATAAAACTAAAATAAATCAGATATTTTAGGGGGGCTTCTATACAACAAACGTGATTTTTTTACCGTTTTTATAGCCATTATCTATAAAAACGGTAAAAAAATCACGTTTGTTACGGAACCCTTCGTGCGCGAGTCCAACTCGCACTTGGTCGGTTTCTTTCACTTTGCTCTTTGTAACACACGCTCTTGACAAACACTGTAAACTCTTATCGTTTGATCACGTCTGTCCACAAACGCTACCTTTCCAGTTCATCTGACGACACCATTATTTTATTTGAATCAATCATGTCCAAAAAGCACTTTGGATGACCAAAGCACATATTATGTTCCATTATGTAAGTACTTATATTTAATCCCAAAAACCAATGGCAAAGGTGAAACTTTTTACAAAGAATGTGTATGAAGAAAAACAAGTAGAATACAACAAACATCTGCAGAAAAGAGAAGTTTGTAAAAGTGAATAAATTGAATTCGGAATACCCCAAAGTTTCGGAAGTGAGTTTCGTGACGTGACTCCAATAAGGCAGGAAACTAACTTGGCCACAATTTTCGGTGGCCACTGAATGCCAATGAAGTGGTTATTGGTCATGTAACTAATATTAGTTTGTAAGGAAGTAGTTTGTATTTCACACGGCGACCATAACTTTATTGGTAGAAAACGTGGACACATTAAGTATTGTTACCTGAAGTGATCTTTTAAATAAAATAATGTTGGATAATTGACAGCGCGTTATCTCTATATATCTAGCCCTATGCTTAGCAGAGCTTGTGTCATGGGTACTAGATAACTTTTATATATGCTATATACAACATAAATATATTTTTTACATTAATATTATACATTGGATATTCCAAAACTCCAAGAACAAATTATATTTGCAGATAGTATAAGCATTTGTCCCGAGGCGGGAATCAAACCCGTAACCCCCTGCTTCGTAGGCAGACCTTTGCCCGCTGCGCCACTAAGGACGTCTAATTTTATGGAAAATCTTCATTATTTATACTCGACGCTTGCCATCAATCCAACGACCCAAACACAAAAGTCGGCAATTTTCAGTTGAAAAGCATACGATATCCCTTACAAAACGTATGTAGTTACCTATAATAGGTATTCAAATGTAGGCACTTAACCTTTCTGGACAGAGGAGAACTAAACGATGGATGACTACGTGTGTCCTTCGCCGTGGCTATGCCAGTGGCTATAAAATTCACATCACAAAAACATTAACAATACAGCCTGTGCCAGCAGATAGATAAAACGCGTAACTCGATGTTAGAGAACTTGGTTTGTATGGACTTGGTATGTATGGACTTGCCTAGTATCTTTACAATAGAGTGGAACGATATTCTCTGTTTATGATTGAGTTTTTTTTAATATGTTTACCACGGTCAACATTTGAAGTACCTATTTAAAGTATTTATTCAGAAATCTTATCACAGTTTGTTAGAAACCTTGAACCTTGTTAGGACGCTATACATTTTGAAATGTAGCTACCAAATAACTAACATATGTATCACAACCTAACCTTAAGGTGGGCCCGATCCTATAAGCTCCCATACGAACGTAGGTACTATTCGATTCATTTGGAAATTACGTCCCCGATTTTAATGAAATTTTCCATAAATAATCGGATAAGAAATAGCTATGCTTGTATGGTTTTAGTTTTCAAAATAATCATCCTAATCATCATTAAATTAGAGTGAAAGTAATAAAATCCCTTGAAAATGGATAAAAATGAATTATAGCTATACATATTAGAAAATTGCTGTAGACTCAGTCAAATGATAAGGCTTAAAAACATTGGTCTTTATTTAATTCGCATCTTTTTTTATGACTAGTTAACTCTCTCGGGATTTCAAGTTCATCTCTACGTAATTTTAGCGCTTAACACGATGAAAATCGTCAAACTGGAGTCAAACAATTTACTCAAATTTTCGGTCAACTCTGATTTTACGACTACTACTGTCTCGATCTCTTTTCTTTGAGATATTTTCCTGAGAATCAAATCAGCCAGCGACTTGGGCACGCTTCCGATTGGTATTGACATTGATCAGCTGAGCTACCTCTATATTGTTTTCAGTTAGCTCAACTGTTTTAATTATAAATGCAAGTAAATACACTTCTAACAGTATCATTCATAAAATCTGCTTTCCTGATAATTATTGCCATTCCAAAATTCCGCAAACACACTTTCCCAAAATCTCAAACCAAATGACACATTTAGTTAATGAAATAGACCCCATTTCCATTAGTATGATATATTTGAGGGTGACACGTAGCATATTTAAGCAAATTTGTTCGGGCTGGCTAAACCCGAGGGATAGGAGCTCGTCGAGTATCGGTTATGTAAGATTTATCCAATTTACTGGGCAAATTAAGTAGGTGCTTTCGTGCATGTTAGTTGTTTCAGCTGGTTTTTATTTTTTTTGGTCTCGCTAGTGTTAGCATTTGCCATTTTTTTCTAACTAAGAATTATATAATTAACTTTTTAAGAAACTTATACTATATACGAGACGAAACAGGATAAGGATCAGGAAAGTGACGATGGGATTTCAGCTGGGTATGGTTCAAAAATGTTTGGGAATGAATCATTCATTCATTATCTTTTATTTTTTATTCGTCATCAACATGTAGCCGATTCAGTGGCGTAAATTTTTAGTACATTAGATGCACACAGAACATACCCCATGTATATCCAATGATCCTATCCATACTAGGTTGTCTGATAGATATCGCTCTTGAGCGATAAGACCGCCAATTGTCACTTATTGTTTACCTATTTGTTTTTTCGTAAATTGTTTTGAAGGTTTCGCACCCAAATGGTAAAAAAATTGTATAAATTCGATATTATGATATTCGATTGTTTTTAGAAATTGTATGAGTTCTCCATCCAAAAATATAAGTTCTTTCATTGTCAACCGCAATTTAGTGTGGTAAATCGATGTTAGGGCCAAACTCTTCAAACCCCTTTTGGCAAGAGATGGCTAGTAACAAAATAATTACCTAACCAAAATCTCCAGTTCTTGTTATTTAGTATTTAGAAGCACCGAACCGGATGTAATAATACAAAGTTGTATTTCTAACTGAGCGGAAGGACTAATAGCCGGAAGTAAGCACCTTGGTAACGAAATGAGCAAATTTTACCTTTTACATCTAAATTTAGTCCTTTATTTATAATTGTAGAGACCTCTAGCTGCCTCTGCTGAGTCCAGCGCGTGACATTTTCCACATTTGACATTTTGAGAGATCATACGCACTACCAGAAGCGCTCAACGACAAAGAAGTGGGTGACATCGTTAAAATAGCCGGGAAAGAGTGGATGAGCGTGGCACTGGACTGTACAGAACCAGCGTCATAAACAGCCTTTACCTGTACACTGCTGGACGTAGGCCTCCCCTAATAGGCGGCTTATGAGCTGGACAGATGGTCGGGCCTAGCCCAGTAGTGGGTGATAATGACCTGAGTAAATAGTAAGATAAATACGCACTGACAAATTGTACCACAGCTGTTCTACACTAATAGTATAAAGAAGAAAGAGTTGTTTGTTTGAATTGAATAGGCTCTGAAACTACTGGAGCGATTTGATAAATTCTTTCACCATTAGAACCCTTCATTATCGTTGATAATGAAGGATATAGGCGATAGAATGTACCCGTGCAAAGCCGGGGCGGACTGCTAGTGTATAATAAAAGCATGTTTATAACCGTTTACCCACCAATTAAAAAGTGGCATTCACGCATTTAACCCATAGTTAGAACGCGTAAAAGAAAAACATTTTTTTTATATGAACACGTAATCTACAATTTAAAAGTTAAATATGTACTTTGTTGCGAACCGAGATTTTTCTTAAAAACTTTCGTAGTTTTGATAATTTAGAAAACTTTACTAGTGGCAGGTAATTTTACTGCCTTAT
Organism: Eupithecia exiguata; assembly: GCA_947086465.1. NCBI lineage: Eukaryota > Metazoa > Arthropoda > Insecta > Lepidoptera > Geometridae > Eupithecia > Eupithecia exiguata. The sequence goes on from OX352233.1 coordinate 12,009,450, forward strand.
TTTCACATTCTGAAAGCTCTTTTACCCGAGCTTTTATTGCGTAAAAAGTATACAGTAAATGAATTGCCTTCACCCAACTATTTCCAGAACTTCGAAGGCGTTTTGAATGCTCTAGAACGTTATTTTCAGTATCAATATACACTGCAAAATCAGCTTACAGGGAAGTTTCCCTGCACAATTAGAGTACACAACGTAAAACCATCCTTATTCTTGGGAATGTAAGGTTGTATTTCGCAGAACAGTGTTGGAAGCAGAGACTCATGCCTTACGTGCTTACATTACAGAAGCCAGAAACTCTGTTTTGTTTCAATTTGTTGGGAATGCTTGTTCGCTAATACATGATGGTAGTCAGACAAACCACGTAGGTACGATTAGTTATTTCGCCACTCTGGAAGTATAGATAAGAAAAAGTGATAAATAGTTCAAAAACTTAGTTGTTTAGGATAAAACAATTTAAAGAGTTCAGGCCTGTATTATATCTGATTTTTTATATATATTTGAGTAACGCTTTTACAATGAAAAAAGAGATCCCCTTCGGTATACGCTTTTCTATGCCATAAAAGTTATTCAATATTTCTGACTGAGTAAAAGTGGAAACGCACTACGCTACAATGGAACTGCGCGGCCGCGGCACTTTATGTCAAATTAGAACAACATCACCGAAAAGCCGCGTGGCCTTTTTCGTCATTGCTCTAATTTGACGGGCAGTGCCGCGGCCGCGCAGTTCCGCTGACGCGTAGTGCGGTTGCACCTTACATACCTAAGGTCGCATTTAAAAAGCAACTTACTCTTCACTGTCTTTTGTTTATTTTATAGATCGTATTGAGTGACACTCGCTTTCGAAGTGGAACGTGATAGCTTCGAATATTGAATGACAGTCTTGGGAGTTGCCTAAAATGCTAACTTTTTTCTGACCAGATTATGAAATCTCATCGTGTGTCTAGACAGGACTTTCATAATTATAAGGATGAAAATATTTAGTAACAATTCCGCGAAAAAACCTTCTCCGATAAGTTCTAACAAAATGTAGTCCGCGTTGTAAAAGAAAAACGACGCCAACTACAAAATGAAAAAATACCTATCAAAGCAAGACGTCTTGCTTTGATAGGTATTTTTTTCATTTTGTAGGTATTTTTATCCTTAACTTTTGCAATGGATTTCCGCAAAGTAACGCATGAATCTATTATTTATCAGGACTTTCATAAGAAGCGACTCATATGAATCGTATGTCAAAACATTTGATTGGTGGCTCACTTAAATGAGTTTACTTAACCATATCAGTGCCTGTAACACATTCATAATAACATGTCACAGACCCTTGGAAAGGTCTGTAACTGCCCACAAAGTTTGTTTGTTTGTTTGTTCAATGGCCTTTTCATATCATTTGAGTCTATTATTAAACTCTATTTTGGCTTTTCAATTGTCAATTATAATGTGGTGTGTTTTTGTGGCGCAATTTATAGGAGAAAGCTATTTTGAATCTCTGTTAGTTACAGCCGGTTTTTTAAACGCTTTTTATTTTATTGTCTTTTTGTTTCCTATTTCAGAAAAAAGCAATTAGTTTAGAGAACTTTTTTTTTATTCATGTACTTTATTATCAAAGAAAATTGCAAAAAGAATAGAAACAAACCAGAACTAATACATATTTATCTATCCATCCACGGGTTGCCTAGAAGAAATCGCTTCTAAGCGATGAGGCCGCCCATCGTACTATTATGTTTATTTCTATGTTTCTTTTGCTTTATTTTGTGGTGTACAATTAAAGATTTTGTATTGTATATTTACAAACGAAACAAATGCGCTGACTACAGACTGTTACAAATAATCTAGAGTTAGCTCTACTGATCCATTTCAAAACTGTTGGTAATAAGAACGCACCCATACTGTGATCGTTATGTTGGTATCACATTTTCTTGTTACGAGGTTGGTTGTATTGAACTGCCCTTCCTCTACCTTTTCTTTGTCAAACCAGAAGTACAATAAAACTATTTGCAATCTCAATGTTTTATATTTATTTCCCAACATGGTAGCAGAGCGTGGTTGGGAAAATTAAATACAGTAAACACGCAGAAGAAAATTGAAATCCGGCAAAAGTGTTTTATCAGTAATTTTCAGTTCTGAAGCCACTGGATAACCTAACTTTGGAGGAAGCCGCGTGGTGTGCTCGGTCACATACCGACAAAACGGTGATAAAATTACTCTGAGATGTCGAATACAGGTCATAATACATTTCATATCGACAGACTCGTTGGCCGAGAAAACTATGTGAGTTGGAAATTCGCCGTACAAGCATATTTCGAATTGGAAGAACTGTGGGGCTGTGTCACCGGTACAAATACGGATGAGAAGAAGGAAATCAAGGCAAAATCGAAGCTTATACTATTGCTAGACCCAATCAACTATGTACATGTTCAAAGCGCTACAAAATGCAAGGAAGTGTGGGAATCCTTGGAGCAAGCTTTCGATGATAGTGGACTTTACAGAAGAGTAGCCTTGCTACGTGATCTCATAACAAGTACCTTAGACTCCTCTCGAAGCGTGGATGATTATGTGAACAAAATTATGTCCACCGCACACAAGCTCAGAAATATAAAGTTTGATATCAACGATGAATGGCTGGGAACACTAATGTTGGCTGGCTTGCCTGAACAATATAAACCTATGATAATGGGATTGGAGAGCTCAGGTATCAAAATTAGTGCAGATTCTATTAAAACAAAACTCCTGCAGGAAGTTCAATGCTCGGAAAACTCTGCATTCTTCACTAGGAAAAAGGCCACTCAAGGAAATCAAAGCACAAATAAGGTCAACAAAGGACCGAGATGTTATAATTGTAATAAACATGGACATTTTGCTAAAAACTGTCGTGCTCCGAAGAAAGCTCAGAAAAATCCTGATAAGTCAGAAGAGAATAAAAGTTTTGTTGCAGCTTTTTCAGCCTCTTCACAGAAAATGAATCCGGACCTGTGGTACGTGGACTCAGGTGCCTCCATGCACATGACCAATAAATGTGACTGGATGTATGATGTGACAAGTCCTCCGGTACCCACCATAACTGTTGCCAGTAAGACACCACTACCTGTGGAAAGTATGGGAAAGGTAAATTTATTGATGGATAATAATGAAGATAATAAAATTCAGGTAAAACAAGTTTTATATATACCTAAGCTTGCGGCAAACCTCCTATCAGTGAGTGCAATGGTGAAAAATGGCTGCAAAGTAAATTTTAGAGACAAAGGCTGTGATATTTATGATAAAAATGACAAACTCTTGTGTTCAGCCTTGTTAGAGAACAACTTGTATCTGCTAAATACCCATAGAGAAGTATTTTCGAATCTATCATGCTCAGATAACTTATGCAATGCTGTCCTGTGGCATAGACGCATGGGACACCTGAATTTTTCAGATGTCAACAAGCTGCCAGAGTATGCTGAGGGAGTGAACTTGTTTGATAAGCAGAAAGGTCCGATCACATGCACGACCTGCCTCATGGGAAAACAGGCCAGACTATCCTTCAACAATGTTGGTTCGAGAGCATCACAACAATTGCAGCTTATACATACTGATTTATGCGGACCTATGGAACAAGAGTCACTGGGAGGTATGAAATATTTTATTGCCTTCATAGATGATTATACAAGAAAAGTTCATGTTTATTTTTTGAAAAACAAGCTGAATATCTTAGAAGTATTCAAAGATTACAAAAACAGGGTAGAAAATGAAACTGAAAAGAAGATCAAAGTTATTCGCTCAGATAATGGAAAAGAATACTGTAATAAAGATTTTGATAACTTCTTGAGCAGGCATGGAATAGAGCATCAAACAAGCACTCCGTACTCACCCCAGCAGAATGGTCTTGCTGAGAGAATGAACAGGACCCTGGTAGAAAGAGCTAAGTGTATGTTACTGGATGCTAAATTGTCAAAGAAGTTGTGGGCAGAAGCTCTAGCTACAGCAGCCTACGTCATAAATAGGTCACCTACAAAATCAATTCAGGGTAAAACACCCATGGAGATGTGGTCTGGCAAGAAACCTAACCTATCAAATGTCAAAGTTTTCGGCTCTGAAGTTATGACACAAATACCTAAAGAAAAACGCCAAAAATGGGACTCTAAATCTAGAAAATTGATATTTGTTGGATACTGTGAATCTACCAAAGGCTATAGAGTGCTTGATCTTAAAACTAATAAAATAATCAAAACCAGAGATGTTACTTTTTTGGAAAATGTTGAAAGGTACGATCATAATACGTACATACCTTGTGTATCCAACAGTAATCCTGAGATGCATCCACCTGAAGAAGACTGCGAGGAGGAATTGGAGAACACAGAACATTCCTTGAGTGAAGAATACCTCTCTGGTGACAATGATGACCCATCCTACATACCAGATGAAACAATTGATATAGACACACCAACACGTAATATTACTTTACGTTCGCGCAAAGCTGTCCAGTATGCAGAAAGGGATGGGCATGATGTCAGTTACTATTGTCCTGTGCTTGACTTAAATAATCCTCAGACTCTAGATGAAGCCCTTTCATCTCCTCACGCAGAACAGTGGAAGAAAGCAATGCAGGAGGAATATGATTCTTTGATTAAAAATAAAACCTGGTCACTTGTTAATTTGCCAACTGGTAAAAGAGTTTTACCTAGTAAATGGGTCTTCAAGACAAAAACCAATGAGAAAGGCGAGATTATTCGATTCAAAGCGAGATTAGTCATAAAAGGGTACGCTCAGAGAAAAGGAAGTGATTACAATGAGGTATATGCTCCAGTAGTACGATACAGCTCCATTCGTTTTTTGATTGCACTGGCTGCTAAGTATGACTTAGAAATGGTTCAGATGGATGCAATAAGCGCATTCCTGCAAGGAGACATAGACACTGAGATTTATATGTCTCCACCAAAACCTTTTATAGAAAATGCTCAAGTATGTCATCTACATAAATCAATCTATGGACTTAAGCAAGCTAGCCGGCAATGGAACCTTAAATTGAATGATATACTACTTAAAATTGGACTGAAAAGATCAAAAATTGATCCATGCATATACTATTTGGTAAATAAATCAACTATGATATACACTGCTGTGTGGGTAGATGATTTCTTAATTTTTACAAATAATAAAAACACAACTGAAGAAATTAAGGAAAAATTAAAGAAGGAACTTGATATGAAGGACCTGGGTGAATTAAAACAATGTATTGGTATAAATATATGTAGAAATCGTGAGGCAGGTGTTATAACAATGGACCAAGAAAAATACATTAACCTTGTATTGGAACGTTTTGGTATGTCTGAATGCAAACCAGTTCGCACGCCGATAGAGGTGAATGCAAAATTTGTTGAGAATACTGAAGACATAGATGATAACTTCCCATATAGGGAAGCAGTAGGATGTCTCATATATCTGGCACATGTGACTCGACCTGATATTGCCTTTGCAGTCAGCAAATTAAGTCAATTCTGTAATAATCCAGGAAATCAACACTGGCATGGAGTAAAAAGGGTCATGAGATACCTACAAGGAACCAAGAACCTAAAGTTGTATTATGTCAAAGAAAACTCAAGAGAGATAACTGGATATTGTGATGCAGACTGGGCCAGCGACCCATTAGATAGAAGGTCGTGCACGGGTTACACTTTTCTGTTTCAGAGTGGCGCTATTTCTTGGAATTCATGTAAACAGCAGACTGTGGCGCTCTCTACAGCTGAGGCCGAGTACATGGCCATGGCGTCGGCAACCCAAGAGGCTCTATGGATCCAGCAACTACAGATTGAGCTCGGGCAAACCATGGACAGTGCTCTAGTTATATTCTGTGATAATCAAAGTGCTATAAGACTGGCATCAACGGACTGTTATAAACCAAAAACTAAACATATAGACATTCGTTTACATTTTCTTAGAGAAAATATTGTTAACTCTAAAGTTAAGTTCTTATTTGTGAGTGGTAGTAATATGGTTGCAGATAATTTAACTAAAGGCACTACGTATGAAAAACATTTTTATTGTATAAGTAAAATGGGTTTGCGTTCTGCAGGGAGTGTTGGTAATAAGAACGTACCCATACTGTGATCGTTATGTTGGTATCACATTTTCTTGTTACGAGGTTGGTTGTATTGAACTGCCCTTCCTCTACCTTTTCTTTGTCAAACCAGAAGTACAATAAAACTATTTGCAATCTCAATGTTTTATATTTATTTCCCAACAAAAACCAATCAGAAGCGTTCGCAAGATGCTGGCTGGCCTGAACTCTCTCATCCGTATTTGTAAGTAAAAGTTAGTGTAAAAAAATAATTAATCTGGTTTTATTTTTCGTCACAATAACAAACACAAAGAAATTAACAAATAGAAGAGAAATCAGTAACAAAAAGGCGCATTGCTCAACATGTGCGAATGTTATATGTACTCAATTTTTTTTTTATGGTAGAATCTACAACAAAAATTAATTGCTTGTCCCTTGTCCCACACCAGCAACGAATCGTTATCTCAATTCAGTTGGCACCACGCGAACAAAGGACCCGTGGAGACATTGTAACAGACACTACAGTTTGCGTACCTGCTTTTAATATCCGACGTAAGCGAGTCAAGAACGTAAAGGAAACTGAGAATTAGTTAGGCTGCATTTGTTTTTTATGATAAGTATATTTACTAGCTTCCGCCTGCGCCTTCACACGCGTTTTTGGATTTTTATGAAAGCAAAATTTCAGACCGATCCATTCAGTAATTTTAGATACGTAGATAGATAAACATTTTATTGTTGCGCACAAACACATAAAACAATACATAAATAAATGCTACGAGTAGACTAAGTACAAAGGCGGCCTTATGGCTCCGAGCGATCTATTCCAGGCAACCTTGGGATGGGTAAAATATAAGGATGAAAATATTTAATAACAATTCCGCGAACTAAAAAACCTTCTCCGATAAGTTCTAGCTCCGCGCGCCAAGCTCGGAGTGGCAACATCTCTGGTGGGACTCTGCCGTTGTTGCTTGGCGCTCTCAGTGTTAAGGTCGAGTATTGTGGTGTCCTGATGATGTCTCGTGGAGAGACGAAACTAGTTGACGTCTTGCTTTGATAGGTATTTTTTTATTTTGTAGTTGGCGTCGTTTTTCTTCTACAACGCGGACTACATTTTGTTAGAACTTATCGGAGGTTTTTTTTTCGCGGAATTGTTTCTAAATATTTTCATCCTTATATTTTGCAATGGATTTCCGCAAAGTAACACCTGAATCTATTATTTATCTTGGGATAAATCGTGGAAATCATATAAAATAAAATTATGTAGTAGGTAACTACTTTAGTTTAGAAGCGTAGTTTGATTTTTTTAAACTAAATTACAGTTATTTAAATGATGAAGTTGAAAAAATACTAGCCGTACTTTTAGTTGCACGACACTTAAATACTCATTCGAAAAAGTTTAAATTTGTAAACAGCCAGTATTTTTCACGCTCGGATTTCAAACCTTTAACTGAACCTTTATTTTATTTGAACGCATAACAAACATTTTCTAATCTGTGGTCTAATTTGAACCGTACGTGCCGAGGAAACGAACGAGTACGTGAAGTGAAAGTATTCGTTCAGTAAAAAGCGTGCTAATGTCAGTTTTCCAGGTAAAGTTTAGGTTTAGAATCCTAATTAACAGGTCCAGAATCCTTATTAACTTAAAACTACTTAAAAACAACCTGCGAGATTTTGACCCTTGTACATAATCTAAAGAAAGTCCCATAAAGAGTGCCGATAATCACCGGAGATAAAACGCACGACTAGACGAACGTAGCAGATGTATGATGTGTTCAAGACAAAAAATAGTAATCAATTTTCAAACATACATCCATTGTCATGTACTTAGATTTATGTTTCTTAGTTTAGTAATTTTTCTAGCTGTAAGTTTTCCTAAAATTTGAAAATAAATAAAATAAATAAATACCTACGCTACTTTTAGAATATTGACCCTGTTCAACTAGTATCGTCACCGTTTTTTTTATTGTAAAGAAAGGAAAAAATTTATAAAATGATTATTTGTTTCCCAAGATAACATAGTGGGTGATGTCTCGTGGAGGGACGAAACAAGTTAACGACATACTTTGATAGATTTTTTACTTATAATATGTATAGACTTTTGTTGAATAGTTTTATAATTTTACTATTTTATTTAATTACTAGCGGTCCGTCCCAGCTTTGCACGGGTATACTCTATCGCCTATGATAATCAGGGATAAGTAGAATTCTAATGGTGAAAGAATTTTTCAAATCAGTCCTGTAGTTTCGAAGCCTATTCAATTCAAACAAACAAACAAATCTTTCCTCTTTATAATATTATTAGTATAGAAGCGCCTATAGATAATAACTTAAACATTAAATATGCATTGTATTTTGCAATGTAAGTCCGAAAAATGACGCTGGATTTACAAAATATTGCATCAGCTATGTTACCGGTTAAGTGGTATCCATATTATCCATTCTATATAGCCCATGTCAATCTTGACAGCCATTGCATGTGTGTCTTGATGTTATACAACAGCGCACATCATAATCAGCCCGATTGGCATCTACCATGAACTATTAGTGACCTTTTGCTTGACACCTTAAGTCGAATTCTCACTATCGAACACAGTATGACATAAGCGAGTTTCTGGTACCACTTTTATAAGCGCATTGGCAAAAATCGTCTGTACATAACAAAAGAGACCAGTTCAACTCGATTGAATACGAATGCTAACGCCTTTGAAGTAATAGACTTTAGTGCATTGCTTTTGAGTCCACTAATACAGAGGCTCATGCTATCTAGCTCATATGATATGTACACGGGAAGACAAAAAAAGACCAACGTATTTTCTGTTATTGACGACCTCTGTGGCGCGGTGGGCGAAGGTCTGCCTGCGACGCAGGAGGTTGCGGGTTCGATTTCCGCCTCAGGACAAATGTGTGTACGATCTGTAGACATTTGTTCAGGGTGTTCTGGTCGTTTTCTATGTATAATAAAAATATCTTTGGGTTTAGCTTTGACCACACACAGATCTCAGAAAAAATATTTCAAAAAATCCCGACTCTTAGCCTTTGTTAGTCCTGGATATAGGCCTCGCCTTATGAGCGTCTTAGCCCTTTGTCTTCAGCTTGATGCATCCAGCATCTGACTGCAAACGTACGCAGGTCGTCATCCCACCTGGCCGGAGGGCGTCCTACACTACGTTTACCGAGCCGCGGTCTCCACTCAAGAAAACGTTTGGAACGGTTGTCGGTTCTTCGCGAGATATGGCCGACTGCTACTTCAGTTTGCTAATTCTTAGAGCTATGTCGATAACTTCGGTTCTCTGTCGGATGTAGTACGTACCTATGTATTCATTACAAATCCTATCCTTCAGAGAAGCTCCGAGAAAAGCGCGCTGAGCGACTTTGAACTGGTGTACAAGTGTGTGACAAGTTTGTAGTTTGCCGATATCGTCGGTTTTCTGTGAAAACTATTTTTAAAGAATATACTTTCTCAAATGTACACCTTTTATAATCTAGGAGCTCGAGAATTTTGTTATCTTTTGATATAGGTAACTTTGTAAGTAACATTGTTACGATTAAGTTCGCTCGCTAGTGAGTACAACAGCTTTACAGGTTAAAGTTTAATCGGTCACGTCTTAACCACAAAATTAAAGCTATGCAATGACCTTCACTGAACCTTGAGTGCCGCCCGTCATGCGATTGAGGGCTAGACGTGGGCACAGCATGAAACATTTCCGACTTTTCAAATAGCCGGTTGATCGCTGAAAGCTGCCAGAGGCAGGCAGTGCAAGACCAGTAGTCTTTGGGGGAGAACCATGTCCAGGAGTGGACGTCTCTGAGCGACGATTATATTGGCAGAACGGAGATATACCTGTTTCTTATATCAGAACTTTTAGAAGTAAACAAAAAAAGTGTAACGAGACGGCGGAATAAACAAAACCGATCTACTCTAGAGTTTTATTATAAAAACTATCGTAGTTTGACGAATTCATTACGGATGTAAGTGCGTTAACTACGAACCTTATTTGTGTTAAGTTACTTGTGTTGCAAGAACACCGATGGTGTTCTTCCAACACAAATAAGGTTCGTAGTTAACCCGCTTACATCCGTAATGTACTCTAGAGTTGGATGGTGTGGTGAAATTTTCTGTTTCTATCTTAGTTATGACTTAGTTATTACTATTCTATTCTATTCTATAGTACATTATTTTCTTGTGCCTACCAATGAATGAATGAATAAATAAATAATGCTGGACAATTCACACAGCATTATCTAGCCCCAAGATAAGCAGACCTTGTGTTATGGGTACTAGATGACTGATAAACATAATACAATACATTACATAGATTGATATGAAATTCTGAAATAGCCAGAACACCTGGAACAAATATCTGCAGACTGTAAAACCATTTATCCCAGAGTAGGAAATCGAACCCGCAACCTTCCGCGTTGCAGGCGGACCTTCACCAGCCGCGCCACAGAGGTCACAAGTTCGCCGTGTGACCAGTAATTACAAAACTAAAACATGACTTATTAGAACAACATTTACTTATGACAGATTGAAACAAATTTTAATGCTTTTTGCGTTGTGACTAATTAGAATACTTTTTTGCAGTGACAGATTGTTGCCAAAATCATCATTTATGCCTTGTAGGCAAGTAAAAATATTTAGTACTATTTACGGGAAATCGGTGAGGAAAACCCCAAAAAGATACGTTGCTTGGCTATCGTTTATTCCGGTCTGACACGTAGAGAAAGGATCAACCTACAAATAGCACGTAACAAATAAATGGTAGGAACTGCCTTCATACATTATAGTAGGCACTGAAAACTATAAAAACGACGAGAGTTAATGGTCAGCATTTGTGAAGGTAATTTTCTATTCCGGCTTTCACAAATAAACAAGCATTATCTCAACTCTACTGTAGAGCGTATCGATTGAAGTTGACGTTGCGAAGACATGCAGCCTGATCGACTCGAGGAATCAGTTTATCATGGAAACTGACATCTGTATTTCAACTAGGAAATGGTCGAAGTAGTAAGTAGAATTCACCTCAATGAGGGCTTTTCAATGCAATCTTTAAAAAACAATCACGCTTTTTATTTGCACCCTAGATGGCGCTGCACAAAAATCAGGTGTCAATGTCAAGTGTCATAAAATAAACAACGAAATAATTTTCTGGTTCCACCAGGTTTTTGACACTTGAGTTTCATACAGCGCCATCTGTCTAAGTCACTGGCAACCACTTTTTTGTTTTAAAGGTCGCTTTAAAAAGCCCTCTTTATTCACCCTATCTTTGTCACACTACAAAAAATTATGGGAGAGAAAATCTTTTTTTTTTGGAATAACGATAAAACGAAATAAGCCTGCAAAGTAGAAAAGATCTCTGTCTCAAAACTCAAAGCAATTATTATCCTACATTTCTGTATACGCCAAGCAATTTTATGAAGTGCCTCTACAAACAGCAATTTATCGTTTACCGTCATACAAAGTGGATAAACGAGTGAACTTGTTTTTACAAATGGCGACTCAGCTCTACCAAGCTCTAAGCCGTGGATCTACCAAGTAAATTGTCTAAAGGGCTACCTCCATGGACGAGTGTATCGCCACCGACAGTAGTTTTATCTACACGCTTAATTCTGTGTCAACTAGATTCCGTACGCGGCTTTGCGCGTGTTTTCCCGGGTATAGAGATGCTTATACGTGGTTCTAGATTAGAGATCTATCTATACAGGGTGCCACACAATATGTGTACTATGACGAAATGTAAAATATTGCAAGAGTAAACGTGTAAAATATACGAATAAAAAGATATTTTTTTTATAAAAATTAATCACAATTTGATCCCCTCGGGATCTAAAACACCCACCTTCGGGTTAGTACACATGTTAACGTGGCACCCTATATGTAGGTATACCTAATGTGAATCTTTACTCCAGCCCTTACAGGCTAAGACTGTTTGACAACGTAGACCCACGTTGTCAAACAAACGAAGCTAAAATGCGCGACGTGGCCGTTCACAGCGTGCGCCGCAGTGGGCCATCAGCTTGACTCACCACGGGACTGTCGCTTATGGAGGTAGAGCCTTAAGAAAGAAGTTAGCGCCACCCGCGGCTACCAATCAACTTTTTGTCCACATTGCGACATCAAGTCCAATGGCTGAGTAATGAAATGAACTTGATTCGGTGAAACGACAAAAGAAATCACGATTTGGTACCTTTTGTTTTTGTTTTCCTATATTATTATAAAAGCGCTTTGTTCTCGTCAATAGTCAGTTTAAGGACAAAGCACATATATCCAATACCTCTACCGCACAACACAAAAATAAGCATTCAAATTATGGGCTAAAGCCTTCGATCAAAAATAAGTAGTTCGCGGCCTCCCCCGTAGATACCTAGAGCCTTACCAAAATGTCACTCAAAATTGTCTTCGTTTTGTTTTGACGCAGACAGTTTGCGCAGAGCCTGACAAGTTTTTTCCATACGGAACAAGAGATTGGTGGAGTCGAATTCATTTTATTATAGAATATTTGATCGAAGGCTAAAGCTCATAATATACTTTTCTTTTCCTTTTTCTCTTGTTTTACACTGACAATATGGTTTACCACAAGCTTCTATCCAGTAGCCCGCGAGCTGTGTTTCATAAGTCTCTGTGGCGCGGTGGGCGAATGTCCGCCTGCAACGCAGGCGGTTGCGGGTTCGATTCCCGGCTCGGGGCAAATGTTTGTACGATCTGCAGATATTTGTTCAAGGTGTTCTGGTCATTTTCTATGCATGATAAAAATGTCTATTAATGTATTGTACTATATTGTGTATATCAGTTATCTAGTACCCATAAGACAAGCTCTGCTTAGCTTGGGGCTTGATAATACTGTGTGAACTGTCCAGCAATATAATATTATTGTATATTGCTGACAATATTAAATGTGACTAAGCATTACAGCAGGGCAATGCAGCCAGCGTCTTGGGCACGCATCCGACTGGTATTTATATGTATCAGTTGAGCTACCTGTAGATTATTTGCAACAGTCTGCAGTTAGCTCAATTGTTTCAAATGTAAATACTAGTTTTCATATAATTCTATTATTTTATTGTAGTTTTCTTTGATATAAAAAAGGATCATTACGAATTAAAGCCTATATTTTAAAGCATTTCTGTGCTATGCGGCAGTGTGGTGCGGTAAAGATCTACGACATCCTTTATTCAACAATCAAGAGATTGTAATGGATCTTTAGATCTTATGTAAAGAATCTTAAAGCTACTTGTGAGATTGTAAAGGAGGATATTGACTAATGGCTAATGGACGTTCCGAATATTATTTAATTTATTGTCTTTTCAATATTCAGTCGAACTCCGGTTGTATCGCTTTCATTTCAGTGTATCGCTATCTTTTTTACCTAGAACATGGTTTACAATAAATAAGGAACCTATTTATTGTAAACCATGTTCTAGGTAAATCTCACTAATATTATAAACGTGAAAGTTTAGATGGATGGATGGATGGATGGATAGATAGATAGATGGATGGATGTTTGTTCCTTTATCACGCCAGAACGGCAAAACGGATCTGGATGAAATTTGGCACAGATATAGATTATAGTCTGGAATAGGACATAGGCTACTTTTTATCCCGAAATTCCTACGGGAACGGGAACTACGCGGGTGAAACCGCGAAGCGCTGCTAGTGTTTTCTAAACCATAAAATGAATCATCATTTTATGGTTAAGAAAACATCTTTTACTTATCTATTGTCGGGTTTACTTGTGTTTACTTTAGTTGAAAACAAAAGCAGTATGATCTTTGGATTCTGTGTGAGTTACAAATCTAATCCATATCTCGCGAAGAACCGACACCCGCTGGGGTAAACGTGTTCTTGAGTGTAGATCGCGACTCGGCAAACGTAGTTTGTAAGACAACCTCCGACCAGGTGGGAGACGATTTGCGAAAGACTGCTGGCAGATGCTGAATGCGGCAAGCTGAAGACAGGGCGGTATGGCGCTCATTAAGGGAGGCCTATGTCCAGCAAACCCTCCTGCTCACATAAAAACAAGGAAACAGAAAAAAATACTATATAATGAAAACACAACATTGGACAAGCGTTGCAGAAGACCGCAAAAGCTGGACAGAGCTGGAGGAGGCCTTTACCCGAGACGGGTCCTGACTACTTACTTACAAAATATTAATACTTAATTCAATCAAATGAAAATCTATGCAAAATTAATATTATGCAGCTACTTTAATCATTAAACCTATTTACTGACACCTACCTATTTACTACATTATATTTGACATAAATTTTGAATTATAACATTATTTTTTAAAGAATGATTTTTAAATGTTACTTATGGATATGGAATAAAAGGCTTTTTTATTTTTATTTTATTTTATTTATTTATGTCCAGCATTGGACTAATATAGGATGATGATGAGTTACAAAAAGCTTCTTAGACTGGCTCTATACAAAGCCCTCATTTCTCAGAACCAAAAACTTTCCAACTACAAAAGCCAATCCCGAATCTAACCTTTTTTGACCAGTTCAAGTTACTGATTGATCGCTTCGTGGCGAGAAGGGGAGACCAAGAATACAAGAATACAAGAATTTATTAATAAAAATAATATTTTACAAGCCATTTTCGTTGACCAACTTGATTTTACTGCTCAGAGCTCTTACTTCTGAGATTTTTTTATCGTGATTAGGGTTTTCGAAGTGGACAAAATCAAAAACAACTTGATTCTTATTTGATAATAATTACTATTTATAAACCTGTTTATAGTATAATACTTGACTTGTCTAAGTTATTTGCTAAGCCTATATAAATAAACGTTATTGATATTTGATATATTTAAATGTAATGGCTCTAGCGAAACTGCAAAAAAACGTCAAGTGCGAGTTAGACTCGCACATCAAGGCATCCGTACAAACTTGTACTCGTAAGTAATCAAATCTTTATTATTTTTGGTCTTTCGTTAATAATTAATACTTAATAAAAAACTGATTTTTTCCTTTACTTGTGCTATAACACCTTGCCTCTTGCCAAATTTCATGATTCTTGGTCAACGGGAAGTAGGTACCCTATAGGTTTTGTGTACATGTGGTTCCCATGGAAAATTAAAAAAAATTGGGAGTATACTATGGGTAACCTGAGTATATTATGTAAATTATCAACTTGATACCTCCCCTCCACGCATTTCCGAGAAAAGAGTGTTGACAGACGGACAGACGGACAACAAAGTGATCCTATAAGGGTTCCTTTTTTCCTTTTGAGGTACTTAACCCTAAACATTACGAGAACTTAATAAATCCACTATATTTTTTAGCATGTCGCGTAGTTATACAATTGCAGATGAAACTTTAATGTAACTTTTTAATTTATTGAATTCACTATTGTGGTAAAAATGTGGGTAAAAAGCAAAAATAATTTTTACAACAAATACCAGCAAGCGCCCTGGGGCAAAGAGCCTTAGTTTAAAGCCAATTAACAACTTTTCAAAGTTGTTAAACAGCTTCAGTACCAACAGCTAACCTCATCTGAAACATATTTACTTCCTTAAAATGTGTAAACATATTCATTACCTTGTTTCAAGTTTCAAAACAGGCTCCCGACAAGACAGGCCGTCTATAAAATTATGCATGAATCCACAAAGTAAACATTTATTCATGGTTGTTAGCTTTTTCTTGTCCTGATTCATTACAGACTACCATCTGTCACTGTCAAAACGGGATTCGAGAACGAGTGGGAAAAATTGGGCAGAGCAAGAGGGAGTGGTTTTATTACACACATTTGCAAATAATTGAGCTAGGTAAATAGAGGGTTAACTTAAGGTGGTTCGGCGTGGGTTGGCACGAGATTAAATTTTTTTGTAGTTCTAATATGTTCTGAGTTCCACATGCAATAAAAGTAGCAGAAATGGAATTTGCCGCAAATCTTAAACCATTTTTTATGAATTCATGATAAAACCGACTTCGATTCACAAAAAAGGACGGCTACATCTGTGTCAAATTATAATAAAATTGATCGCGTATATTTTATATTTTGTTTATAACCTGACGTTTCAACCCTGAGCTTTCTGACGTAAGCGATAAGGCCGCCCATTGTACTTGTGATATGTAATGTCTTTTTGTAATGTTCTTTTTCTGGTGTACAATAAAGTGTTTTGTATTGTATTGTATTGTATTGTTTCGGAGGCTTTTCAGCTTCCATGGTCACAGGCAGACTGAGGTGCCAGTGTTTTATTATGAGTTCTCGCGAAAATAACCTTAGAATATACTGTGTCAAATTAGTTTAGTTTTCGTACCAACAACAGCATCAATACCAGTTCAATGCAAAACTTTAGTTCGGGATCTATTCTTAAGTTGATCCATACGGTATTCCGTAGTAGCGGTCGCCTGGAATAAACCTAGGCTACTTCTAACCGACTTCGAAAAAGGAAAGGGTTCTATGTTCGGTTGTACCTATGTATTTTCTTTTTATGTATGGTTTTCGAATTCTTCGTTGATGTTGAACATCAATTATAAAAAATCATCCAAGTCGGTCCATAACCGACGGAGATTTCGAAAAACATACATAAAAAGAAAATACATACAGCAGAACATAGAACCTCATCCTTTTTTCGAAGTCAGTTAAAAGTAGCCTAATTTTAATTCTTGGCGACCGCTACGGACTCATAAAATGGGCACATAAAAACGATATCCCCAGGGATGAGTACTTATCTCGCAAAACTTAAAAATTGTTTATAACCAAGGGATTCGCAGTTAGTTCGCAGTCGATTTTTTAGTTTACATTCTAACTAAACAATCAAATTATTGTCCCATATATCAGTTCCCAAGGGAAAAAATATAATCTTCAAAAGATATATTCGGCTTAGATTTTTAGAAAATAGATTTAAGTGTAAATATTAGTTGTAATTATTATTGTATTTTCTTTATCAATGGATTGTATCTTCAAAAGTTTCCATTAAAAAAACTCGTGCGAAACCGTAGGCTGAAACTAGTTGCAAGTATCAGTCAATCTTTTGAAGTTGGTTGTCGTAGTATTGGTAGGCATTTTGCCCGTTTTAGAATTAATTCTAACTTGCTTTGCTTGGCACTGCATCGCTCAATATTTCCAATTAGCCTCGGTCAAGTTCAAACAACTTGGGCTATAAATAAACGAGTTCGCAATAAAGCTGGTCAGAGAAACCTGGCAGTCGACAGACACAGGTGGTCGATTATCAAGTTAGTTTAGAAATAGAATAACGACGAAGATTAATAGGTTTATTAACGACGATCGAAATGTTATCCAATATTTTTAAATTCTTTACTGGTGTGGATTCAATGTTATCTTACCGCTACAGGTTAATTGAAGTCAATGGAAATAGAAATTCATTACCCTGCTGTGGAACTCTACGTGCTTATAATAATATTCTTCCCGCGAAGGAATTCGAACCCGCAACCATCTGCGTCTGACGACTGCGTCAGTGAGGTCTTGGTAAAAATTGGTTTCAATTCTAAGCTTTCTAAGTAACATAGAAAAAATATTTGTTTCAACGTCGACATAGATCGATAGCTAGCACCTACCTAAAGGGGAAAGCTTACAAAAAGGGTCATCTATTTTCATCTTATGGAGATCCAAATGGCAGCCACCTTACCGTTCTATTCCATGTTATTTTTAACCCTTTTGAGGTAAAGGGTAGAGATAATCTGGTAATCTTACCAGCTCTGACAAAGGTTTGTCGCACTTTTTTATGTTCAGTACCATAAGGAATTTCGCTTTTGAAGATAATCGACAAAGATTTAGAAGACACTGTCTTGCAATATAACCATTGAAACAAATTAGGTGTAACTTTGTAAATATACTTTGAATCGTTTTTCCGAGACGTATTTTGTTAATTTACTTTTCTTTACTTTAAATTGAAGTTTTTCAAAAATATAAGAAATGTCCAAACTTGCCGTAGAACTAACAAACATAGACATAAAGAATCAAACCGCGGTGGACCATGTGCAGGGCCTTGCGTCGCATTTTTGCTTTGTGGTTTCGTTTGTTTGACAACGTGGGTCAACGTTTTCACTGCAGCACACACTACACATGAAAATAAACCAACAACTATGTACAGTCAGCTGCGAAAATATGTATACACTGCCATGTTTTCAATTTGACTGAATAGTAAGTTCATGGTAATTTTGATAATTTATTATACCGCATTTAGACAAGTACGATGACTACTTTGTACGTAAAATGTGTGCATCGACTTTTATTTGAAAAGTAATGGTATAAATAGATATAAATGGTAAATAAGAGTGAAAACTTAGGAGTGTATACATATCTGAGCAGCTGACTGTACAACTGTAGCGCAGCACAGTTTTAACGTCCCACTTCTCGCAGTGAAGCAACGCCGCATGTACCGCGTGCATAGCGTTGGCAGCGTTGAGATGCGTGAGTGCCATATTCGAGTAAGCAAATGCAGCAATGACGTCAACTATCTCGTTTTTGCGCGTAGCGTGTTCGTGGGTTGCAGTGGACGCTAAGCCGCTAACCCCCGGCACGCACGCTGTGCACAGCCACGCGGCGCATGTTAGCTGCGTGGGTTCGTTTGTTTTACTTTACAATCTCGTATTTATGGGTAGCGTGTTCGTGGGTTACAATGGACATTATCATATACATTTTCTTGCAAAGCGAAGCTAGACACACGTGGGTAGCCACTCCTTGCGCAGCGGTATGATAGGCGGAATGCTGCGTTTAATAGGTAGTAAGAGTGGTAGAGTCCGGTATAACGGCATAGATTAAAAAGAAAGTCGTGGAATAGCCTCGTTTCTACATTACTCAGCATGTTTTTCTACTCGTTGTAAATGACATGTCAAAGCAAAGTAATCACTCGTACGCCATAAACATCCGTTCATTACTTCACACTCACACAAAGGCAGTCTTACATATAATAAAAACACAATATTGTGAAACCTGTACTTTGTTTATACGTGAACAGTAATCTAAAGGACGCATCACACCCGAGGGATGTTACCAGACTTTTCATTATTATTCTACGGAATTTCATTTCGTGTGTGTTTACAAATGTGTTTTGTAATCTTGATTCATTGATTTTATCCATATATATTTTCTCCTCTTTTTCTTCCAGCAATGGTTTTTTACTTCTGCTAGGTAACAATGTTTGTTTATTGCTCAGTTCGTTAGGTTAAGCCCGTGAATGTTCAGATCTCCAAAATGAATATAAAGAACTCTCCGGGCATAGGCAGCACCTTGTATTGAGAAAGCACCAGGTTTTAAAAGTTCAAAAATATAATCCGACTATATAATCCTCTGTTGCGCGGTGGGCGAAAAAACGCCTGCGACACAGGAGGTTGTTCGGGGGTTCGATTCCCGCCTTGGGACAAATGTTTGTACCGAGTGTTCTGGTCGTTTTCTATGTATAATAAAAAATACCCTAACTGTGTATTGTATTGTATTATGTACAAGTATATCAATTATCTAGTAGGTACCCATAACACAAGCTCGGCTTAGCTTGGGGCTAGATAATGCTGTGTGAATTGTCCAGCATTATTTATTATTTATTTATTTCAACGAGTAGTTCAAATAAAATAGGTAGAAGCTAAAGTTTGTAAAGATAGTGTCTTTGTGTGTGAAGCGCGAACAACATTAAAACTCCTTAACAACTCGGGACACAAATTCTCAGATGCACCTGCAGAATCATGATTTACATCCGTACCTTTTTAATGATAATGCCATCTGCAGACATTTGTTCTAGATGTTTTTTATGTAGAATAAAAATATTCTATGTATGTTAAAGATGTACTTTGCAAAGTACATCAGTCATATAGAACCAATAACACAAGCTCTGCTTCGCTTGGGGCTAGATCCTGGTGTATTAATAGTCCATCTTCCACTAGTGGACAAAAATTGAAGCGAACAAAATCAATAACATTTTGTTTCTTGTTAGATAATTACTATTTATAAAGTTGTAAAATTTGACTTGTCTAAGTGCTTTTTTGCAAGCCTAAAGAAATAAAGTTATTGACTTTTTGACTTTTGAAAATTATCTTTATTTTGATAGTATTCTTTGTGTTGGTAAAACGCTAGCAAAGTCATATCCAAAAGCTAGTATACACAGCGCCTCGCGGTTTCACCCGTGTAGTTCCCGTTCCCGTGGGAATTCCAGGATAAAACTTAGCTTATGTCACTTAATTTTTTTATGGTGAAAGAATTTTTGAAATCGGTCTAGTAGTTTTTAAGTTTATTCGTTTCATACATAAATACAAATCTTTCCTTTATAATCTCATCTCACTAATATTATAAACGTGAAAGTTTAGATGGATGGATGGATGGATAGATAGATGGATGGATGTTTGTTCCTTTATCACGCCAGAACGGCTGAACGGATCTGAATGAAATTTGGCACAGAGATAGATTATAGTCTGGAATAGGACATAGGCTACTTTGTATCCCGGAATTTCCACGGGAACGGGAACTACGCGGGTGAAACCGCGAGGCGCTGCTAGTATTTGTATAAATAAAAAGCTCTATCTTTAAACGAGATCCACAATAACGTATCACACCTTCGCAAACAACATTCCTCCCATCCTTTCCGATATTCTCAACGTATCAGATCATTATTTTTCCGTTTTCCCCTCATTTTTCCACGAAACTATCCCAAAAGACCCGAACAGCCCCAAGCTCGGTCGGCGTGAAATCAATAAGCAAATGTGGGTGCTCTGTTTGCCAATTAAAGCTGGCAAATATTTGTATCCGTCACGTGATGGCAAAGGCCTCATGTTGAAAGGCATATTCGGGGGTGTTTTGGAAGGTTTCCCAGTATTGCACGGTAGCCGGTTATGGAGAGCTGAAGTTTTCATGGAAAACAGTTAACGGCAGTCTATATACGACTTGGAAAGGCCTCTACCGACGACGTGGCGAGTTGAGTTTCTTTTTTTGAAATCTATAATTGGCGTCTATTTCTCAAATTATTACTCGATTGATATAATAAGTCATTCCTCCTGTCAAAAACGCGAATTACATTTAATTAAATTTTTTTTTGGTTCCTTCAATTTGAAAACACAATTCAGAAAAAAATACGTGAAAATAATAATGAAAGTGTACTTTATATCGTTCGTTTATAAATTGGTCGAGATCTGAGAAACCCTGCTGTCTTTTATATTACTAATTATTTGGTTCCTTGAACCACTTTCTTCATTAAGTTGTGTAGTTTTCTTGTAAATGAGCAAATATTTATTTATTTATTTTATTCAAAACATTACTACTATTTTTACAGGTATTACCTAATACAATAGCGTAGTCAACTAAATTTTAAACAATACATATGTCAATGAGCAAACTAAAATAATATAAAACTTAAATCAATACAATTTGTCAAAAAGCATAATAGCAAAATAAATGTCACAAATCAAATCAAATCATAAATTCCAAATAATATTAGAATAAAAAATTATTTACAGTAGCACAAATGGAACAGTGTAGCCCTTGCGAACTCGCTCTGTGAACAGTGAAATACGTCAATATGGGCCGATACCAGATTGAGTGTTTTTATTGTGCGCGTTAGTAGTGCCTATAATATTTCATTTTTGCACCTGCGCCGTTCCAAAAACGCATTCTCTGTCTCGCTCCTAATTTCTAAGCCTATCCTTGTCACAAAATGGCGCACATTGCACCCTCTTAAATAATGTGTTTAAGGTATAGATCAAGAGTTTAGGGCCTAAATGCTTTAAAATCTATTGGTATCAAGCGAGGCTAAATCAAAATCGCATAATCGATGTATCCTATTATTTTCATATAAATGTATTACTTAATAGGTACTAGTACCTACTAAGTAATAAATTTACTATCACAGTTAAAAACCAATAAGTAGTAGGTATAAAATCAATACTGACGTAGTGGCATTTATTAACCCGCGAGCACTCGCGCCTCAAGAAATTACATCAGCACTCGCGTGTAGAGCATTTTGCTCACGTTTATGAATGTCAATAAATGCAAGTTTTACCAAAAAATATGAATAAAAAAATATTTTATTCAATAAAATACACATTATTTATTCAAAAAAATATATATTCAAAAAGTTAACAATATTAATCTTTTTTATTTTAATGAACAATCATAGCAACTAATTTGCCAGTCTTGTAAGGCAGTCTTAGGGAAAAAAAGAAAAAGAATTTTTTTTTCAAGAAAACCTTTTAATCTAAGTATGGATAACTAATCTTCGTCATATACGCGAGCTTTACACATAATCACATAGTGTACGACTATGCTCGGTACATAAAATTTTTTGACAGTAAATGCAGCTCTTTTTGGTCTTGCGATTTTTGCGTCTTGGGCAAACCGCGCAGATACCACTTGGTTTTTCTTCTTCTGGTAGGTAACTCAGATTCTGGTACAAAACGTTTCATCACTTGCTGAAGAGGATATGAAATATTTTGGTCCTCAATGTCTTCTAAATCTTCCTCCATCAACCATGACAAAACATGTGCGTCCCTTCGATCACGATCCATCTATAATAGAAATACATAATAGATTACTATTTCAGTAATGTAAAATCATAATATTACATAAAAGTAGCAGTAAAACTGTCGCTAACATGAAAAAATATTAAATCATGAGTAAAAAAAGTACTTACGTCGATACCCGCGCGATGAGCAAAACGCCGCCTGATGGTACAGGACGCAACAAACCACCTCGTCCAAGTGACTGGCGCACACCGGCGCGAAGTGAACTGCATACAGGGGTGGAGGACGGAAGAAAACTCAGCTACCGAATGAACGATGTACGTACGAATAATTTTGACAAAATGGCGCGTGTTTTAAATTTACTGTGAGCAAAATGCTCATAGCGCGAGTGCTCGCGGGTTAATAGAATTAAACCACGCACCATTTAAACTAGCTACATTTATACTCTACAGCTTTATCACAGTGAGGTAAGGTTTGTTTTCGGTCGGATTGGCTAAAACTTGTTTCGGAACACCATAATCAGGTTTACGAACCATATTCAATTAGCGACGCAACAGTCCGGTGAAAATGCTGCACGAGACGAGGATGTACAGAGTAAGGAAGAGGCAGTTGCATGGATATTTTAATGTGTACCTTTACAAGTATAAGGGCGTGTTTTGAAAACCTGTAAACTGACTTTAAACAGTGATGTCATACGTGGATGCCCTCCGACCAGGTGGGATGACGATCTGCGAAAAACTGCTGGCAGATGCTGGATGCGGCAGGCTGAAGGACGCTATGGCGCTCATTAGATTAGGCCTATGTCCAGCAGTGGACTAATATAGGCCGATGATGATGATGATACACTACAGCAATTGTTACGGAATAGACTCGACGATCCGTAACAATTATGAAGAAGAAAATAACTAAGCAAAGAGTTAGCAATCTAGGCTATAGTTGTACCTTTACCCGATCTACCGCTGGACCAGAATAATGATCATCAGACAAAGTCTGGTCCAGCGGTCTGAGTTGCAGAAGCACCATGCAAGTTACAAATATTAATAGCAACGATTCTTGCCTAGAAATATGATTCAATAAGGTAGACAAGCTCTTGATCGACAGAAATACCTACTTTATTCCAACATTACACTACCCTTCAGAAGATCTCGCCCCCCAGACAGTATAATAGCTATAGTTCAGCCCCTAATCCAATGTCGAAATCTCATCCATCTCACCCTGACGAGCGAACCAATACGAGCTTCATAAAAACCTGACCCCAAATCTCCACACCTCATTAACCACCGCACGCCGTGCACCGTCGTCAGCTGACACCCTGATTGCGTCACGTCTCGCCGTCAAATAACGCGTCTTTAATTTTAGTTTTTAATATTGTATGTATGTTAGTTTTAAGGTATATATTAGTATGGACCGTAGAATAAGTTAACCGTAGAATAAGTTAAAATAAGATCTGTAACTGTTCTATAGTCTGAAATAAATTATTATTATTATTAAAGGCGCGCCAACTCCCATCCATTTTGTAGATGACATCCTACCGTAATGAAATCTTCAGAATCTGGCGAGTGATACAAAAAGTAACTCTATACCATATCTAGCTAGACTGACACTCCTTTGTCAGCCTCAATTTCAGCGAGCAGACCGCTGGGATGTGTGTAGCGGCCAGTTTGTGAAAAACCCTGGGGCTTCGTGCATTCGCATCGCTGATTCATACGATTGTAAGGACGAGGGGATGGTGGTAGGCCAGGGTAACTTGGTGGTGGAGACCACAGACCGACCTGTCTAAACAGACGCCGTTTTGCAACTACGTGCAAACGTGTTTTTGAGATATGCGTGAAATTTTGCTATGTTAGAAAAATTGTCAAAACTTTTCAACGCAAACGGTTTGTAAACTTTTTTATTTTGCCGTTATGCCCAATGGCAAAAAAAACCGCTCTAAATTTGCAATGTTCGCGTTCTGTCCGTCCGGCGTTTTTTAACAGTTTTCATGCGAAAATTTGTTCATGAAAACAATCTCTATTCGAGAAATTTATATGATAATGTTTGAAAAAAGTTCTTCTGGTGGAAATAATGAGTCTCAGGTTCTTTGTGATATGATTATGTTTCTTTAAAATGTATGACACTGCAGCGACAACATGGTTTGTAATGTTGTCGCCGCAGTGTCATACATTTTGTTAGGACTTATGAGACATTTCAGACTTATATTGGATCAAAACAAACACATTAAAATCGGTTACAAGTTTTATTGAAATCAACATACAATCACATGCCTATCGACCACCACCCGCTGGTGATTATAATAAAGGTACATACAATTATACAAGGCTTGTAATTTAATAGAAATTTCATTACACACATTTTTATTCAAATTTGAATGATCGAGTATTGTCATTCATACGATCGATAGAACATAACAGTCCCCATAAATTGTTTGACTTTGCCCAAAAATCGTTTTTCGTAAAGTCATGACAGGCGTTAACTGAGTGACCAGTGCAATTTTCACCCGTATAAAATCTTGCCAGATTTTTCGCTCCGTACGATGATACCCGCATCTGCCATTCAAGAGGTAGATTAATACATTGTCCTTTTTTTGATTTTATCTCCAATGATTCACCTTTGTGATCACCATGCTCATATATTTTTATCGATCGATCTTCTGTTGTGAATTCGTTCACTAGCACCTTTACAACTGCAGGAAAAACCGCCAAGGTGTTGATCTTTAGCGCCACGCTGTCCACCCTGCCAGCATATATTTTTTCAAAGTTTTCGATCGCATTGCCAGGAATACAATCACCATTGTTAGCCCCGGATGTTGTACAGAATGTATGATATCGACCATCTCCGCAAATTTTGGTCGTACAAAAAGGCGTAAAACTGTCCGCAAAATAATTTATCCTGTACGGATCTTTCATAAGGGGAGTAGTGTGAACAAGCATTCCATTTTCGTAATTAAAACAATCGCCCTGTTTTTTCACGAATGAAATCTCAACGTAGGGACAATCCGTTGATGTTGCCGTAGCAATCATCGCACAAACAGTTCCAATGAATATTATATTCATTTTTTTTTTCTTTTTTCACAACTGCGCACAAACACTGTTCAATCTTAGGTCGATAAAATAAAATGAGCTGCGCACACGTCTCTTATACCTTCTTACCTTTGCGCGATAAGAATAATGAGATAATCACTAAAAAAATATGAGTTTGTTTTATAAACGGGTCACCGACGTCTACGATAATGTGTTTGTTTCACCCCTAGGGTCATTCGACAAAAGGATATAGCATAATCATCATTATCATCATTAAAGTGCATCTCTGCTTCTAAGTGAGACCGTGAATTAGAATTGTATGTTTGTTCTGTATGGAATGTATTTATTTATTTAGAACTACCAACCGAGGATACACTCTTAAACACAGTAAAAATCACAAAAGGCATCACTAGTTCAGACCCCCCAATTACAGGTAGTTACAGCTTACACAAAATAGATTCAAGTTGACAACAAGACTTAATGAATTATAATAATAATTAATAAAGGACCATACATAGAGATATATAGAAGATATACAGAGAATAATCATTAAAGCACAGACTAGGTAGTAGTGATAATTGTCATCATCGCTATTATAACCACCGTACAACTCTACCAAAGTCAGGTTCGTTTGAATAATATGCATTTTTGATAGTTCATATATATGAACTATCAAAAATGCATATTATTATATCATATACAGAGGTTTTTCTGTAGATTAGTTAAAGATGGTTATAAATAATTACTGTATGATTGCAACTTATCGCCATACCTGTACTTTCCCCTGTATTGAATTTCGCAATTTTATAAAATCACTAGCAGCGCCTCGCGGTTTCACCCGCGTAGTTCCCGTTCCCGTAGGAATTTCGGGATAAAAATTAGCCTATGTCCTATTCCAGACTATAATCTATCTCTGAGCCAAATTTCATCCAGATCCGATTTGCCGTTCTGGCGTGATAAAGGAACAAACATCCATCCATCTATCTATCCATCCATCCAAACTTTGACATTTATAATATTAGTGAGATATTGCATTCAAAGAATAATAAATGAGTTCCCAGTGTAGTTTCCTAAGCGGCGCCCAAGTATTTCTAATATCTAAGTTGTGAAGCTTCGGTCAGAGTTGTCGCTTAGTGACGCCAACTAAGTATCGGTTGTATAAAATTGTGCTGTTTGGCCCAATTCGTTTGTAGAAGCGATAATGTTGGACAATTCACACAACATCTTCTAGGTAGGCAAAGCTTGTGTTATGGGTAGTAGAAAACTGTCAAAAAGTCATAGATCTATGCTTGAGTGACGTTTATTCCATAGAAAAGCGTTACTCAAGCATAGATCGATGACTGTAAGCTTTCATCGGGCCGTATATCACTACCACAGGGCTGTCACCTCCTGTATAAAATATAAAATCACTCATGCTGGCAATGAGCAGTGCGGTCGACTTTTCATGACGACCTCTGAGGTGCAGCGGGCGAAAGTCTGCCTGCGACTCAGGAGGTCGCGGGATCAATTCCCGCCTCTGGACAAACGTTTGTACGATCTGCAGGTATTTTTTCCGAGAGTTCTGCGTGTTTTCTATGTACAGTTGTTGTTGTGTACTCCTTTATCCGCACTGAGACTCGAGTTGGTCCATTGTGCGTGGTTCTCTATGTACAGTAAAAATATCTATCTATGAAATCTATCTCTATCAATTATCTGTAACACAAGCCCTGCTTAGTTTGGGGCTAGATGATGCAGTGTGATTGCTCAATCATTTTTAAAATTTTATTTATAACCACGACATTTCGTCTGCTGGGAGTGAACCATTGAAAAGAATCATATATACAAAATCTTATAAAATTGTTTACCACGTCTGTATTTTAAATTGTTTCAATTTAGTTATTTGTGTTTTTTATTTTATTTTACATAGTGAAGTCCTGGGGCCGAATTAATTCGGCCTCTGAACTTCTATCTTAATCTTATCGCGCTAGTTTGACATTTGTTTGAAAATTAGTGGAATTGGGCCCAGCGCGTTAGCTAGATCTCTTACGGGAGCTTAGCCAGCATCATGTTGAGTTGAAGCCTTTTTATAACAATTCTATACATCTACCTACCTAGGTATTCTATAAGTGTAGCTTGTAGGTACATACTTGTATATAACTGTTTGTGTTGATTTAAAAAAAAAAAACTATTCTATACTATTCATCTTACAACTTGCACCCCTCCCGCCTCAGTTTTAATACTATTGTGGCTCAGAAACCGCAGCCGCAGCTTCTAAAGCGTTCCATTTCGATGAACCAGCGGTTTGCTCCATGCGGCACAAAGAAACTGCTCTTCTGGATAGAATATTCATAAAACAAACTTGTTTAGACTGCTACAAGCGCTTGAATTTTTGCAACAAGCATTTGTAGGAGAATCTACTTCTCAATACCTAAAGAAACTTTGAGCGAAACTTTCTTTTACTATTTTTAAATAGCAAAGTTATGGATAAACACCCTGGGTGACTGACCAGCTGTAGCAGCAGCGGTGCGCCCCTGTGGGTTGCACTGCAAAGGCATGGCCGCTATTCTTTGCTATCTAGCATTATTATTCAATGCATTTCGAGATTCCTTGTGGTTCAACCAATAGTTCGCTACCAGATGCAGCGACTTAGAAGCAGATTGTGGAATCACCAAACATTCTGTACACCAAACTACTCATTGAAATATTGATGCAGTGAATTTTACAATATAGTTTTTAAACTGTTCGGATAGTTCCACAACGTCCGTGACCAAAATGAATGGAAGGAAAGGTTTTTGCTCAGTAGTAGGCATTCAAACTATCAAAAGGACAGATTGGATTAGGTAGATAGAGTTCTAGAACTCTGCGGGTAGTAATAATTACTCCTTACGTGGAATTTCCTTCAGCACCGCGCGGAAACCACGAAGCAAGCAATTTCCGTTACTGTCGCAATTTTGATTATTGCGTCCAACAGGCACTCTACATTGCTTGTTCTACTATGAATGTCTCTAAACATACACTTCATATAATTCATTTGCTTGCGTCTATGTTCGAGTCTTTCACGGCTAGACGTTGTTTGTGATTAAGGGTTACTATTATTCGATTATTTCTTTGAAAAATTCTTGTAGCCGCTCCCTGGAAATACTTTAGCCGGATGGGATAAGCCAGTAATCATGCTTTAAAGGGTTGAAAAACACAACTCTTAGTATGAATCGTATTAACTAGGAGTGTGTCGTTATTAGAATTTCCATTCACTTCACGAAACTATCTAATGGGCAACATTAACCGTTTAATAACTATCTATCGTTAAATATCGAGACCTTAAGAATTTCACGACAGAATAGGCTGGCTAAACGCGTGAATGTTGACGTTAAGTTAACGTTGAAAACCGCCAAGAAACGAATCTATGTCGAGCATGGCGTTGTAAAAAAAACTTCACTTCATACTTTTTCAGGGTATAGGACATCATACCCTTCCCGTTGAAAAATAATACCTGATAAGCAAGAAAATAAACCCCTCATGCCATAATATTTCCATATCGAAGGGACATAGATCCATTGCGTGGAGTATCTGTCTACCTTCACAATCAGCGGAGAAGTTTTACAACTTGACCAAGGGAATTTCAAACCGTCACAACTCCTGAATCATTCCAGACTGAACCGTTATGTTTGGTCTCTGAGAAATCAGGAGGATGAGCTCTATCACATGGAACAAAATATACAGATAGTTATTTTTCGCTTCTTCCACTAGTGGACAAAAAATTTAAACGAACAAAATCAATAACATTTTGTTTCTTATTTGATAATAATTACTATTTATTAAGCTGTTTATGTATAAAATTTGACTTGTCTAAGTGCTTATTTTGTAAGCCTAAAGAAAAAAAGTTATTGAATTTTGAACTTTGTTATTGAATCGCGGCTACACGTTATATCAACGGAATTCCATAAACCGTTAATATAACTATCTAGTGAAATAACGCCACACTCCTAGTATTGACCAAACTAAAACATACTTAATGTTTCTGGAATCTATAAAAATGTATGACCATTATATTTTCTTTTATAGTACAGTTGGAGAATTGTATCTTCCAAGTAATCATTTCATCATATCATACCTACATTAATTAAAACCCGGTGACATCATTTCATCTCATTTTTGACGCGAGTAACACACGCTCGCTAGTTTTTATATGACTTTCTAGTCATTGGTATGACTATATCAGTCCCTTGTATTTTAACAAACAACCAACTAAATCACATCTAAAAATAACCTAAATAATTTCACTGCCGCATTACTCAGTGTAGCGGCTAAAATAATTTGGATAACACCAGGATCGAATAAGTGAACACTGTACCAATCACTAAGCTTAGCCCTCATGGAGTCGCTCCACTCACACTCCAATAGGAACTTGCTGTACACTTTACATATTCATGACATGTTTAGTCGGAGAATCTACAGATTTATTGATTATTGCAGAGACGCAGCTTAAACCTCGCGAGATCGAAGCCCCAAGATGTCGTTAACCTGTGAACTATTTCAGAATACGCCCTCCAAAGCAATAGAGCCTTGATCCAGATGGAAGCCCTCGCGACCTCCATCGAATCGACCTGTTGATTGCTCTTTAAGTGCGCCTGGAGATATCCTAATCACTTCTTCAAACGGCGTAAGACGGGAGAGCAAATACGAGATCAAGAAATAGAAACGGTATGATGGTGACTTTTGGTTACAAGTATTTTTTTTATTAACACAATAGACGATTAAATAAGTTCCCAAAATTTTTCGATTTCGGCAGGATTCGAACCCGCGCCCCACCCTCTGTACGGGTGTGCTCTATCCAACTGAGCCACGAAATCCTAGTCGGTTTCGTCGAAAATCTTTGGGACCTCTTACGGCTCAAGCGCCATTTATTATGTTTTTTTTTTTAAAAGAATATACATATTTTTTAAATTTATAACACTTTAATTCCTTAGAGATTGCCCAGAGTGCGAAGGCTTACGCACTATATTACAAAAACCTTACAATAGACGATGCTATTGAGCGGAAATATTATTTAAATGGTCTGGTAGTACAATACAATCAAAATTCTTTATTGTTCACCACAAAATAAAGCTAAAAGAAACAGATATAAACATTAAACATAATAGTAGAATGGGCGGCCTTATCGCTTAGGCAGCGATAAGGCCGCCGGTAGTACTTCTTATGGAGCAGCCGCACTAATTATTTTACTTTATATTTATATATGTACTAGTTTCTGCCGGCAGCTTCACACGTTTTTTGGAACCAAAAGAAACCTATACGTTGTCTAGATCTTTGTGAGTGCAAAATTTCATCACGATCCATTCAGTAGTTTTGGCGTTGGATTTGGCCAAACATCTTCAGCGGCACAAACTATATAATATTAATAATAATAAATTCATTTATTTTACCCAAAACAAAAACAAGAAGAAGGAGAAAAAACAAGTAGACAATAAAAAGTGCACATATTATTATGTACCTATGTTATATTATAATAATCACTTAAATCTAACACTAGTAAAAAATAGGGTAAAATGGGTCCCTAACTCAGCATTTTGCAGTAATAGGCAATTACCCAATACTGCGCTGGTTTTCAGTTAGGGCCCTTGCGGAGTGACGGCCCAGTGCCAGTAGTATTAATATAATATTGGTAGGATTCGTCAGATTAAAACCAATAAGGCGATTAACAGGAGGCCTGTGTCCAGCAGTGGACCATTATAAGCCGTTGAGTTTAGTTGAGTTGAGATAGTAAAGAGAGCTAAACTATTTTCTCATCTACTCGTTTTTATAACAGCTCTTAAAAATACACTGAGAGGATTCCAGCTTTGTACAAAAAAGCACGTTTGCTCCAATTATTTTTTGTTACTGTGCATTTTTCTGAACAGCAGTTCAAGCAAAATTAAAAGTTAAACTTCAGCAAAGGTATTAAGGCCCGGACTTGGTTCTCCTTAATTAAGTTTCAGAACTGGCTTCAGATAGCGGAGATTGTAAATTTTTATCGACCGGAAAATCTTCGGCAAGCGGCAGTTTCATAAACTAGTTTAGTTTAATAACTAAGGCTATCTTTCTACTGGACACACATTCGGTTCGAGCTACGACATTTGCATTGCAAAATAATGTAATAAACTCAAAAACAAATTAGAAACACGTCCCGAGTCGACGTCTTCAGCCTATAGGTATTAGTCCACAGTTGGACATCGGCGTCCCCTAATGAGCACCATAGCAACCTGTCTTCAGCTTGCCACATCCAGCATCTGCCTGCAGTCTTTCGGAAATCGTCATCCCACTAGCCGGAGGATGTCTTACACTACATTTGCCGAGACGCGGTCTCCGTTCAAGACCCCAGTGGTTATCGGTTCTTCGCGACATTGAAAAGTACTTGATATGTCGAGTTTGACATCCGATTAGACCTCCCGAGGATTTTCTCTAGAAGGAGTCAGCTACGCCCGGCCCTTGCGGTTGCGTGCGGGGTTCTATTAAACAAATGAATATAAATAATGCTGGATAATCCACACAACATTATCTAGCCCCAAGCTAAGCAGAGCTTGGGAAGGGTACTAGATAACTGATATACATAAGATACAATACATAGATAGATAGATATTTTGTTATTATACAATTTGAGGACTTTTTAAAAATGGTATTCCAGAAATCCCCCTTGATAAATTTTCTCAAGGGGGAAAACTGGAATAAGAAAAAACGGTGGGGGGATTTCTGGTCTTCTAAAAAATGAAATTCCAGTTTTTCCCCTCAAGGGGGATTCGTCAAGGGGGAAAACTGGAATAGGCCATAGAAAACGACCAGAACACCAGGAACAAATATAGACCGATATGCCGAAGGCTTTTAGTAGCCGCGTATGGACCGCCCGGGGAGTGTTTATGTTCGTTAATAATTTATTTGTTCTACATTTTAGTACATCTGCCTCTGACACGTACAAATTAACATAATATAGATTGTTGTTTGCAAACAAAAATAAGGATAGAAATATATTATTTCAATTAAAACAATTTGCTGAACTCGCTTTGATAGGTATTTGTACCTCATCATCATCATCAGCCTATATCAGTCCACTGCTGGACATAGGCCTCCCCTAATGAGCGCCATAGCGCCCTGTCTTCAGCTTGCCGCATCCAGCATCTGCCAGCAGTCTTTCGCAAATCGTCATCCCACCTGGTCGGAGGGCGACCTACACTACGTTTGCCGAGTCGCGGTCTCCACTCAAGAACACGTTTACCCCAGCGGTTGTCGGTTCTTCTCGCGATATGGCCAGCCCACTGCCACTTCAGCTTGCTAATC
Source organism: Eupithecia exiguata (assembly GCA_947086465.1). NCBI lineage: Eukaryota > Metazoa > Arthropoda > Insecta > Lepidoptera > Geometridae > Eupithecia > Eupithecia exiguata. Next base: position 12,042,199 of record OX352233.1, read on the forward strand.
CTTTGAGCTATGTCGACAACCTTGGTTCTGGTTGGTTATTTGTACCTATCAACAGCAAATACTTCCTGTTATTGGTACTTACTTCTATTAACGGCTTCGCTTGCTTTACACTATTCTCGGTAGGAGCTGCCGGTGTTACACTCCCGTGCCTCGGAAAGCACATTAAGCCGATTGCTTCTGCGCCTGACCTGATTTAATTTTATTTATTTGGCACTATAATAATGTCTTGCGCGCCTGGCTAGTCTCCGTTGTGACTGGCCGCCGCGATCAAATCACGTTGCGAACGTTTTTCTATTGAAAACCTGTTCTAAGGACAACCTTACATAAATAAGTGAGAATATAGGCCTCCCGAAGTACCTACTTATGATTTTTTGGTTTGTTTTTGAGTCCAAAATCTGTATGTTCCCCTCGGGTTTAGTTACGTAATGAATAGGGTATGATACCCTTGTATGTGGTTATCAGATCACATTCGTTTTAATTGCATTTAAACTAGGTGTGAACTAGCTTGTGGCCGCCGGCTTTCCTCACATTCATTTTATATTTTATACTCTGTTCATAAACATCAACAGTTTTTGTTCATCCCACGGAACCACTGCGCTTGTCCGGGATTCAAAAAGATTTAAGTGTAAATATAAGTTGTAATTATTATTGTATTGTATATTGAAATTTTCTGTAAACGAACATGAATAAAAATATGTAATACAGCCGAACATGAAAGACTATTTTTTAATCCAGGATATAAATTATCCTGGTGCAAATTTTAATCTCAATCTGTTGAGCCGTTTGAGCAGAATAAAGGAGCAATCATACACATACATACAAACTTTTTCACCGGTTTAAACATTTCAATGTTAAAAGCAAGGTTAAAAGGTGAAAAAAGTGGCTTTGGCTGTTATCCTAGACAGAAAAAGTGAATGTATTGAATTGTGATTTTAAAAGAAATATTGAGTGGGAAAACATTGCATTAAAACTGTCAAAGTACTACCACAGTCACCCTCGCCTGTCCACTGAAAACATGCCATAAAGGTAAAAAAACATATAGGTCTCATAATATGACTTTTTAACACACATTTTAAACATTGTGAATACGTTTGACTTATGCCAACATGCGCAAACTACTCATGATAAGTAGGGAACATAGGCTTTTTGCTTCAACTGTACTGACATAAAGCAATCGTCAAAAATTTTGCTACCAGGGCATTTTACTTTAACGACGACTTGAATACTAGGGCATTTCACGTTCTTGGCGTTTTGTCGATATCGTCTTTTTGCTACATGGGTATTCTGATAGGTACCCGGTACATGTACGGGGATTATATATGTAATATACATAAATTTATTGATTTAAAATAACACAGCATTAACAACCAATTATATTAACTAAATCAGTTTACATGCAACGACCGAGTTACTATAGGTACCATTAAACTTTTTGCCTTTCAATAGCAACAAATATTTAGAGACAGACATTCGGATTTAAATAATTCCAAAGCCATACCCCATATCCCTTTATCCCAGTATCCCATATTCCTTTGTTCGACAACGACGCAGCGTGTATTTTGTGATTTTTTCAATACGTAGCAAATGCATCAGTATCCGAGCAGCGAGTCGACTCGGTAATGCGAACAAATCCGAGCTACACGCTACTTTGATGAAGTAGAAAAGAACCAGTAAGGAATCTCTGGAGCCTGGCTTTGTGGCAATCATATGATATGAAAAAACATCACGATATAGGAAACTCATTAAATGCAAAAGGGAGTGTAAGGCTTTCGCTTATTCCCAGTAGTTCTGTGCTGTAGTCCTGTACAGAACTACTGGCACAACATTTGTCCCAGTTGTAGACACTGGCTGTCTTTTTTACATTATCCGTCGTTTTTGATGTTTTCCGTCAGTTTTGAGGGAAAACATGTTAAAAACGTGTTCTGTCATTTGACGTCTCCTTTGACATTTGCTGAATTTCATTGCCTGACATTTTTGCAATTCAAATATTTCAAAATTTTTTGATGCACAGAACTACTGGGATAATAGTAGTTATGTACAGAACTACAGTACGGAACTACTGGGAATAAGCGAAGGCTTTGTGCCAACACACCACCTGTCCGGACCTGTCTGAAAATCATTGCCGTTACCAGCTTCGGCTTGTAGCGGCATAATACTGAGCCCTGTCTCACCTTTTTGGCCCCATATGTAACATATTTGTGTATTTGTTTTTATCTTCTTTCTTATAGATAGATAGATAGATAAATCATTTGTTTTTCGTCTGCAGACACACATATAACAAAATTAAACAAAAAATCACAAGCGATTTTCTTCGCATGTATATATAAATCTTTTGATATAACTAATGAATGAACTAATAAGTAATGAAAATGAAATTATTTCAGGAATTATGTGCCTTTTTGTCCATTTTGTTTGATTTTTGCATTGAATTTCTGTGTCTGTGTTTATTCTTTTAAACTTCTTAATAACTAAAATACCTTTTTAATTGCAACCTCTGTACCGTTAGAATTAATCTGATTATTTTCTAAATCTATTTCTATAATATGAATATCCTGGGACCTTTATAGGCAGTTGCAATGCTGTTTTTGAGGTACTTCGTCGCTGTCGAACGGAGTGGATTCCCATGTATCAAATCCATCGTATTTATTAATATGTCGATAAAAATGCTTTAAAGCTTTGTTATAACTACTTATTATGCTGCTGTGAATGAAAAGAATTGGCTGAACCATTTTCTCGATCCAGCGACTGGAGAAACAGGCTTGGTAAAAAAATAAAATGAACAATTTCAGGTTCAATCAGTTGCACAAGCAAGATAATATATGGATCAGTTAAGCTACCTGTAGATTATTTGCAACAGTCTGCGGTTAGCTCAATTGTTTCAACTGTTAATACTAGTTGTAATTTCTTCCTGTTATTTGATTTTCTTATCTTATAGCACAGAATCGTGTGGAGTGGCACAAGAGTTTGGAGGCCCATACCCAGCAGTGGGTGAAGTCAGGTTGTGGATGATGATGATGATTTGATTTTAATTTTCTTTTTTTTTTGTTTTTTGATGCATTGTGGCAATACAGGCGACCTTCTCGTTTTAAGCGATTTCTCCCAGGAGGCCTTTGCAGGCTTACATGCATAGTAGGTATTGTTTATAAACAAACATGTTTTTCTCTAATTAGTAAGAACTAAAATGAACAATATCGCGCTAAATATTATTTAGATTGAAAATCGTTACATAAAAGTAAGATTTTTGTTAGTTAAACGTGTCATTAAGAATAAGAATTCTAAAATGACACGTTTAACTATCTGAAAATCGTAACACAAAAGTAAGATTTTAGATAGTTAAACATGTTATTAAGAATAAGAATTCTAAATGACATGTTTAACTATCTGAAAATCGTAACATAAACGTAAGACTTTAGATAGATAAACGTGTTATTAAGAATAAGAATTTTTAATGACACGTTTAACTATCTGAAAATCGTAACATAAAAGTAAGATTTTAGAACTAACTTAACTTAGTTCTTGAACTATCTGAAATCTTACTATTATTTAACGATTTTCAATCAAATTAATGTTTCAGCGCGAAGTTTAGGGTCGCCTGTCTCCATGTCATACATCGGCGGATCAAACCACATTTATTTTATACTGCATTTTGTCACAATCTCCGTTCAGCCAAACTACGTGCCTTTTATGAGAGGAAATAGAAAGACTAAGTCCAGTGGAAGAACAAGAAAGCAAGCTCATTCTACATGCTACACCTACACTAGCTCCCTTTGGGGCGGACGATGAAAGTGTCCATTGGAGACGGATGCGTGAGGAGCTCGCGGCGGACGAAGGGCTCTCCCGTATTCATGAGCCGAGGGCGGGGAAGCCAGGGGCGGAAGCGGTTAGATCTCTACCACTTTACTATAGTGAGACTTTAGCAGAGAACCAGGGATATTCTTGAAATATCTATGCACTAATCTTCTTTATTTGTTAAAGGTTTTAAGTTTGTAAGGCCGCCTTTGTACTTCTTCTCGTAGCTTTTATTTCTGTACTGTTTTCTGTGTTTGTGTGGTACAATAAAGAATTATCTATCTACAAAGTCGGGTTAGCTACACCATTTATTTTATAACTCAAGAACGGCTGGACAGATTTTAATGAGATTTTTTATCTGGAATAGCAAGATAACTATTAAACACTTAGGCTTCCGCGCTCGGTCTACCTGATCATCATTATCATCGCCATCAGCCTATATTAGTCCACAGCAGGACATAGACCTCCCATCTATCTTCGGCCCACAGTCTTTCGCAGATCGTCATCTCATCTGGCCGGAGGGCGTATACTATACGTTTTGCCGAGTCGCGGTCGCCACTCAAGAACACGTTTACACAATGTTAGGAATATGCTCTATGCACTACCATCGCGTTTGTTCGTACCGCTTGTTCCTTAATCCCCAATGCTCTTAGCTCTATCCCGACCCCGAGATGAACGGAATATGAACAGAATGCAATCTCTGCGCTCATCGCTCCAAAGATAAAAAACTGCATTCGATCTCACCGCTATTTCAACCTGTATAAAGTCCAAAATGAACTGAATTATACACTCCTTTGGCTGTTTATGATTTAAAAATGTATGGTTTTGCGCTATCTAATGGGTGCAGTGTACTTAGTGCTTCAGTTTTGTTTTATGCAGATAATTATGCCGTTTGCGGTGAAGGGTAGAATTATTTATGCTCTGGCTTTGAAATAAAGAGAAAACCTTTGACCTTTTTATATTTTCTACCTGACTTATGCAGGGATAGTACCTCACTTTTTACTATGAAGGGGCAAAAGTGCCTTGGGACCGGAACAGAAGCGCAAGCACGGACTTTGATAAGGATTTATTTTGTCTCTGATGTAGATACAATTCGGAAAGGTCGATCTGTTTTTATCGAATTTTATCGAGCCACCAGAGATCAAATCGGTGTTGGTTCCGATCCTTATTGAAGACCATGTTTGCGTTACTCAAAATAAATAAATTGACCTGTTCTGTGGTCTAACTCGTTCAACTGAATCGACATGGTAACAGAAAACAAAAACAATATCAACATGAATCCTGTTGATCGATTAGGGCAATGAACAACCAAAATGGATGCCACAAAAAGGGTTGAAAAAGGTTCGTAAAATCAAAAATCAAAAACACAAACTTTCGCATATGGTGGTATATTTGGTACACTTTAGTTATTTCGAATAAGTTGTTGACCGCAGTCAGCCATGACAATTACCCGGACTACTACACTACTATATCATCGCTAAAAACAAAATAAATTGATAGATCTCTACTTTCTTGCCACTAACAGTAGACCGAAATAATATAAACCTATTGAGCGTAGATGAAGACACCTATTACACTACCAGAGCAGAATTGGGTTTTTCATCCACAAAGAAGTTCATAAGTTGAATGGATGCGCTATGCATGTTCATTCAAATGGAAATTCTGGAGGACTGCGCTGAGTTCTGTCGAGTTTGCCGGCTGAATAAATTTAGAATTCCTTGCTAGAGACATAAAGATGACAAAATACAATATAATACAAAGGTACCCTAACAGCAACCATAATTACATCACACTATTATTAAAAATGCAAAACATGGATGTTTTCTATTACTTCACGCCAAAAAACCTGAACCTGAATGTCTCTTAGAGATACCCAAGATGGGGCGCGGGTTCGAGTCCCGCCGAAACTGGAAATTTTTGGGAACTTATTTCATTTCTTAGTTTAGTAAAAGCTTCAAATCACTTGTTATGTGTAGGTAGATACACAAGGAAGATAAGATAAAATTTTGTTAAAAGAAGATTTTTTTATCTAACTGTAAACATGTTCCGGAGAAGCTACTAAAAGACAATTAACAGTTTGTATAAACTTTATTTTCCTGTTGTTTATGCCAGTTTCTATAATGAATGCAAAATATAATCAGCATTACACGTCATAAATTATCTTAATGGGCCTGTTTATGTTATTCTACACCTATCTCTTGGGGAAGACCAAGAAACAAATACCTACCTAATTATCCTCATATTTGAGACGATTTTTTCTCGGGTAAACCCTAGTAGATATATTTTTCCTTAACCGTCTACTATAAATACTTTGCAATAAAAATAAAACTTCATCCCGCATATATCTACCGTAGAAGACACTGCTCTTTTTGAAAAACCCTTCATCATGTTCAACAAAGGTCTTCTGGTATTCGTGCTGTTGGCGGCAGCGCTCGTCATCACAGCTGAAGCTACTAACAGGGTGACCCGAGTGCATCCCTGTGATGAAGTGTGCCCCAGGTCGCACGCAGAAAGAGACTCATGCTGCAGAGCCCATGGGCGGGTGTCGCACGCTTTCTGTGAAAACGGAGGCATGTTTTGTTACTAGGGTAGTTGGTGTACTGCCCTTGTTTTTAAATAAGTCTGTTTATTTGTAAGACATCTGTTTGTTTTTATGTGTTAATCGATAAGGGAAATCGATTTCCCCATGTGTTACATTTTTGAGATATGTAGATATAGTCACTTGACTCCTATTTCCTTTTGTGACAAGTTATTTTTGTACTTACTTTTTCGAAAATGATGTAAGATTCCGTTTTTTTGAAATAGGAATTAAACAAACTCTTCAGTAAAATAAAAATTAATTTAAATGAGTTGTATTTATCATTGAATCTCCTTTTTTACATAATTTACTTTTGTCTGATAATTGCTTGTTACGCGTGTGTGTTGAATAAAAATGAGGTTGCTACGCGAAACGTGAAAATAATTGTATGGACTCTTTTTACGTGTACGTTCCCCAGCCATTGATGTTATGTTTAGACTCTTAAATGGTAATAAATAAATACTAGTTCCGATTGATTTCTATTCTTCAATGCAGGCAAATAATAAATATCATATCCCAAAACTGTTTTTAAGCGGATATCATGCGATAAAAAGTTTGAGTAATTTACGACAAAATCATTAAAAGCCCCACGTTGCAGACCTTTGAAATGAGACCGTCCCCCAATTTTTAAGCCTCCATTAAATCCAGGTGCAGGCTGTAACTCTCAAAGTCAATTAAGCTCTCGAAAGCTGCGATGAATCTCATCACGGTGTCCTCTCAGAGATCAATATTCGATCTGAGTAGATAATTTTATCCATCGCTCTTGCGATTTTATGAAGTAGGTACTGGGTTCCGGCTGCGACTTGTTGTTGTTGACGACTTGTTGTATCTCATAACATAAGGGATAATACATTGGCTATCAGGTATTATATTTATAAATATAGGTCGGAGTTAAATTGATGGTTTCAACTCTCACTGCTACCCGCAGTGAATGTACTATGGAGCTATGGTACGTAGAAACCTTCATATTAAGGCGTATACTAAGACAAAAACACGAAAATTAGGTGTTTTTGAACCCATTTTCTGGCGAAAATATTGATTGTGGAGCTTTGAAATTTATTTAACCTGTAACACATATCTTTCAAGGGGGAAAACTGGAACTCATATTTTTTTATACCAGTTTTCCCCTTCAAGGGGGATTTCAGGGGTCAAAACTGGAATAACTCCTTCAAGACAAGGTCGTCAAATACTCACCACACCCGCATCGCTTCTAAATGTATGTCCATCCTGCGTAACTGACACACCATTTATTTCACGGGCAAACTGTCTGAAGGTATATTTCCTAGAGAAAATCCACACTAACGAACCCCCTTGAGGAAGAAAATCGTAACAATTTCCCTACAATCCCTCTGCAAATTGGAGTAAAGCGCACAGGAGCAGCCACGGAGCGGATATATCGAACTGTCAATAGATCGTAAAGCGATTAGCATATCAACGGCCGTAAAGTGGAGTACTAGGGTGCCAGATAACTGTGGTGTGCTACAAAGTTTCTGGTGGCTATATAAAAAATACTTCACGAACCCTATTTATTTAGCTTTTATGAATTTAAATCGTGACTTTCCCGGTGCTCAACTGAGCTGCTCTACTGAGTTGAGCATTCGAGCAGTGGGAACCTTCAAGCGTATATGTAGTATGCGCTATTCCCGGATAATGAGTAGCCTATGTATTATGTCTTGATATTCTCAGTAGTTTTGCAGATGTGAACATCTTTAGCACTCACAATAGACTTTCGCATTTATAATATTAGTACTTTGTATTGTAGTCTAACGCAACCAGACTTATAAATACTACTAAATACACATATCTATCCGCTTTGCAATCTGGAACAACAGGATTTGAAACCGTTAATTTGATGTTGATTTACAAAAAAAAATTTGTTTCTCGCTATGGTCTAAAATCCTATAGGGTACTTCCCGTTGACCTTTTGAGCGTTGACCGTTGAATCATGATATTTGGCAAGAAACAGGTCTTTTAATTATGCATTTATCCGCAACCCTCGTTTTGCGAGTTCGACTCGCAAAACGCGTGGGCCGTACGCTAGTAAAGTTATCTACAAAACTGTCATTCATCGATCACAATTAATCATTAAATAACAGTGTCAATACATTGATGCTGTAAATGCACTATTTAAAAAAAACACCCGTATAAATTCGACGCGTCGTCTGGCGCCGTCACTAATCCGCTTCGAATTCCATAAAATCGAATGAAAGCAATTAAAACCTGAAAGAGTGGAACGGGATTTATTTGCGGGACGACGTCGCCTGATTAAATCTGCAGTTTGTTGAATGCATTTTAGTATTTAAATGGCTGTTTTAGTGAAAATGCAAGCTGGTGAGTTCTGGCTCTTTGTGAGATTTTCTGGATTAAGTTAAGCTTGGTTTTAATGATGTTCCTACAGTTGGTCTATAAATACATCGATTAGGGTATGGTTTAACTATACTTTTTGTTTAGCGAGATTTCTCTCGACACAAAGTAGGTGAGTACTGAGTAAGTTTCAAAAGTCAAAAGTCAATAACTTTTTTCTTTAGGCTTACAAAACACTTAGACAAGTCAAATTTTATACGTAAGCAACTTAATAAATAGTAATTATTATCAAATAAGAAAACAAACTGTTATTGATTTTGTTCGCTAAATTTTTTGTCCACTCCAAAGTATTTCTTTTATTGTAACCATATTGCAGAAAAGGAACATTCTTGCTCTATTATCGATCGATGATTTAAATTATGGGAACCAAAGTTCCTGAACGTGGCTGCTACTATCTTTGGTTGGAACTGTATAAATAAGAAAGCCCTTTAAATAGATCTGATGAACGAACTTTTATTAGATTAAGATTAAGACCGATTTTTAACAAAGCGTCGACAAACAAAGCACACCTGAATGGAGGGAGATGAATGCAAGGAAAGGTATGAAAAGTAAAACATTCGTTTAGTTGTTTTAAAAGGTTTGCAAGAAGAAATGGTTGCGAAATGTAGCCATATAGGTAAAGGTAGTATTCCCATTAGAGCACCAATTACCAAAATTATTTACCCAACCAGGAGCACCGATTTAAGAGCACCGATTTTAATTACTATTTATAAAGTTGTTGTTTATGTATAAAATTTGACTTGTCTAAGTGCTTTTTTGGGGTACCTATCAGAACCCCTAAGTAGGAAAACGACCGTTCAGTACAATTGACTAACATTGTAAGCCTAAAGAAATAAAGTTATTGACTTTTGACTTTTATTCCCAATAGGAGCACCTGCCAAGAAGAAGTTTCTAGATGACCATAGCATAATGTCACAATCTCATAGTACCATCAACGACATGTATTCCAGATTCTGTTGGTTGCAACTTGCACTCGAAAACACTTCTCCCGACCTTCCCCAACCTTCGGCTTTGCATAATTTAATATTTGCATCCCATCTCTATCTTGGACAGGAGAGCGGGACAAAGCTACATTTTATGCGGTATATTGGCTAACATAACAAGCTTGTGGTTGATATTAGAAGCAGCGGCAAATATGCAAACGCAGCTTTGTTCTAGCGGAATTTCTAGCTTAAAATTGTTGACATTAATTTTTAAATCTACTACCAATGTAATGTGCTGAGGGAATAGAGTTGAGAATGGTGTGTATTTCAGTCAGTTGATTTTTTAACGCTCTTGTTTGTTTCACTAGTAAACAAACAGGCCAAACTGGTTGAAAGCCTCCGGGATGCCACGTACCTACACACCGGCCAAACAAACGCCTGCGAAGGATATTCTGAGTGGGCTACCGCATGCTCGTTGGCCTGCGATGGTTCGTCAAAAATGTCCAAATGCATTTGGTGGTCGAGCAAACGATCGTAGGCACAGACTATGTTTGTTCTCCAAAAAAGGGCAGTATTTACAAATTAAAGCTTATAAGTTTAGCTTATTAAGGCTTTAATTTGACTCGACTTCTCTTTGTGGGAATTATTAATAGAAATAAATATTTTGACAGTAATAACGAAATACATCTATGAAAATCTAAGGTATATGCACAAAAATAGAGATAGCTATTGAAAAACTGTGCTGTTCACAATAAAAATACAAGACACATGAACAAGTTACACATCGCTTCTATAACAAACTACCATCTGAAGCAACTGGCCTCCCTATTCATAAATCTAAACAGTACCTACATAAAACGAAATCGTATCAAGAAAGCCTTCGACTCCATAGATGATTAGATTTATCAATATGTAAATCCTTGGCCAGATGTCGCCCACTACTACCACAAAATAGTAAGTATGTATGAAAATCAATTTTGTGCTTAGCTTTATAAATATTGACATGTTTCTAAATCGCATTATATTTAGACTAAGTTGTGCAAAAAAACACGTAACTATTAAACAACATAAATGTTATATAAACTTACTAGTGAACAAAAAATTTGTGTTAATAAAATTAATTTATTTCTTATTTGATAATTATTACTAATAATAAGGTTATAAAATTTGACTTTTCTTAGTGCTTATTTTGTAACCCTAAAGAAATAAAATTATCGAGTTTGAGTTTTGAAAGCCTAAAAATAGTACTTTAACCCTTGAATTCTAACGCCACTTAACCGTAACCAAATTTGTTTGGAATCCTCGGTGCTCTAAATTAATTGATAAATAATGGTACGGGCAGGCAACCGCCAATCTGGGACGGCGATTACCATGTCAAAGAGAGGCCGGTGCTAAAACGCAGCCCGTGCATACATGCCCTGATTTAGGGTTAAAGTTAGTACTAGACCTATTTTAGGTCGAGCTCTAACTAAAAGCCTAAATTGGTGTATTTATTTATTATTCCCGCGACTTTGCATACTTAGTATACACAATTGAAACAGTTGAACTGACTGAAGACTGATGCAAACAATCTACATTTAGCTCAATTGATTTATACCTTGTTGATTTTCTGAGTTGAGCAACTTGAGTTGAGCAATGGGGAACATAATGAGTTTGACAAGAAAGGGTCCCATTGCGCGATTTGCTCAACTGAGTTGCGCAATTGAGTTGCACAAAAGGGAACTTGCGGTTTTTCGGGGATAAAAAGCCCACGGTAACAGTACCGGTTCAAAGGTTGTCCGAGGCCTAACAACTAGGTATGTAAAGTTTAAATCTGATCCATTCGGTACCAAAAACGATCCATCAATACCTATGAGCTTGATGTATCGAACCTAGTTTGAATACAAGCTATGATCGACGATGCTCAAAATCTAAGCTAGAACAAGCATCAAGATCAACTGAGCATCTTGATGCTTGTTCTCAAACAATATCATAAAATCACAAATATTATAAAATCCAACTTTCTTTTGAATTTTGTTCGGATGAATTCGATGTGGCGTTTTGAAATAATAATTATTATTATAAGCCATCCCACTGCTGGGCAAAGGCCTCCCTTTCCTCCTTCCACTTTTCTCTATCAATGGCTAGACTTGGCCACTCTTTTTAATATGCATCCTCCATCTAAGCCATACTTTCCACGCGGTTTTTTTTTTTTTTTTCAAAATAAGCAGTTATGTATTTATGTATACTCCTAGACATTGGCCCAGCTTTCTTCTTCTCACTTCCTAATGATCTGACAATTTTTTTCATTGTGAACCTTCGTTAGACCACGATCTCGCCACATCACCTTCGTGACGATGATATTATGGTTACCGTACTAAATAAATTTAATTGAATGTAAAGCCGAAAGTTAGTGAAGGTTAGTGGCCGACGATATAACACGGAGGTCTTGGAAGACATCTATTCACTCTAGTCTTGAAGAAACCTAGTGTGTTGGCTGGAAAAATTATTTGATTACCTATAATACCACTTTTTTAATAAATTGTAAGGACAGTTTGCGTGAATACGTCATGTCGCGTTATTCACATGGCTGAGTCACGATCACGAAACTTTTCATTTTGTCGCATTTATTAAGTCTGTAAACTCTTTCAGTAGCTTTGTTTTATTTGATGAAACTTTTTAAACTATAATCTCTGTAATACTTCGGTAAACTTTTTTATTTGAGGACCTTAGAATTAGTATATTCTAAGGTTGTTTTCGCGAGAACTCATAATAAAACACTGTTTAACCGGATTGATCGCGTATATTTTATATTTTGTTTATAACCTGACGTTTCGGAGGCTTTTCAGCTTCCATGGTCACAGGCAAACTGAGGTGACATTTGTCTTTACAAGTAATTTAAATTTTGTATAGAAAAAAAAAAAAACCGTCAATTATACAACTTTAATTATAACGTTCCGTATGTACGCAGTAATCACTAACAGTGTCTTGATGGGTTGTAGCTATGGATTGCTGTCATCCGAAACGTCAGGTTACAAACAAAATATAAAATATACGCGATCAATCCGGTTAAACAGTGTTTGACCTTGGAATTGTTATGTATTTTTACTATTGAAGTACCTAAGTCTTTTATATTTCAGTCTTTTTTTTATCGCGCTTTGACACTTGAAGGCGCAGGAGTGATTTGGATTAGACTGGAATTGGCCCAATATTCCCTTGTTAGCAGTAAGGCGACGGTTGGCACTGTAAGAAAAAAAGTTTGTTCCAACCGTCACCCTACAAGCGATATCCCTATCACCCCCTATGATTGACGGCTTGGCTGATTTTTTTCCCAACCGTTCGATTAGGGGAACATGATTGGGAGACGGTTTGTAATAATCCTGTGATTTGGGAGACCAGAAAAATATAAGCATTTATTTATTACAAAATTCATAGCAATAATCTCAATATCGGTTACCAGCACACGGGTCATTTTGATTTAGCGCCGCTACGGCCGGAAATCACACAGCCTCCCGGAAATGGGTATCCTTTGTCAACAGAATATTGCTGGAAGCACTTATACTAAGCCAGAATATACAACCTTAGGGAAACGAGCTTTATTGCTTTAAAACCTTTTAAATTGATACCATAAATTAATAGATCGGTACCTTCTTTGAACTTTGCTTCGGCTACGGAAGTAGCCACTTTCTGATGTTTAGTATATCGCATGGCCCTGCCTCAGCGGTGCAGCCCGCAGAGACACTTTGCTACAAAGTCATGAACAATAAAAGGAAAAATACAATAACAATAATATTTAATTGACCGAGCGAGCGAAGCGTCTCTGCATCAACTACTAGCAAAAGTATGGATTCTGTCAGAATGTAAGTACTCCTTTACAGGCTCTGCAAAATGCATTAATAAGCATGGGGCATTTACCGTACTACAGCGCCACCTATTAGAACATCTTTGTAACACTTCGAGAGTAGGTGGGTACTATGTAATAGCCCGGCCACATGTTTCGTCTTCGTATGTTTGCAGTTTGCGCAGGAAAGAAATCAATTTTATAGATGGCGCTAATGCTCCTGAATATCTCTGAGTTATGATATTTTATTTCGAAGAATTATTATATCAAAGTTTGCCACACAATGCGACGTCTTCAAGCTTGCTGTTCGCAATTATTGTTACATTGTTGTCCTAGTCTTGTTAAAATCTATGCCAAAATATTAACAGGATTCTTCATTTCATTTTAGATTCATCAGAATTAATGGTTTTAAGACTTGTTCATTATATTATTAATTCTAAATCTTCTGCATTTTAAATTCGTCACAATTAATATGAAAGTATCAAATCGACACCTTCGGCTTCCTCGGCGCATTCATATCAAATAAGTGTTCATTTAGCGTGTATAAAACTTCGCGTAAGTATAATTTTTAATTAAAAAGTTCTCTCGTAAACGAATTTTATGAAAAACTTATCAAAGCTATCGTAAAATTGCCATCTCATTTCAAGGTTCGGGCAGTCTTCGAGGGACAGAATCTCATCATTGTACCTTAGCAATATAAGTACTTAAACTTTTTTTGAATTACTTGAAAGTTTCTAAAAAAATGCTTGGTCTGCATTTTTTTATATATAATAATAAAAATAAATATAAGTCACGGAGATAAAGATGGGGATTGAAAATGACAACCTCATGGCTTAGATCAAAGAAGCAAAGAGTGAAAGGATTTCAAAAGTCTGAATAGGGTTGAAAAGTAAAAAGGTTTTTATGAGTTGTCGGTAGAGCTCTCAGGCTAATGAAGGGATACTGTTTATTTACAAGTAGGTATAGATATCGGGTATTGGAAACTCAGGCAAGTGTGAAAAGAAGCAAACAATGAACAGGTCTAATATTACGCAGACCTAACCTGACCTTTGATCAAAAGAGCTGAACCACCCACCGTGATTCCACCTTGAACAATCTTTAATTGAGGCCTTTGAAAACCGTTCTTCAGACGCAGAGCCATCTAGCAAGAAGTTGAAGTTGAAAACCGTTTCGAAATAACTAATTCAACATTTATCATCGGCGAGAGCTAAATAAAATATCATGAAGCGGCAGGAACAAGTTGCGTTGCGGCTTTACTTCAACTTTAGGCCCGGTGTAGATGGACAGTTTGAATTGATTCGTAACGTCAGTCGTCAGTTCAAAAGGTTCTTGTAAACAGGCACTGTGAGCTTCCTTCAAAACAATCTAAGCCTAAGCCTGGCTGGTGGATTATTGGATCACAGTAATAATAAGGATATTAATTTCATCTGTGGGGGATTCTGATACCTACCTGGTCACATGAAAAACTAAATAAAATCGGCTTGATTCGTTGATGCATGGTAGTGACGATTTCAACTTCCTAGTAGCTAGATTAAAGGTGACTTCCACGCAGGTACAGAAGTTGTGGCGCAGCCTGCGATGCAGGAGGTGGCGGGTTCGATTCCCGTTTTGGGACAAATGTTTGGCTTTAGGTGTTCTGGGTATTTTTTAAGTCTAAATGTATTGTATTTAGTTTAACAGTCATCTAGTACCAATAACACAAACTCTGTTTAGCTTGGTGTTAGGAAATGCTGTGTGAATTTTCCAGCATTATTTATGTATTTATTTAAAACTAGCTACTGCTCGCGGTTTTGCACGCCCGTTTCAAGTAGCCTCTGTCCGTCGCAGGGATACCATTTACCAACTGCCAAATTTCATTAAGATCCGTTCAGCCGTTTTGGTGTGAAAAGGTCACTAACAGACAGACAGAGTTACTTTCGAATTTATAATATTGTATGGAAATATGGATTAGACGAGTAGTTTATGGTAAATCAAATCTTCTTGACCGTCTCTTCCCGGCCTTATTCAAAGTCGAGACCTCTTTACATTTTGTATCGAGACATGAGCGCAGGCGTACGAACGCAATTAGTTTAGAGTAGGCTGCGGTAGTGCATCCTTAATGTACGGTACACTTTGCAGAGATATGCATATTAAAAACCTTGTAGAGTAATAAAATAAGTTGCTTTTAATTAATGATAATGAATCACGACCCTCTGAGTTTCGTGAGACGTTGAGAACACTTTTCGTGAGACGTTGGCCATAATAAGTGCGTTTTTCGTGAGACGTTAGGAAAACTTTTCGTGAGACGTTGGAAATGAGCACATCTCACGTGAAACGTCGTCGTCGTGAATTTGTAAATTATGAACCGATTTGGAATCGATTTGGATTTGGAAATTCTTCCACTTTTGTGTAAGAGAATGACTTCCAGGTGGTTCCATAAAAATATATTCCCGAGAGGTTTGTCGCGCAAAACGTAAAAAACAGTGTAGGTAAATACTAATTTAGAATTTCATGTTTGTTATTAGCTTTTTTTAAACAATCTAATTACGTAAAGTAAAGTTGTCTTAGGTAAACTTTATTAGTCTTCAGTCACGGCGGCGGCGGCAGTCTCAACGGAAACAAGCTATGTGCGCCGAACGTTTATAGTGCACGATAATTGTAAATACGTAGGTTAAGCTATGTAAAACAGGAACATCGTGCAGCGGAGCAAAAGGTAGCAGACCTACGCAATTACCCTGCGAAAGGCACACGAACCGAAATACCGCCCGCCCTACATACCGCCCAGGTGGGCGCAGGGCGCAAGTCACAGGCATAGATAACATTTTAACAAACGGGTACATTTATCATTTATCGTTTACGTGGCTGATACGGTTGCATTAGAGTTTCAATGCCCTCGTATCAAAAAACAAATCTTTTAGATGATAAGTGTTTTTTTTTATTATATTCAATATTCATGACAAAACTTTTATCGTCTTATACAAAGACTGTTTATTAAATAAAAACAGTGCAAATATAAACAAAGACGTGTGTCTTCGTAAGTTAAACAGGATCAAGTGACCCTGTTCAACTGTGTGTATTCGTTTATATTTGTCTTTCTTTTCGTCTGAGTACATAGTAACGTACCTATCAAGTACTTTTAAACACAAATAATAAAGGTCAAACTGTATAATTAAAGCCAAAACATGTTGTATGCCTCAAAGTCACTCAGCTAGCTTTATAGAGTGCTATGCTCGGAGTTTATTTACGCCATACGATCGAGGAAGGAAGTCCGTAGAAGAACCTAAGCACACATTAAGTAATGTTACCAAAGTCACCGGCATAGCTCTCAGAAATAGGAGGCTGAAGTGGTGATGGGCAGACCATTAGTTCGAACTGAATAGAACCGATAACCGGAGCATATGTGTAGGTTCTCAAGTGGTACCACGATGCAATGCAAAATGGAGTGTGGCCGCTATTCGTGGTGTCGTTTAGTGGAGGCCTACGTTCAGTAGTAGGTATACAAGCCAATGTCTTTGATACAAGCTGATGATAATTGGGGAATTTAAGATAAACATATTGAACGTAATCGCTTATGCCCCACGCCACACCGCAGTGTTCCGCAGGCAGAGCATCTAAAGGCTCATCTACATCGATTTTGTGCTGTGACATTGTTCGGGTGAGAGCATCGCTTAGCTTATCTTTGCAGTGGGGACACGCTTAAACGACCTCGTATCGTGTTATGGGCTATTTTGCTTTACATTTTCTTATGATGTACAGCTGGTAAATATTCTTCTTTTCTGATTACAAGGCCACTTTACTTGTTGTGTTGTGTTTCCTTGTTATTGTTTTGAGAGTAAAGGTAACCTATGTCCTTCGCTAAAGAAAATCAATCTTCTTACCCGCGTAATGATACGCGTCTGTTCAACCGTTCAAGCATGAAAAGGTAAGATGATGATTGATTGAATGACGAATGATCTATTTAATACTTGCAAAATTCATTCCTTCACTCCCTCACAAAGTTCTTATTTTAAAACCCAATTTAAAAAAGATACAAAATAAAGACCAAACAACTATGTGAATTCAGTAGAACATTTTGTAGATATAACAGAATTCTCTTTCGTTCCTAATAAAACAACATAGAGGACTCTCGACAGCTAAGCAAGCAAGAGTATTTACCTACCTCAAGCAGCTAGATGTGATGAGCATCGTAAAGGACACAGCACACACATCCCGCACCCCCCTACTGCACATCACTAAAATAGGCATTAAAAATAGGGCTTCATTTCGTTATCTTTTAGATAGGTACACGTACGGTTGGCAAATCACTACAGCTTAAATAGTTTTGTCTTAATAATTGCCTAGATTTCTGAATAATTAAATCATGTAACTGTACTGTACTGTATCATTACATTAAACATGTATTTAACTACTAATTTACTTTAAAATAATAATTACAGTATCATCAGTATCAAATGACAGCTAGAGCGCAGTAAGAAAACTCGCCGCAACCTAACTCATTGATTGCCGCCTTGCTTAAGATGGCCCGCTGAAGCCGCGTGGACCACTCGCTTGAAGCAAGTTGTACGATGATATGGGTTTTAGCCGAGCATACGTGGAGCTTATTGCTTGCTATCTCTGCGTGGACAGAGCATGAAAAGCGTGCGGTTGACAGGATTTGAAGCGAAACGCGTGGGTGCTGTACACCACTCTAGCCTCTAGCTCTAGCTAGAAGGTAGGGTGGTACGGCCTATGTATGCGACAACCTTTAGGAACTTTGTTCATTTGCAGAGACCTCGGAAACCAGTCTTTGAAAAGGGCAAATCTGAAGTGAACAATTATTATTGTAAATCAGTACGAACATAACCCAACTATAATAGTAAAAATATATGTGAGTATAACAGCAACAAATTGTGAAATAAATAATTCAGATTGATGAAATTACAGCTGAAAATTTCAGCGTCGGTTTTAATCTCTGCCAATGATAACAAAATGAATGATGTAACTGAATTCAGTACTGCTTATTAAAAATTGCCTCTGGCTAAATCTGTGCGAGTGAAATTTAATATTGACTTTATTGAATACAAACAAAACTGGAATCGCTTTATATTATCGATTACGTCCATTTGATTTGTTTTGGAGTAATATCAGAGCCTAGTTAAGCAAGGTATGAACCAGGACATGAATTAATTTACTAAAAACCATGGGTCTTACCACTTTACTAAAGAAGCTGATTTGACTTAAACAGCGTTTAGCTTTAGTTTAATGCTGAATGGTCAACATTTCGAGCTAAATGCGCTAAGTAATGTAATAAAATCCTAAAGTGGTAATACATAAAATAAATAATGCTGGACTATTCACACAGCATTAACTAGCCCCAAGCTAAGTAGAGCTTGTGTTATGAGTACTAGATTACTGATATACATAATCAAAACACATATAGATATTTTTTACCATGCATAGAAAAGGACCAGATAACCGGATCAAATATCAGCATAGACAATAAAACGGGAATCGAACCCGCAACCTCCTGCATCGCAGGCGGACCTACACCCACCGCGCCACAGAGGTCATCAAAATACATGAGCCAAATGTTCATTCGGTTCTTTGCCGATCGTGCGTGGACAGCGGGCTGTAGGGTTAGGGTACAACTCATCCGAGAAAAAACTCATCCGCGGATGAGTTATCCACTTCACTTTTGGATTTAGGTACAACTCATCCGAATCAAAAACCGAGCGAATTTTGATTCAGATAAGTTGTACCCATAACAAAAAGTGAAGTGCACCACTCATCCCCGGATGAGTTTTTCTCGGATGAGTTGTACCCTAACCCGGGCTGTAGCTGTCACCGCATGGACATACACGATTCGATTTGAGTCAGAGGCGTGCGGGAGCTGTTTTGCGGTGCTCTACAGATGTTTTATGATGTCAAATTTATTTGAGAGTTAGTTACATAATATCATATCATATATCGCTTGTCCATGCCTACTTGGACAAATCGTTAAATACAGATTTTATGGGTTTCGGTACAAAGCGAAACCCATATTCAAATTCTGTTTCCTCTTCTGGAAGTTTAGTTTTTACGTTGGATAGTACACGCAAAAACAATAAAAAAATAAAATCCTTTGGCGCCAAATCTAGTAGATAACGGATACTGAGAGCTAAGTTTACTTTATGAATAAGAAGAGCCAAAAGCTTTTTTCCATCGTAGAAGAAGATAAGGCTTGCAAAAGTAATTAACAGAGGCCTTAGGATGAGTTTAGCATAGTTTAAGAAAACTATAAAAATTTTCGTTTACTTCCACACATAAATCACCCAGTGGGCGGCTGTGGGTGGATTGTACAGCATTATTTATTTAATATTTATTATTGTATACACTCACACACACATACACTGAGCAGAAGAATTTCAGCATAGCTAAGTACTTGCTACTCTCTGCGATCTCATTTGGTCTGGTTATCCCGATTGATGTCGGCGATTCGAAAGCTATCTAAAGTTGAATTATTTCCACAAAGGATTCGTTCCAAGCATTTTGGTTAAATGCCTCTGCCTAAGCTCCATCATCCGGTTTTCTGATCTAATAAGCAAATTTTACAGTAATTTTAAAATTCGGACGATTTTACTATGTACTTTCATAATGTTGTACAGGTTTCACGAATTCCTCTAACGGCATGAACAAAAAGCCTTTAGTTAGACTCCTTGACGAGCAGTAGGTACCTTGCAGAGATTACGGTCCAAAGTCTTCAACACCGCCGCAAGGTCCGCTTGTCTCTCGATCTTTTTATAGGATAAATTTCGGAGAATGCTCACTGGAACTACATGACCTGATTCCATCATCTCCCTTTCACTCCAGGACAATTTTGGAGTCTCCTTACACCCCACGTAGATGACTTGTCAGGCCTCTACGGGCACGTCAGATGTGACCACAGTATTGGCATTCGTGCGCCCCCGTAGATGGTTGTCGGTCTGCTGCGGCCACTGCAGCACGTTGATTTCATACATATTACAAGTCATTTAAATAACTTTTAAAAATTCAACCCGTTTCCATTTGACGATAGTATCGAGACGTGATCGTGACGTCTCATATTTCCATAGATTTAGGTACAGCGCCTCTATCGTGCGGACAAGGAACTACGGAGATCCCTGTGTCGATCAAAATCAAAAATCTAAATCGAAAATTCTTTATTTCCATAAGCACAAAAATGTATACTTAGAAAAGGTCAAATTCTTAAAATAAAACACTGAAACGGAAATAAAGTGGTACTTTTGATTTCTGTCGCTTCGGTATGTAGACTAAAGTAAAGAAGCGACTAAGAAACCTTTAGCCTGTTAGTTTTTTCGAGTTGGAGTAAAACCCGTCTCAAGCTTTTTTATCTTTTAAATAATCTGATATTTTGTAGTAAGCCTTTTTGCACAGAAAGGTTTTGACAATTTGTTTGAATTTATTCATTGATAAATTTTACAACTCACTAGTTGTTGTAGAAGCATAAACATTGCCCTATAAAAGATACATTAATCTTGTGAAGCCTGGTTGTGGGAACAGCGAGTTTATGTTTATTTTTAGTATTTATATTATGTGTATCGCTATTTTTAGGAAAGCTTTTGATATGTTTATGAGTGTACAATAAGTTTTCATAAATATATTGACAGGGACTGTCATTGTGTTTATTTGATCCAATCGTCAAATGGACTTGGGGCTCGGGCTCTACCAATCTTTACTCCATGTATTGTTTTAAGAGACGGAGCCATGTCAGCTTCATGAAAAGTTAATAAACAAATAATAAACGCTGTTCAAAAAAGTCGAAATTGTCGAGTAAAATCAAATTTACAACCACGTAATATCGTGATTCAAAAAAATTTCGAATAAAATCTCGAGTTTCATATAAAAACTCCGGCTCCATACAAAACCGCAAGCACAACAAAAAGTATCATATTTCTCATTAAACGCCCTTGTGGTTGGAGTAGACAAACTGCTAGAGAAAAAGTTAACGTTCGCCAATATTGTGCATTGCACTGAACTATTAATATGTACCTATTCGTGGAGAGATCTAAATGTTCAAAGTCACGGATGTAGGGAACCGTTTATCCCAGCTGAAAATCATTGGCAATGTGCGGGACACTTGGTGCTGTGCTCAGATGACAGATGGAGCCGCGTTTTTTGGAGACTTCGCGTAAGATGCAGGAGCTCAGACAGACCCACAGCACGATGGTCCGATGACATAAGAACTGTAGCTGGTCGACAGTGGAGTCGTGAAATCAGAGTCAGATGAAAATCACATCACACTTATATTCTAAATGCGAAAGTTTGGATGTTAGGATGGATGTTTGTTATTTCTTCACGCCAATACTACAGAACACATCGGGCTGAAATTATCAGTTTAGAGATCTTTATTTTTTCATTTACAACAAATATGTTACTACATGAGAAACTTAAACTAAGTCTATTATTATGTTATTTTTCGTCATAAAACACTGTTTTTACCGGATTGAAAATATAAAATATACGCGATCAATCCGGTACAAACAGTGTTTTATTATGAGTTCTCGCGAAAATAACCTTAGAATATATTATTTTTCGTCTTTCTTAATTTTGTCAAATAGTGTCACATCCTCAGATATATATTTTTGCAATTTGGTTTTAAACACGCCAAACGTTCCAGCACCTTTAATGTCTTCAGGTAGCCTGTTATAGAACTGGGCCCCTTCAAAAGTAAGTCGTTTTACCCTGTTGGGTTCTAATAGTAGGAAAAACAAGATGATCACCTCTTCGTCTACTGTATTTACTGTGTAGTTTAAACTGAATTATACAAACAGTTCTATGCCTATTCTATGGAATACTACATGGTACTTTTTACCCCATAAATCAGTTCAAATGGGATAGAAATAACCTTGAAACACGTGCAAAGCCGCGGAAAAAAACTAGTGGAGAATATTAGGGGAGGTATATATCCGTTACTGGAGAACTAGATACTGACAATGGTGATGATGATGAATCAGTGTTTACCGTACCTGTGTTCGAAAGCTACCGTGTCTGTCAATCTATCTCGCTTTCCTGTTTCCCCTTTCATCAAATTGGGTCAAAGCGAAGCAGGGTTTATTTTTAAATGTCACTGATTGCTATAGGTATAAGCTTTTTTCTGGGAACAAAGTCGATTCTAACGATACGAGGGAATCAAAATTTTCGTGAAAAATGCTTTGTTAAAAACTCCATATTCAGTGTTAAATGTACAGGCTATTCGACTACATTAAAAATAAGTTCCAAATTGTTTTCATCCTAGTTAGTGACAACGTAACAAAGCGTAATCAGGTGATTTTTATTAGAAAAAATATGCCTATGGTAAAAAACGGGATCAAAATTACACTTTTTTTTTATATATGATCACGTGACCGAAAACGCTCTGCGTTTGGTTGGATCGATGGTGACGTCACACTATTACAGATTACATTAAAAATAAATAAATAAAATTCCTTTCTTTCGGACTACACTGATCCATAATTTGTTAGTAAGTTTGTATGCTAAAATGAACTTATATTGACCTTATAGTGTATACAGTGTCAATGAGTTCTTCTTGTTAGGTGTGGTGTGGCGTGTGACGTCATTGCTCAGAGCACGGGAGCCATGACAGAGATTATTAATACGACTGGCCTTAAAGAAATATTAATTACACTTTGCATTATTTTTATCAGACAATACGTTAGAATTATTTCCCAGTAGGTAGTAGTCAAGTAGCCTATTCCAAAAGTATATCTGATGTGTGTAAATCTGTGTATTAAATTTACTAGCTATTTTATTATTTGTATAATTTCACGGGTAAGTATTAATCGCGTTAATATAACTATTTTCTCCGACGTTTCAACAGTTTTACACACTCTCGTGGTCACGGGATGACTGACTAAACGCGATAAATTCTCTTTTTATAGTACTAATAATAATGTTTTCTGATCGTGTAAGTTTAAAAATATTTATTTTATTATTGTTTAAATGTATGTACCTTTGCTAATTTCCAATCACCCCTTTCGGCGTACACCCATTACGTGTGTATTATCCCTGCAGCAGGTAATGTAAGCTCTGTCATTCGCGTTTTTCGCTAAACACAACCCATGCAAACACTTGTCTACACCCAACAATAGCTCACTACAATCCGACAATGGCATATTGTTGACGGCGAGACGTCACAATAGACGGCTCCGGACGATTCAAATCTACCCGCAGTTTGTTACGAACTGGAAACTGGAATGCGGAGATTTAAAACTGATTGAATTTTCTTTAAATATTTTTTTATCGTTTAAAGTTTTTTGTTACGCTTGCCGGTGGTGTATTTACACCATGCCTTATTCTTTCGTCAGATTTCAGTGTCTTATGAGCACTAATACAAAAATTTTAAGCTTTAGAAGTGTATCAAATACCTATGGTCCGTCCGAATCGCTAAAAAGGGTACATAGGATTTTTTTCGGTTTTTTTTATTCTGATTTTGCCATTCGATAACTTATATTAATAGCGCCTTAACCAAATGTAATGGCAAGAACATCAGTAACATATCAATTTCAACTAGTTATTTGTTTTTTATGGATATATCCAATTTAGTATACAGTTTACTTTATTGCTCAAGATTATTTATTTTATTTCTTAATTTGAACGAGCCTAATACACAAATTTCATGCGCTTTCCAGCCGTGGACCAATATAGGTTTTTAGGTAGGTACGTAGGTATTACACAAATTATAAATCATAGTTTACTAGAGCGGTAAAAATATTTGATTATTTCATTTTTCCATAAGTTACGTATAACGTAATACGTACCGTATTGGAATTCATTAAACCAAAGGTTCTGGAATAAGTACTTCATGTCCAATATCAATAAAGTCTTAGCCACTTCCGATTCCAATTAATCCGTGTTCACCAGCCGAGCTCCGCATAGAGCCTTACTGCAAATTGAACAAACAAGCATTTAGTTGCTTGACAGTATATGGTGTCAAAAGTAGCTCACATAATAGGGTCTAATCTGACCACAATCAAAATACATTTGTGTTGGATACTTTCACATATTGAAACTTTCGACATATATTCTTTTATGAGTTCGTCATTTATTAATATTATACATTTCAACGGTATGCCACATGACATAAGAAATTAATTATTAGATGTACTTATCAAACTAAGAGATATATTTGTCTGCTAGGGTCATGATTAAGCAGACACTTTTTATGTTTTGTTCTTCTTTGCTATTTAGCCCCCGACTCCAAAAACTAACAAAAACGCTCAACGCCCCAAAAAAATAATTTCGGTAGCAATATCAAACACCCGACACTTATAACGAACAATTTTAACTGGTTTTATAATTATGTTGTGAGGTATAATAATAAGTTGGTATGCATATTTAATTGGTTATTGTTGTAAACAGGATATTTCAGGTTTCATCGCGGCTTTACAAAGTAAATAAATCCTTTAATAATACTGATGCATTATTTACGAAAATGGTTCTTGCTTTCCGAAATTGGTTCTGCTTGATCATTTGATTACACACAGCCGTGTAGACACATATATAATTTTTGATCTAGTTTCACTCCCTTTTGGGGTTGCACTTTATCCAGGCCCACACTGTAGTTATGCAGCAGCGGTTGTAAAGCTACTTTTGGCGCATGTTCGTACATTATTTTTGCAGCTAATCGGATCTCAAGTGTGACCTACATCCCAAGCCTCTAGGCGCTAGTACTAATTACCTGAGCTCCTCGCTGTAGCTACCTACATAGCTACATACGTGCCTAGTCATTTACTTACCTTCCACAAATTATGTTCCGGCAACATACAATAATTAGGGTCGTATTCTGGAACGGAGGTGGCTTGATCTGAAATGAGTCAGTAACGAATTCTTCGTCTTTGACGACATAATGTTTGGCGCAGCGGGCGAAAGTTCGCCTTCGACGCAGCAGGTTTGATTCCCGCCTCGAGATAAATGTTTTACGTAGATGTTTCTTCCTATCCTTTTCTAAGTTTCCAAAGGCCCTATTCTAAGTCTCCAAAGGCTGAACGAACAGAAAGACTATAATTTTCCTAACTCATTCAAAACGTATTATAAAGAAGTCTAAGAACTCCCTATTCATTTCCTTCCAAGATCATTTACAAAACATACTCTCAGCAAGTATCCCATTACCGACGTTTGGCTGTATACCTACCATTGCATATAATAACAACCGTAGGCGTATACCACTGCCGTTACAGGGTTCATGAGGCTGGGGCCGGGTGCTTCGGCAAAGCGATTTGCCCTATCAAAGTACACTGCTCACTTATGGAAAAAGTTGGTAAGAACGAGTTCAAAAGTGAGGGTTCCGTACAAGGAGTATTTATGCCAGGTACGGCATTAGTCTTTTAATCATTACGTAGTACGCTGTGTACTGCGTTCTTCACCACGCCCACTGACGCAGACTTCGACGGAACAAAAGACCACTCTATTATGTGTCCGCACCGCAGTATGCAGCGTACTGCGTAATGATCAGGAGACCAAAGCTTAAAAGTTAGAAGTATCATATGGAGTATAAAAGCCAAAGTCGCCAACACAGCGCGGCGGGTTGGTGTGACACTGCAGTGTATGAACGTTGTAGGCAGCCGTTGTGTTTGTCTTGATTTTTGTATGTACCGAACTTATTTGATTGTAATGGAGTCTCCATTACAATCAAATAAGTTCGGTGGTCGCGCTTCATTTGACCTTCGACTTAATTTACTGGCTACGGCCTTGACCACCAATCGTGATGGATTTCAACCTAATCCAATGGATTCCATTTAGGTTTCGTTTCGATAGATTTTTTATAATTAACCTTTAGATTTTTTTTGTAAAACATTTAAAACTCGGAGCGGTGACTCCAATATCTTAAAATAATGAGCCCGCGCCGGCCGTTCGCGAGTTAAGATAAACCTGTTTTACTTTACTTTTATTTAACAAGCCATCTTTGATAGGGCGTTGGTCCAATTAAACTGGCTCAGGATTATTATATCAAGGGATCAGGTAGGCCTTTGGTCAGCACTGGGACGTTACAGGCTAATAATTGTAAAGGTCATGGTGTGTGGCAAGGGTTACCCGTTTTCAGTAATCCACGTGGAACCCCAAAACCCTAAAGCAGTTCACCCTCGGAGGTAATTGCGGCGACATGAAATATGAGAGTAATTCGTCTTGTTCGCGCCGCCGACTCCGCTCGCTCTGCCGCCTTCGAACTCTGCTATTTCCTAAATCTGATGCCTACTTGAGGTTTTCATACGAGAGGTATGATTTTGTGGAGTTTATTTGTTTGTTTATTTTGCTGCGGGTTCTTTGAAGCAATGTTTTTGCGACATTTTTAAATCCTACACACGTTTGCGAGCCTTATCAGGACTCGATTTTTCGACTACGGTAGACTGGTATAAGCCCTGATCAGGGTTTACCATAGCCGTAAAACCGACCCCTGATTTGGGTCCAAATGAATTTAGGGGTTCTGGAATGATCTGTAAAGATTTTTCAAATGTCCTAGGCATTTTTTATTACTAGATCTCTTTTACAATAGGTCTTAGGTTCTTAATAGTAAATTATTCATTATTTATCTACTCGTTCACAATTAGTATTTTTGCGTGAGGTAGGCGTTAAAGATCTTTTCTACAATAGGTTTAAGGTACTTTCCTCGTTCACAATAACTTTTTGTGGGAGGTAGGCATTATATATCTCTTCTACAATAGGTCTTAGGTACTCAATAGTATTCGTTTATCTCCTCGTTCACAATAACTTTTTGTGGGAGGTAGGCATTATATATCTCTTCTACAATAGGTCTTAGGTACTCAATAGTATTCGTTTATCTCCTCGTTCACAATAACTTTTTGTGGGAGGTAGGCATTATATATCTCTTCTACAATAGGTCTTAGGTACTCAATAGTATTCGTTTATCTCCTCGTTCACAATAACTTTTTGTGGGAGGTAGGCATTATATATCTCTTCTACAATAGGTCTTAGGTACTCAATAGTATTCGTTTATCTCCTCGTTCACAATAACTTTTTGTGGGAGGTAGGCATTATATATCTCTTCTACAATAGGTCTTAGGTACTCAATAGTATTCGTTTATCTCCTCGTTCACAATAACTTTTTGTGGGAGGTAGGCATTATATATCTCTTCTACAATAGGTCTTAGGTACTCAATAGTATTCGTTTATCTCCTCGTTCACAATAACTTTTTGTGGGAGGTAGGCATTATATATCTCTTCTACAATAGGTCTTAGGTACTCAATAGTATTCGTTTATCTCCTCGTTCACAATAACTTTTTGTGGGAGGTAGGCATTATATATCTCTTCTACAATAGGTCTTAGGTACTCAATAGTATTCGTTTATCTCCTCGTTCACAATAACTTTTTGTGGGAGGTAGGCATTATATATCTCTTCTACAATAGGTCTTAGGTACTCAATAGTATTCGTTTATCTCCTCGTTCACAATAACTTTTTGTGGGAGGTAGGCATTATATATCTCTTCTACAATAGGTCTTAGGTACTCAATAGTATTCGTTTATCTCCTCGTTCACAATAACTTTTTGTGGGAGGTAGGCATTATATATCTCTTCTACAATAGGTCTTAGGTACTCAATAGTATTCGTTTATCTCCTCGTTCACAATAACTTTTTGTGGGAGGTAGGCATTATATATCTCTTCTACAATAGGTCTTAGGTACTCAATAGTATTCGTTTATCTCCTCGTTCACAATAAGTTTGTTGCGTGTGGTAAGCATTCCTTAGGTTCCTAGGAGGTAGGCATTATACCTATACTTTACTTCAATAAGTCGAAAGTGTTTAACAGTATTATTCATTTATTTCCTCGTCTACACTATAATAATAATACAGATAAAAAGAGGAAAGATTTGTTTGTTTGCTTGTTTGAACAAGGTCGTATTATTTCATATTTTATATAAATCACAAAAACAGAATACAATAATTACAACTAATATTTACGCTTAAATCTATTTTCTAAAAATCTAAGCCGTCACCAGAAGGCAATGTGCCCAGAATGCTGGAAGCATTGCCACGTTGAATGGAATTGAATTCACTTGTTTGAATTGAATAGGATCCGGAACTACTGGACAGATTAGAAAAAAATCACCATTAGAATCCTACATTATCCCTGATGAACATAGGCGATAGAATATTACCCGTGCGAAGCCGGGGCGGACCGCTAGTTCAAGATGATCACAACAAGTTTGCGTGAGGTAGGCATTGCTTAGGTTCTTATAGGTTCGTGGAGTTGTCTTGTGAAAGGCTGTCCATAATGCCTAGACCAGGCTGTGATGGACATCCCCCTCTCTCCTCATCCTCTCCTCCCTACCTAGTTCGTAAAGATAAGAAGTTAAAACAAAAAAATAATAATAGATTCAGGCGTTACTTTGCGGAAATCCATTGCAAAATATAAGGATGAAAATATTTAGTAACAATTCCGCGAAACAAAAAACCTCCGATAAGTTCTAACAAAATGTAGTCCGCGTTGTAGAAGAAAACGACGCCAACTACAAAATGAAAAAATACCTATCAAAGCAAGACGTCAACTAGTTTCGTCTCTCCACGAGACATCATCAGGACACCACAATACTCGACCTTAACACTGAGAGCGCCAAGCAACAACGGCAGAGTCCCACCAGAGATGTTGCCAGTGTTGCCACTCGGAGCTCCGTCCGCGCGCCAAGTGACTTGGCGCGCGGCTTGCTGCTTGAAACAATAATATAAACAATCTGATAGTTTCGATCTCCCTGAAGCTTCAGCGGGGGGTCGGGAATAATAAATAAGGATCCCATCTTATTATCCTCCCAGAATGAAAAGTGTCAAAAAAAGACAAAATACCCAATTGGCTACCAAAAACCGAGTCTTATAGCTAACAGGGAATATAAAATTATTAACGTTATAGAGGAAGGCAGGGCAGGGATTTGCAAAGCGAAATGTGAGTTTTGCGAAAATTGCTACGAATTACATTACGTAAAAACGTGTAAATAATATTATATTTAAGCTGTAGGTAGGAAATAAATAAGATCATGTTGCTGTAAAGGGTGCCTCCCAATGATGAGTTGTAGTAGAAAGGACATTCTTGAGATACTTTACCTTAGGTTAGTGAATTATTTCAAACCAATATTATAAATGCGAAAGTATGTTGGTTACCTCTTCACGTCAAAACTACTGAACGGATCGTGCTGACATTTTGCACAAAGACCCGCACCTACGGTACCTACCGCGCGGTAATGTGAGAGCGCTCTTAGGTACGTAAAGAGACACACACCGGTATGTGGCAAAGGTTTCTTTACGACTGCTTAGAGCGCTCGCATACTACCGCGCGGTAACGTAGGTGCGGTACCGCAAGAGTTTCGCAATGACGTTGTCCGTTGTACGAGATGCGGAACAGATGCGAAACTGTCACGGACTCGCTGCGGACCTCAAGTTGCGGCTCCGCAAATTCGATTCCGCGCGGTAATGTGCGACGGGTGTTATATTGTTTACTAATTAATAAAGTAAATCTGCTGTATGAGCGATATTAGCTCGTTCATAAATATCTTAAAAAAATATGGTGCTTATTTTTCATGAGAAAGTAACACAATTTCCAGCCTCATTCGTAGTCTTAAGTACTACCTAACCCTTCTGAACCTCTCACATCGCTGTCGCTCTCAGATCGGAATTCCATCAACTCGCAGGAGAAAATAAATCAGGTAATTTACAAATGCACGAGTGACGCACGTTTCGGTATGGCACGAGGAATAATCTTTCCTCCTTCTTCACTTCACTACGGACCAAAACACCGTCTTAGGGTGCGTTCCTAATGCCATACATTAGGAACGCGCCCTACGACAGAAAGTATTCGGTAAAAAATTTGCATAGTTCTAGCTGTAGCTAGAACTATGCACATTTTACCCGAAAAAACGCGTGCGAAGCCGTGAACAGTAGTTATATATAAGTCGATTCGACAGGGTTACTTTGTAACAGAATTTTGTTAAGGGCTAATTGATGTAGCTCAACCCTGTCGAGAAAAACATTAATCTGTATTCGTGCCGCGACACTTGAAGCGCTGGAAAATACTAATTACCCGACTACCGACAGGGGCGGGTTATGAGGTTAGCACCCTATGTTTGTATGTTTGTATGTTTGTATGTTTGTATATTTGTATGTTTGTATGTTTGTATGTATGTGGCCAATTTCTTTGTTCCCACGTAGCGCTGAAACTACTGGTTCGATTTCAACAAATTATGTATTGACTGATTCGTCTCAATACCCCGATGGTTATAGGCTATAGGATTTGGGGCTCCGCCCCCGAATAAGCCTACAAAACGCATAATAAAGTTTACGTAGCCGCAGGCTGCAGGCCCCATAGAGAAATATTACAATACCTACGACCTATTTTCATCATGCCTATGCCTATCAAAAATGACCGATTCGTCATTCTATTTTGTCAATGTAAATGTAAATATTTCAAACAAGAGATGAAGGAAAACAAAATCTGATAATTTTATATCATATCAGATATTTAATATGAACCCGAAGCTGGATAAGAATATTTGAAATTCTATAATTTGTGACTGAACAAACAATCATTCGTGGGACACATCAGCGAACTGCGATGGTGAATCGTTACGACATCACCTGAACCTTACTCCATATCATTTGAGGCATATTGATGAAAGAGTCATCAGAACGCCTGGAACAACAGTGATAAAGGTTCCAGTAATGCCGCAACGCAATTCTTTAACTGCGATTTTGATAAACAAAAAGTTTTTCCAGTGCTACCAGTATGCGGTGTGTGATCTTGTGGATGGGTTTTGGGTTGTGGCCGTTTCATTGCGCGTCCTCCTTAAGCTATAGCATGTAATATGTAATAAATTGTGTGCGGTAGAAATAGAAAACATAATATGGAAGATTGAGGAACATCGAGCACCCTACAAGGCAACCACAATCGAAAAATACTAGTAAATACCGCAAATCGTACTATAATTTCAAACATAAGTAGGTACTAGACTTATTTATAATAATAAAGAGTGAATGTGCTAGTAAAATTGTGTGATTATAATATTGTTTTAATTGAGAAACTATAGATATAGTATGTATGTTAGCAAACACAGTTGCACATTACACAGATCAACTAGCAATCGGGAGACTTAAGAGGGCATCGTCCCTGTAAGACAGAAAAACGGGGGGTTGGGGGGGCGGAGCCCCCCCATCTAAAAACATAAAAACGAATATTTACAACAGTTAGTATGTTAGCAAACACAGTTGCACATTACACAGATCAACTAGCAATCGGGAGACTTAAGAGGGCGTCGTCCCTGTAAGACAGAAAGACGGGGGGTTGGGGGGGCGGAGCCCCCCCATCTAAAAACATTAACACGAATAATTACAACAGGTAGTATGTTAGCAAACACAGATGCACATTACACAGATCAACTAGCAATCGGGAGACTTAAGAGGGCGTCGTCCCTGTAAGACAGAAAGACGGGGGGTTGGGGGGGCGGAGCCCCCCCATCTAAAAACATAAAAACGAATATTTACAACAGGTAGTATGTTAGCAAACACAGATGCACATTACACAGATCAACTAGCAATCGGGAGACTTAAGAGAGCGTCGCCCCTGTTAGACAGAAAGACGGGGGGTTGGGGGGGCGGAGCCCCCCCATCTAAAAACATTAAAACGAATATTTACAACAGTTAGTATGTTAGCAAACACAGTTGCACATTACACAGATCAACTAGCAATCGGGAGACTTAAGAGGGCGTCGTCCCTGTAAGACAGAAAGACGGGGGGTTGGGGGGGCGGAGCCCCCCCATCTAAAAACATAAAAACGAATATTTACAACAGGTAGTATGTTAGCAAACACAGATGCACATTACACAGATCAACTAGCAATCGGGAGACTTAAGAGGGCGTCGCCCCTGTTAGACAGAAAGACGGGGGGTTGGGGGGGCGGAGCCCCCCCATCTAAAAACATTAACACGAATAATTACAACAGGTAGTATGTTAGCAAACACAGATGCACATTACACAGATCAACTAGCAATCGGGAGACTTAAGAGGGCGTCGTCCCTGTAAGACAGAAAGACGGGGGGTTGGGGGGGCGGAGCCCCCCCATCTAAAAACATTAAAACGAA
Source organism: Eupithecia exiguata (assembly GCA_947086465.1). Classification (NCBI taxonomy): domain Eukaryota; kingdom Metazoa; phylum Arthropoda; class Insecta; order Lepidoptera; family Geometridae; genus Eupithecia; species Eupithecia exiguata. The sequence goes on from OX352233.1 coordinate 12,074,745, forward strand.
TATTTACAACAGGTAGTATGTAAGCAAACACAGATGCACATTACACAGATCAACTAGCAATCGGGAGACTTAAGAGGGCGTCGCCCCTGTTAGACAGAAAGACGGGGGGTTGGGGGGGCGGAGCCCCCCCATCTAAAAACATTAAAACGAATATTTACAACAGGTAGTATGTAAGCAAACACAGATGCACATTACACAGATCAACTAGCAATCGGGAGACTTAAGAGGGCGTCGCCCCTGTTAGACAGAAAGACGGGGGTTTGGGGGGGCGGAGCCCCCCCATCTAAAAACATTAAAACGAATATTTACAACAGTTAGTATGTTAGCAAACACAGTTGCACATTACACAGATCAACTAGCAGTCGGGAGACTTGAGAGGGCGTCGCCCCTGTTAGACAGAAAGACGGGGGGTTGGGGGGGCGGAGCCCCCCCATCTAAAAACATTAAAACGAATATTTACAACAGTTAGTATGTTAGCAAACACAGTTGCACATTACACAGATCAACTAGCAATCGGGAGACTTAAGAGGGCGTCGTCCCTGTAAGACAGAAAGACGGGGGGTTGGGGGGGCGGAGCCCCCCCATCTAAAAACATAAAAACGAACATTTACAACAGGTAGTATGTTAGCAAACACAGATGCACATTACACAGATCAACTAGCAATCGGGAGACTTAAGAGGGCGTCGCCCCTGTTAGACAGAAAGACGGGGGGTTGGGGGGGCGGAGCCCCCCCATCTAAAAACATTAAAACGAATATTTACAACAGTTAGTATGTTAGCAAACACAGTTGCACATTACACAGATCAACTAGCAATCGGGAGACTTAAGAGGGCGTCGTCCCTGTAAGACAGAAAGACGGGGGGTTGGGGGGGCGGAGCCCCCCCATCTAAAAACATTAAAACGAATATTTACAACAGGTAGTATGTTAGCAAACACAGATGCACATTACACAGATCAACTAGCAATCGGGAGACTTAAGGGACTTAAACCAGTCTCATCGGAGACTATCCACACAGGTGCACTCTATTCCTTCACTCTCATAATCCAATGGCATGGGGGTACCTATATCACTAACTAGCTGCTGTGGTTTTATCTTGATAGTGAAATATCAATTAGGTACAATTTTAGCCCAACTCGGGATTTACCGCTGAACAAACTAGGCAGTCAAGGATTATGGAGAGGTACTAAACTTTCACAGGTTGGTAGCTACTACATAACTTAAAAGAGGCAAATAAAATAAAGTTAAAAACTAAAACCCGACTACGTAAAAGTTATAAACAAGCGTTCAAAGATGTTCCGAATATATATTAGCGATTGAATATTATTCATCGTTACATTTTCATACTCGGTAGTCGGAGGCCCCAAGCTAGGAGCTCTGTATGTACCTAAAAAGGCCTCCGACTACCTGAGTATGAAAATGTAACGATGAATAATATTCAATCGCTAATATATATTCGGAACATCTTTGAACGCTTGTTTATAACTTTTACGTAGTCGGGTTTTAGTTTTTAACTTTATTTTATTTTGAACCAGAATCCATCGAGCGACAACTGGCTCCTACTCCAGATGGAAACTAGGTGCGGCTGGGACTCGAATTTTGGACATATTTTCGTGTGCCTAGAATAGATAGATAGAAAATTCTTTATTGCACACATAACTTAAATATAACAGACAAAGATAAAATGCAGTAGAAAACAAAAATGTGACAATTGGCGGTCTTATCGATACCTACATCTCTGTCTAGATCGGTTTACAATAGTATCCTTGGATACGACTGCCTTATTGGTCTAGCGGTCGCGGGATCAACCGCTGATGATCCCGTGATCAAACCCGGGATCAAATCCCAGGTCGGGCCATAAAAATGCAAGCTAACAAAAAAATTATATAAATAATAGCAGCCCTAACACAGGAAATCGGCGGTGCTGGTCCTGCACCTGACCTCTCTAGGGTCGTGTTGTTGGACTGTCGTACGATTGAAGGAAGAAAGAGAGCTGCATAGCACCCAAATGTTACATTTGGGTGTCAATCAACATATAATAAAAAAATAACAATCCCGTCTCTGATAACAATATCCAATTCGCATGCACCGTACTACTAAATTTTTCCTTCAACATCCATTTTTTGCAGAGACGTGATTTATTTTGTATTCCGTAGATGTTTCAAAACATCTCGTAGTGTTTCTCAAAATCATCATGCATGCCTATAGAAGATTTGCAATTTAACATGTGGACTTGCGTTGTTTTTTTCTTTCCTACTACTTAAAACTGTCGTACAAAAACATAGAAATGTCCTCATTATCTCTCGCAATATCACTTTGCCTTTATTATTCATAGGAAAAAAGTGCCTTGATGAAAAATTCAATTTTCCACCTCATTATGGAAATGCCCTGAAAAAGGACACTTATTCCTTAGTTCATAAAGAAGCTATTTAATTAAATTCTCGAGTGGCCGACACTCACTTTGGAATATACCTGGTGAGGAAAGAAGACTTAGGTATCTATACAGATTAGTTTTCTTTAGCATTCAGAAGTTCAAAATAACCTTCAAGGCTTTTTCTGAGAAAAAATCTTAGCAAAAATACCTGATTCGGAGTCGTACATTAATCACGTAAGGCTTCAAAGCTGGAGTTCGATAAAATCACGAAACATCACAAGGGAGAGGGAAGTGGTGACATAAATCACGTAAAAAGTAGAGTAAAGTAAACATGGTTTTCATTGACATAATAAAGTTTTACAGTCAAAAATGAGTCCATAGGCTCCTGAACTAGTTAAAAACTGTATTTCAGGAGCCAGTGGCTTCTCCAGTTTATAATATCATTTAATTATGTCAAACCAAAATAAATAACACGTTAATTTTACTGAGCAAACAAAATAGAAAAAAGCTTGCAAAAACATTGTGTACACATGTATTTATTTTTACGTTGAACGTACGATTTCTAAACCGAACCGACATTTATCACGGTGTGGTATCTAATTGTCCAGAATTAAATTTTATTATTTCTGTATTTAAAGACAACATTCTGATTTTTTTAATACTTTGCTGTATCAAAAAAACACGTGATCATGGGTATGGGTGTTGTCTAAAATCTCACCACGTCACAAAACATCTCAAAACATTACCAAGGGAAGGGGGGTCTACAGTCTTGCGCCACAGATAAGGTAATGGTACTTTGTAGCGCCCCGCATCGGGACATCCAACAGCACTTGACAGCTGGTGGGGAGTTGGAGTTCGGTATCTCCGGTACACGTGTGGCTGATGGAGTAAACATAATCTAATCTAATTGTACGGCAAAAAAAAAGCATTAGAAAGCAAAAGAAAGCATAAAGATGATTAATAGATGATTAATTGATTAGATTAGATTATCAATTTTATTCTTCAAGCTTTAGAGGATTCTTTATTTTAAGTCGATCTTATTTGGAGAAGGCCTTCACCTTGATATGGGTGCTCAAAAATCACAAAAAACCCTTCATCATCATCATCAGCCTAAAGTAGTCCACTGTTGGACATAGGCCTCCCCTAATGAGCGCCATAGCGCCCTGTCTTCAGCTTGACGCATCCAGCATCTGCCAGCAGTCTTTCGCAAATCATCATCCCACATGGTCGGAGGGCGTCCTACACTACGTTTGCCGAGTCGTGGTCTCCACTCAAGAACACGTTTACCCCAGTGGTTGTCGGTCCTTCTCAAAAAACCCTTAAAATTGGCTAATTTATTAATTGGAAAATGATAAGTAAGTACTTTATTTATTGACATTGCCGAGAAATAATAGGCTTTTTATTTTATTTGATGTTAAGTATTTTGCCACGGGTTTTTCGATCTTAATCTTAGAAAAAAAGAGGAGGTTCTCCACTGGGCTGGTCGTGCTGTGGTTTCTGACAGGCTAACGCCCCACATCGGTTTCGACAGCACTTCAGAGCGCGCGGGCAATCAGAGTCTCCGGTGCAAGTGTGGCTGCAGATCCAAGCGCCGCCGGGCTCGTCGGGACAGCTGCCTTGTTTCACTGGAATTCATAAATAACATTTATTTTACTACACTTTTTTACACGGTATCAGCTCTGGTAGATATAAATGCGCGTTTTAAAAACCATCTGGTACCAAAGCGTGCGCGCTGCGTAATTTAAAACGCCCAATGAGAAAATAGGCATATCTCCCCAAATATCTCCACAACTACCCAATAAGGTTTCCTCGAAGAAATCTCTTTTTCGGGTAGAGTTTCGCCTTTACTTCTTTATGTTTTATTTCGTGTAATAAAGTATTATGAATGACCGGAGCTACGTTACCCGCACATGATTGGGTCATCTCAACTTTAAACGTACCTAAGTTAACAAACCGCCTTTGCGTGACGGGATCCACGCACAAGGCGCCGCCACACTCCGTGGGACAGCACAACTTGTTTCCCTCGCACGGTGTGTCAGGTCCACAGGTGGGCGTGCATTGGTCCACGGACAGCGTGGGCGGGCAGGATCCGCATAGCACTGCGGTGATGAGGGTTGATACTGAAAGAGGGGAAAGGACTTTTTTGATCAAAGGAAATTGAAAGGTGGCCAAAAGTTCAGTAAAATATATATCATTATGAATGTGCGGGTGAACTACGAACCATGTTTGTGTTGGAAGAATACCGACGTTTCTTCCTTTCATAACGAGGGGTGAGTGTGGTTCTAGTCGCGCGCCTTCCAACTCAAGGTACGTTGCTAACCCGCATATATAATTCGTCAAACTACGACAGTTTTTAAAATATCATACCTATGTTTGTATCAGTGTTGCCAGAAGGTTACATTTCTTACATTTTTCGTAACTTTTGACCCCCTCGCGTAACATGTAAGTAATTTTTATATTTATGGCAATTTTCGTAACTTTTGAGAACATCGAGCGAGATTTGTAATACTAGATTTTTATTGCAAACAGTTTACGAACGCAGCCAAATTGAACGTATCTAAAACAGGTGCGTCTAAAAAAGTATTTCACTTCAAGCATTGAACCATGCCTACAAGTTACTTTAGTGTAAAACTAACAGATGACCACCTCGTAGTTTTGGTTCAAACTAATAGAATAAGTTAGGTGATTGACTCTTTCATCATCAGATCCAGGGCGTAGGGACAGGGGTGTGCCCCTAAAGGTTTAGCCAACTCATAGCTTATTGAATGTTTATTACTGCTGACTTTTATCACTTTGATAATGGTAACACAAACACACACACAGCGGCAAATAATAAATTGCGGCTCGCTCCACTCACCTATATTCAGTGGCGGCGTAGCTTGGGTTGGCACCCGGGGCGATTTACTAACAAGCACCCCCCCCCCCCCCCCCCATCCCAAAAAAATGAGAAACAAAAATACTGAACC
>OX352233.1:12080283-12158441 GCA_947086465.1 Eupithecia exiguata
AAATTACGGTGGCTGCAAAAATTGTTATAAAACGAATACAAAATAAGTACCTATCAATGAGTGGAGTAAGCTACAATCTGTTTAAAATTGGTGAGGTATGCTTAGCAAGACAAGTAAGCTTTGACAACGAATGAGTTAAGAATTAGTTTTTTGACGATTTACAACAAAATAGGGCATAATACAATACCTCATAATTGCACTCCAACAGGGCAGGGAAAGACTAATACAGATTATGTTGCATGTACAATGCCTTATCGCTTTGAGTGATCTCTGCCAGGCAAACTTTATACACCAGACTTTAAAGTATTCAAGTATTTATTTTGCAACCACAATAAAAAAGTACGGCGAGCGAAGCGAGCCGCAATTTTTTTTTATATGTCTGTGCGTGTGAGTTTTCGGTATCACCCCTTACGATTCGGATTTGAAGTAAGTAGTGAGGGGTGCCGAGATGGCACCCCTTGGAGCGCGGTACCCGGGGCGGACCGCCCCTCCGCCCCCCCCTTACGCCGCTAGTGCCTATATTACTGGTAGAAGAACTCAATAGCTTTATTTTTTTATACTCGCCGACATTATTTGTATGCCTGTATCTGGCCTCGTTTGTGGTCAGTTTGGTGAACACTGCAAAAAATCTAAGAAAACAACCAATATTCGCGGCTCTTTCCGCTCGCCTAATGAGTGCTATAAAATAATAACAACATTTATAGCTTCTGGCTATGGTCCAGGACCCAAATCCCGTTGTATGTCACTTCGAGAAATTTGCAAAAAAAGCGGCTCGATCCACTCGCAGATGTCATTTTTGCCTTCTGGCTGCGGTCTGGTACTCAACGCTCGTTTGAGATCAGTATGCAAAACATTGTAAAAAACTAACAACCGTATACCTATACACCAAAGAAGAATTTATATTTCACCATTTTGCTGACATCAATTTGCCTCCAACTCTAAAAACGCGTAAACTCCTCCGCTCGTTTAAGTCACTTTAGGGGCTCTGATCGTATGATTTGTAGATATGGCTACGAGTTGAAGGATATTTAGGTTTCAGGTTTCGCCGAGCGGACGTGGAAAAAAAAAGTAACTTTTGCAGAAAAAATGTAACATTTCAGGACACGAAACGTAACTGACGACTCAAGGGCCCTGGCAACACTGGTTTGTATGTAAAAGACTGTTATCTTTAAACATCCATTCACTATTATTGTTTTCCTTAGCACCGTACGAAATTGAGAGAGAGAATTAAGTTAAAAGACAAGTAAATCGTAATGGGTGCTGATTAAACTGACTTGTATTTATTACGAGTAGCATTGTTCTCCTCTAAAAATCTACATTGTCTTCTGAATTACTAAGTCAGCCACCATCAATGCGCATCTACAAAATACTATCTTCTGATTTCCCCGTGGCTTAGATATAAAATTACAGGTTGGTTTCCGTGGCCCAAAAAAAAAACTATAATTTTCCCATTCGTAATTTGTCATCAATGATCAAACCGTGGTTTTAGGGCCCTATCTCATTAGGACAGCATGGTGGCCCACCGGTAGTGCCACCGTGGTGTCTTGCTATCAAGCGAGAAACACAAACAAAACCTACGGGGGTTTTGTTTAGGTGTTTCTCGCTCTCTCGCTCTCTCGGGCGAGTACAGTAAGTACAGTTAATGGAGAGTACCTCACCACCCGGTGTGTACAGTTGACAGATGGAAAGTACACTCACCACCCGGTGAGTGTACTTTCCATCTGTCAACTGTACACATTTTGTTGGTGGCGCGACTGGTGGAGCCATCATGGTGTCCTAATTAAATAGGGTCCTATTCTCCGTTTTAGAATGGGGCACGTTTAAACTCCCGTTGCCCTCATAAGAGAAAACGAAGCCACTTCCGAACAAAATTCCCACAACTGAAATCACCAGCCCAAGTAAAATCACGCGCAAATTCTACTTAAATCCAAGCACAAGTGCACCCCCATCGGTATTTCGTGTAAGCACTTTGGGAATTGTGAAGCCAATTCCTCGATAGATGTCCATATTGTCCGACCGATGGGTTCTCTTGGGACCTGTACCGTTATTTGTCTTCTATGATAGCTATTTTGATAGAGTTATATGTACGATTCATGAATATTAGTCTCTGAAATTTGTCTGGAGAATCTGAACCCTTTCTGCTAAGACATAAAGATCATACAAGCTGTAATCAATTCATTGCTGTGCCAATAACACTATACATGACGCTCTGACGAAAAGCGGACAAATATGTTTGACAATAAATCAACTTGATTGAGCAATGAACGTGCATGTTAAAACACGCAATTTGCGCTAGGTATTGCAAAACTCTAAGGTCTACTGAAGCTGTTTCAATTGTTAAATGGGTCAAACCTTACTCTATTATAGAATACTTACTAATATAAAATACTTATTCCAATAGAGAATGGAAATATAGAAGGCGATGCTACCCGCAGGATATCCATTAGTCGCCTCTTATGACACCCGCGGGAAGATGTTATGTGCTGCAAATTCCAAATCAGCACTACGCGGCCTTTCAACACCTTATTGCACATAGTTTTAAAAGTATTGTTAAAGTAAAGTAAAGAAAAAGATGACTATGTTGTCCGAAATAAAAGAATTTTATTATTTATTATAGGGGTCGAAAATGGTCTGAACTGCTTCGAGAAAAGGATGGTACGGCCGTGCCGCTTTTTTGCTCGACTCGGCGGAGGCACTGCCGTGCCCTCCAGATTCATAACTAATAGGCACTAATATCATGTGTATCTAGGTGTTAATCTAGGTATTGTTACCCGTGGTCGAAAGACTGTCTTCCGTACTAGTTAAGCACTGTATTGCGGCAAGAAGTCTTGCTCTACCCCAAATGGTAGGCGTTACAACTCTTAAGACAAGTGATAAGTTAGTTAGAAATAATAAAATTATAACTATGAAAATTTGTTTACGTCTGCAAAAGTCTTGGTATAACCAAACTTCTATCCAACATGTAATAACTTATCCAACTTATTCAAAGGTTATCAACAGAGTTATCATAAACATCTGCCAAGACCAACTTCAGCAGCCGTGTCACACAGAACATGTGATACTATTTTATCGAATTACAACCTTAATTCGATAAATTTTTACATCAAAACTTCAAGATATATAGCAGTTGTGTAACTAAAACAACATATACCAAACGCTTAACGCCCCATATTCTAAAAAGGTGTCTCAATCCAATTAACTTAATCCAAACGCCCCAAATTATAATTGCCCCAAAACTGGCAACAATCATAAAAGATCATTAAATACACGAAACTCACCAATTAGAGAACAATACAGTGACATTTTACTGGATTTAGCTTGATAATCTCTCTGGCTTACAATAATGGAAACGTGAGATTTACGACGAAAGTTCAACGTTCTATATTTTCTTCTTCGATCCTTTATTCCACTATTGGCACAAACATAATACAGCAATATCGAACTGGCCACTGATAAAAATTCACTCTTATATCGAATAAAACATGAGTAACAAAAAAACAAGAGAAAAACGATTGAATCAAGTTATTTTCTAGAAACAAATGAATGGCGGATGTACAAGCACATTTACTTCATGAGTTTCCACCTTAGACAGGAAAAAAACTCTGATTTAAACTAATGTCTGATCTGTCTGATCTAAACGTCTTTCAAAATACAATTCCTAGATAGCAAAGCACTTCTTGCTTCATAAGATCACGCGACACACAGCTCTGGAGAGTGACTGACTTATTTTGTGAGGAGTTTATTATAGCCTTTTCATATTATGTCAGTACCTTAAAATAAGTATGAGCAAACAGGATAACTTGAGATAAATTACAAGAATTGGTGTGTTAACTTAGTGGAATAAGCGAGTATCGAGGACATTTAAATATAGGAGTGTTCGGTGAATTAAGAAGGATAAATTATTTTATTTAATAGTATTTATATTGATATTATTTCAAGTTACTATTATGTTCAAGAAAGTAAGTACTTACTTACCTACCTGCTGACACTGACATGAAACAAACTTCGTAACCGCCCATGTTAGCTACGAACAGCGTAGTAGGTATAGTCATGCTACGTATAGCGTAGGACTGCTACGAACTGTGTAGCCATGCTACGTGCAAAGTAGGCTTACTACGAACAACCTACAGCAGGCCTACGTTACACGAAGTTTGACGTCTACACGTCAAACTTTGTGTAATGTTGCTGCTACGCACGACGTAGCCATGCTACGAGCAGCGTAGGCTTGCTACGAACGATGTAGACGTCTAACTTCGTGTAACGTAGGCGTGCGTGCTACGAACTTAGTTACCACACGCCACACGCTTCATTTGGCGCAAACCTGCTACGAACATTGTAGCCACGCTTCATGCAGCGGAGGGCTGCTGCTCCGAATAGTGTAGGGCGAGAAGAACCCCTCCGAGCGGTGGTGTAGCTATGCCATGTTGAGTGCTAAACGCGTATCTTTTCTTAGTTCTCATTATTATTCTTATCTTCATATGTTTTTTATCTGCACTGTACGTGTGTAGTACAATATTCCGAAGAACAGTGATAATGATAACTTCAACCGACTCGAAAACTGAGGACTTGTACCTAACAGGTCCTCAGTTATCGAGTCTTGTACCGAGTTGGAACAGCCGCTAAACAATTTGTATTGGGTTAAATACGTGCTTGGTGCGTATTCCGTGCTTCAGTTTTTGGCAACAACAAAAAAAGATAACTTCAGGTTAGGGGTCACTTATGATAACTTTTTGTTATTTCATTTTTTTTTCAACTAACGTTCAAGAATGAATGAATGAACGATATGTTCATTCAGTCTATACAGTTACTTTGACTGGTATTGACATAGATTTGTGAATATTTGATCTCAAGTTATCATTGTTAGCTACAGGTCACCGGGGCTTATCATTGGACCTTGAATATGAGTCTAGCAAGGTCACCACATCAAGTGATTGGTCGCATTATCTGCATACTTGGGTTTGGGTATGATAACTAACAGCGAAACCGGAAGTTATTCTTACACGCTAAGCTTTCTGTCCTCCGGTCAGGTGGAATGACAATCTGCGAAAGACGCAGGCAGATGCTGGATGCGGCAAACTGAAGACAGGGTGCTCTCCCGCCCATGTCCAGTAGTGGACTAATATAGGGCTGATGACAATTTTGTTGATTACTTACTTCCATCGGCTTCGCACGCAATATTCCCAAATTCAAGATGCCTACTTATTATTTAAGTCAGATTATATCAAAACGTCTGCCGAATTTTCACACCCAGCATCAGTGAAGTAGCTTTGGAGATCTTTGGTAACAAACATGTACATCACAAACGTTCGGCTCAAAATTTAGTATCTATTTATTTATTTAATTCGTTAAATTATTAGTAGAACGGTCAAAAATTGCGTCGCATCACTCGCTAATCATGGTCAGAAGTTATTTGACAATACCACCTAGGTAATCCCAAATAGCAAATTTATTCACGAAAGAAGCATGAGTACGCAATATCTGAATCATGTTTCTAAGCGCCTGCTCATTTTTAAGAGCTCCTATTAAGCTTTGCTATTCAATATTGCACGTTAGGCAAATCAACGTCATCAACGTTGATGTAAGGTAACCATTATTTGCGTGAATAATTTAAAGTTGGTGTGATTGTCTTTTGTTTTCATACAATTAACCACGGTGATGACACAAATCTTTTACTGGAAGCAAAGTACGGCTGCAGAACTCAACGTGTCTCTTGCTTACTTACGAAATTACTGTTTTCGGACGAATTTTATGATTTAGATGGAAAATGTACTTTCGTCGTTCCAAATTGAAACCAGCTACACTTACGAAATTTCAGTTTTCATTCGATTGCAATACCGCTCGGACGAAACAAAACAAAATTTCATAATAGGTTTAGCCTTATACGAAGAACAAAAGACGATCGCACTAGCTTTCAGTTATTTACCTACAAGTTACTCCTAAATTTAAAACCAGGCTTATCCCTTCACAGATAACGTCGGAAATGTCCACAGGTGTGTGTTATTAATCGCTTTTAGGAACATTCATCACGTTGACCATCTAGGTAATAAATTAACGTTTACGGGTTTTTGAAAATGAAAAAGTATTTAAAAGGGTAACAGTTAGAATTGTACCTATCACTGGAGAATGGATATTTTAACCGCTTAGGAAAGCGGTATAAATGTGAGACTGTTTTGCCCAACTGTGGGATGAGTACTACTAATATTATTAGGCGAATTACTTATTATGCGAGATGATGGTAAAAGGCCTGACGGACCATAAGAATAGTTTTTTTTTAAGTTTATTTCCAGAGGGCTTAAATAAACACCTATAAGAACTTAACATTACATAATTAAGACTTCAGTGGTGACAATTTTAGGTGGTTATGAAGGTTAACAATGACCCCCGCACTTGGCTAGGCCTGTTTCGCGGGGTATCGAAAACATAGTTTGTTTGCCATCTTAAACGGAAAAAAGGTAGTACACTAACAAATTAAGAAGAAACAAAGGAGATGAGTGCTACGAATACTAAAAACCTATTATAAAGCTAGAAATAATGAACACTATCAAGTTAAAACTAAGTTAACGTTATATAATCATGTTTTAAATTAAATTAGACGACCAAGAAGCGTGATAAAAACAGTTTTATGGTATGACCCTGATTCCTGGAGCTAAAAAAATACCTGAGCATCTGGTCGAAGCGACGCGTGAACCGAGAGTGGGTGAGTATCTGGCGCAGCGCATCAGCATTGCCATATATAGCGGGGTAATGCAGCCAGCCTTGGAGCCAGTCTTGGACTCACTTCCGACTGGTACCTATTGATATGGATCAGTTGAGCTACATGTAGGTTGTTTACAACAGGCTGCAGTTAGCTCAATAGTTTTAATTGAAAATACTAGTTCTAATTGGTTTCTATTAATTGATTGTAATTTTTTTGGTTAATAAAGTGTTTTTGTGTTTAGTTACCATTTTATTACCTTTAAAGCTTACGCTGAGTCACCGGCTGGTGATTTACGACGAGACGAGACTATTGTTATACGATTCGTAATCGTCTTTCAGTTTTTAGTTAGTTATATTTAAACTAGCAGCGCCTTGCGATTTCACCCGCGTAGTTCCCGTTCCCGTGGGAATTCCGGGATAAAAAGTAGCCTATGTTCTATTCCAGACTATAGTCTGGAATAGAACATATAATCTATCTCTGTGCCAAATTTCAACCAGATCCGTTCAGCCGTTCTGGCGTGATAAAGGAACAAACATCCATCCATCTATCCATCCATCTAAACTTTCACGTTTATAATATTAGTGAGAAGTGAGATTTTGTTTTGTGTGACTGAATATTTCCTTCTTTATATATTTTTTTAGTTCAGCTAAGATAACATCAACATATTGAATCTACTTTTCTTATTCGGCATAGGTACATCAAGATGATAACATTGATGATAACTCACATGAATACTTATCAATCCGAACTTGAACTCACATCTCTAAAAACTTCGAAACCTGTTCGCTCCATCAAAAGGTTCGTTCCTACACATGTAGAATCTATCCTAGGAAATCTCCGAATCAACGAAGCCCGTATTACAGGATTATCCCTTCTGAATGAGCATTGGACCACAGACAACATGGTACTGACTGGAGTCCCTTTCAATAGAAACCATCAGTTTAATAGTCGGTTGAACTGCAGCGCTTGATTTTATTATTATAGCTAAGTATTATGTTTTTCTAGACTTCGCTCTCATTGTAGGTACCTGGATACAGCTTCCTATTATTACTATTAGGTATTAGAAAAACAACAGGGGGCGAACCTAACGGGGTTTGTTGTGAAACTTTATGATACAATAAATAATATCCGTTATTGGTCGTAAGAAAAACATGTATTTTAAGTTTATCTAGAATAAGGACTGTGGATTTTGTTACGTAAATAAATAAATGTAAATAAATATTGCTGGACAATTCACACAGCATTATCTGCCCCAAGCTAAGCAGCTTGTGTTATGGGTACTAGATAACTGATATACATAATTCAATACATAGATAGATATTTTTTAGTATACATAGAAAACGACCAGAACACCCGGAAAAAATACCTGCAGATAGTACAAATATTTGTCCCAAGGCGGGAATCGAACCCGCAACCTCCTGCGTCGCAGGTGGACCTTCGCCCACCGCGCCACAGAGGTCGTCATTCAATAAGTACCCACTCGTGGGATAATGGTAGTAAGAAACAAACAACGCCAAATCTACTGAACTTTCTTCAACTAATCCTGGAAAACACATGCGAAGCCACGACCTTAAATTTTGAACTTGATTTTAGCTACCATTAGATAGTTATCTCCTTAATAACACACTGGCGGCGGCGGCGGTTTGCGGCGCACTCGCCCCGCTCCACTCGCCTGGCTCTTACAGTTTATCACAGTAGAATGCGAACATTCTAAAACACAACACAACCACAAAATACCTGTCTAACTACATCTAACCCTAACTACAATGAAGACATGATGTATGGAATCTCTACCCTCAGAATAGCTGGTCCCTTCCGGAATCCCTGTAGCCGCGTAGCAACAAACACATTGAGATAATAACATTACGGCTATAACTACTTGGAACTTGGTAGAAAGGGACTGCATTAGTATAGGGTCTCTCGATATGCTGGCTTTGTATCTACATTATGGTTAAGGTGGAAACAGACTGGTTTCACGTACACGACGACGCATCCTGAGATCTGGACGCTTGAACTTGTATGAAAACAGATGGCCTAGACGCCTCGCCATGCCATCCAACGCTGACTACATTGCGTCTACGTACTTACGTGGCGTGGGGATCAGTCTGTTTCTAGCTTTAGTCTCTGGCAAGGTTTTTTGTGGAATCAGGTTGACTTACCTTGGTCAATCCATCAATGCTTACGAGCATTGACCGATGGACGGTCAATAAAACAAAAACGTTAAAATTGTGTACAGAACATTTATTTTATTGGAATGTATGTTAATAAATAAACCCTGCAAATATACAATACTTTATACTCTAAAACAAATACAATTTCAATTTGATCACAGTGTTTTGATTCAGTTACTACGACGATTTCAAATGACCTACAAGGCCTTATGAATTTCTTATACTCATTGTTATTTGTGTCGAAATAAACATAAAAAGACCCCAAAGCAAGAATGAGCCGTTATAAATCACACTAATATTGTAAAGGCGAAAGTTTGTATGTATGTGTTTGTTTGTTACTCCATAACGCTCAAACGACTGAACGCATTTGGCTGAAACTTGGTACCAGTATAGTTTATATCCTGGATTAAAATATACAGGCTGCTTTTGATCCCGAAAAAATGCAATGTTCCCGTGGGATGACCAAATGATCCAAAATATTTTTTACGTGTAAAACAACAGCTTGTGCATCTATCTATATGTACATTTCTGTGTCAATGTGTCTGTCTGTCTGTGGGTTCGTAGCTCTCCAACGAATTAACCATATTTTCTATTTATGTTTTACTAATCAACAAAACACTACGATATCATAATAATGCTGAACCAAAACGCTGCAAAAAAATCACAAAACTCTTTAAACTCCCTTTCCCCCAATAAAATTATCATCCTTCACGTGAGAGTTAGCAATATACCCATCCAGCCATTTTGAAATAACTGGTATGTTCTCATTGGACCACCTCGCTTCTTCCTTGATGTTCTTCAAGTTCTTTTCGATGATGTGTTCAGCTGAACCAAACTGACCTGCGTGGGCGGAGTAGAAGATGGAGACCAGATCTTGACCTTCGGCGGTTTTGAAGCCAGAGGTTGCGGAGGATATGAGGCTGTCCCACAGGTTGTGGTTGCTGCCATACCTGCGAAGATTTATGATGAACAAACAAAACTTGCATACGATTTACATAAACCAGAAAGAGCATTATACACTAGCCAAACTCGATGTAGAATGTTTGTAGACAAACCGCCCATACATTACCGAAAATTCACTCTGTTGCAGTGTCTTTTTATACGCAATTTACATAACTTGATTATGTCGATATGAGATCCTTCCTTCATTTAATATTGCTAATAATTATATTTGAAACTTGACGCCAAACAAGTGAGTTTCAGTTATTTGTGTCGTGGTTTGTTTACAAATATTCTACATCGAGTTTAGCTAGTGCATAGGTTAGTTATACAAAGTTTCACTCCGATCGATCTATGGTAAGTAAGTATATTCGTTTCGACGTAGAGGACTAACGTGCATCTAAAATTTAGCATATATTGTAGTAATAATTTGGATCAGATCTAAAAAAAATCCGTTGTAAATAATTTGAGTCGAATAACAGATGGTATAAAAATGTGTAGTATCAAGAATTTTATACATTAATTATTAAGAATTAGTTATATTGTAAAAAAGTAAAACGCGCTTACAATAGCAGCAGACTGGGCAATAGAGAGTGAAGAAAAGGAGATAAGAGAGAAGGGATTGAAGACACAAAACTCAACACTCAGTGCTTTATTTCCTTTAGACCTTACAGGACTCTTGGACACGTCACAAAACTCAGATTACATAAGTAAAACTAGGAAATAAAGTGATCACTTTGATTTTTTGTCCACTTCAATCTTTTTAAGGTAAAGTAAAGAAGCGAACAAGAAACCTTTACCTTGTTAGAATGTTAGTTTTCGAGTTGGAGCAAAACTCGTCCCAAGCTTTTTTATCGTCAAGATAATCTGATATTTTGTAGTAAGACATAGACATAGAATTATTTGAATTTATTCATTGATAGTTTTTGCAACTCACTTGGAGTTTTGTTGTAGAAGCGAACAAGAAACCTTTACCTTGTTAGAATGTTAGTTTTCGAGTTGGAGTAAAACTCGTCCCAAGCTTTTTTATCCTCTAAATAATCTGATATTTTATACTAGCCTTTTTTACAAAGATTTTTTTTATACATTCCGGGGAGAACATGAAACAAGGGCAATTAACTTACTTATCCTTCAAAAACTGGAAGTTCTCATTCAAATGCGCCAGCAGGGTCGTATACCCATCAAAGTTAACAGACAGTATATTGAAGATCAAGAACAGATCAGTCTCAGTAAAGTTTCCATTTCCCTCCATCAAGGTGATATTCAACAGTCTCTTGATCTTGGAACTGCTGATGGGGCAGCCAGCGAGGTTCTTGAGGAGATAGGTCCGCTCGCTTTGCTTCCTGGAGGGGGGGAAGTTGATGACCCTCTGGAGGCCGAAGTCCCACTCCTTAGCGGTGCCGTATTTGAAGACCGGGCAGATGTATTGGTTTGATACACTGGGGAGGAAAAAAACAGCGATACTGTCGATACAACTAAAGTAAGGCAGCCTCGTTCAATCAAAAACTAAAAACATAATTCTGGTATAGGAATTAATTTGTTGACATTCGTTTGCTGAAAAAACAGAGTATGGTGATATATTTTTATATCTACCAACTATATTTTCTACTCATTTTCTACGCGAATAAATGAATTAAAGATTGAATTTGTGATAAATCATTGTTTACATAACACCCACCTTGCGCTCGCACCATACAACAATGGCGTGCTAATATTTTTAAAATAGGTACATAATGAATTACAATTAAATCATAGAATTAAATTAAAACAAGTATTTACAATTGAAACTATTGAGCTAACTGCAGACTGTTGCAAACAATCATCAGGTAGCTCAACTGATCCATATAATATAATACCAGTCGGAAGTGTCCCCATATGACGCTAGAAAAAAAACATCATAAATGTAATATATTATATTTATAGGCAGGGTGTCAAATAAATATAATTTATATTAATAACTAATAACTGTAAGTAAGTAAAGGGGGAAATAAACTAAACGATTTAATACAAAATTTGGTCAGCTTCCAAAATACCAAGTCTTCCAGTTCTACTTGTTGAATACCCACCCCTGACAGAAAACCTTTCTATACATATGATAATCTCAAAAATTAAGTTGCTCGGTTCAGAGCAATCCATTTATAACCCAAATCTTTCTCAGCCAGTGGCCACGGTGAAAAGATTTGGTCCTCATTATAGCTTGATTGAAACGTTATTTTTGGAACAATACGAGGTCGGATTCCAGGGAAACGAGAGGGAATCGTTTTGTGAATTGAATATTGTGGCTGAAAAACAATTTTCACAGCAAAAATTATTTTCGTAATCGATGGGCATAAAATTACGTAAACGAATAATAGACAATAATCGATTAGAGATGATATAGGTACCAAAAATGGTAGGTATAAAACAATTTCAAAATTTACTACCTGGACTCTGAAGAGGCTAAAAACCTCAATTGAAAAATGACTGTAGGTATTCTCACGTGTCAACATTATGATTGAGTGATTTTTCGTTTCAGAAGGTTCTACCACAAAATCAACAAAAATAATCGCAGAAAGCACATAGCGCCCCAATTTAGATCTGATGAATCACTTCGATTCACCCTCTGATATTGGTACACCAATTTCTTAGTACTTACGGGTTTCCTTCATCAGGACTCTTGGTCTGCATCCAATTCCCGTACAGATCCTGTGCCTCCTTGATGCAGGGCTTGTACCCAGCCTGGCAGAGGAAGTTCTTTGTCAGCGTGCGAAGGTTGGTCTTCCAGCTTTCCTCATTTTCCACCTCTTTTTTCTTCAGTTCTTCGTATAGTGGGCTGAGAAGGAGTCTGACGTATTTCTGTAAAAAAAGGTAAATTATTAAGGTCTTTTCGTCATATGAGTAGGGAAAAAAGTGTAATAAAACTTTTTCGATGTCATCGAAACTAAATTCCAAAGGTTTCGTGATCTTCAAGGATGCGTACGTATAGTTGGAAGTCAATTGATAAGAAAGAAATAAAATACAAAAATACAAGAACATAAATACTAGTTAAGAATTAATATTTACAATTTGAAACAGTTGATCTAACTGCAGCCTGTTGCAAACAATGCGAAGGCCCAACTGATCTATATTAACAGTAGGAAGGAAGCGAACCAAAGACGACCAAAGGTAGTACGGACACCGAAGACGGACACTGAGCTATTGTTTTGCTACGATCAGGTTTATCCCTCGACACAGAATCGATTAGGTACATCTGCAGATGCACAGTTATAGTGAGTTTATTAAAATGTTTGAAGGTTATGTAGGTATACGTATGTAGTGTAAGTATTATTGTTTTCTTTTATTTTAATTTTTTCGAGTACCACCATGTTTTTTGTTCTTACATGTCCACTCCATCCCAATGTTGCCTGGAAGAAATCGCTCATAGCGATAAGCCCGCCTTTGTGCTTACGTACGTCTACTTGTAGCATTTATTTGTGTACTGTTTTCTGTGTTTGAAAGAATTACCTATCTATCTATAAAGTAATCGTAACACACCTTAAACTTATCCTGAACACACGGACAAATCTGCCTTCCAACATGATCGATCATCGTAAACATGGAGTCCCAGACCAAATGACTTCTCTCCTCTTTCAAGAACAACGTCATATTCAGCGCTGTCGCGAAGGAAAGCTCTCCAGCGAAGGCGAGGTTCCACGCGTCATGGTGGAGCTTGGCACGAGTCAGTTCGGGAATGGTGGTGCGCTTGCTGCTAAGGAGGTATTGGGAGAGGAGGTGCCAGTTGTGGGTGTCGTAGTTTACTGGGAATGGCGCTGGAACAATAGAACTGGTATGATTTTGTGTATCTAGGTTGTATCCAGTTTAAGTTTCTACACTGATGCCTCTTATGCATACATTGACCTGATGCCTTTCGGTAATGGAGTTTGGTCAAATTCATTAAATAGGTTAATAAAATAAATAAATAAATAATGCAGGACAATTCACACAGCATTATCTAGCCCCAAGCTAAGCAAAGCTTGGGTTATGGGTACTAGATGACTGATTACATATTACAATACATTACATAGAAAGATACTCGTATTTTTTATACATAAAAAAACGACCAGAGCACCCAGAACAAATACCTGCAGATCCTACAAATATTTGTACCAAAGGCAGGAATCGAACCCGCAACCTCCTGCGTCGCAGGCGGACTTTCGCCCACCGCACCATAAAGAAAGAAAAGAAAAGAAAGAAAGAAAATACATTTATTGGCACACACACAATAGGTACATTAAAAATATACATAGCATAAAAAAATAAAAACATAATTACCTCTAATAAATATAAAGGTCGTCAGTAGGTTTTTAATTTGTTTCTAATCGATTAGGAATCGATTGAGGATTAAGAACTGCAGCATAAAAGTCATCGTCATTTGGTGAAGAGTTTAATACAATACTAGAAAACATACTAATTGGTTTTTGGAAAAAAAAAACATAAAAGTAGGAGACAAAGTAGTTACCGATTTCTTCAGGATTGACAATAACAAACTGATCTTTCCCCGGCATATTCTTTATGGTTAGTTCCTTATCTTTCGTCCAGACTTCTGGCGTAGTCTTCTCAAAGTTCAGTTTATCTTGTTTGATGATGACGAGTGGGACCCACCACGACATGTGCTCTGCATCGGGAACGTCATGGGGTCGCTCGCGGAGGTACACTTTCTAGAAGGTAATGTTAGGACCGTTACCCCAGAGGTGTATGCAATAGGTAAGGGATGAGTGACAATGTGAATAATTTACTGGATTAACTTGAAGCCGTCATAAATTTTAATGAATGATATTTTATTTATCCTACAAAGTTCCAGTTGTAGTGAGTGTGTTACATACCTTATCATTAGGAACGAATTAACAACAGTAAAGCCAATCACACTAATTATGTTAAGTCCAAGGAGATAAAAATGATAATAAGATTAAATCACTAAATTGTATTTAATTGTGCAAATTAAAATGATCGAAGAATATTTCATGAGACACCTTACAGTAAACTGGAAGAGGTAGTCTAATAAGTGAACGCTCTATTGTTTAAAATCCTGACCTGAGTAGCCACTAACAAGTTTTTCTCATAGTTCCTCTCAATATTGACGACAGGCAGCCTGTCCTTGTCAATCCAGCTCTTAGCAACAGTCTTGGTGTCCACGTCAGCAGGCATGGTCTTGTCTTCAACAGCGGCGGAGCTCAGGGCGCTCCAGATGTCATCGCCGGTAAAGGTTTTAAATTTACTGCGAAAAGGGCATAATAGATTAAAACTGGAAGTTTTGTCAAGCAAACGTTACAAACCTTTAATAAAAAGGAAAGATAAGCAAATTCAAATCAATGAACTCGGCTGTTTTTAAAAGTATTTGTTGGTCTCTTTCCGACTTTAAAACATTACTGAAACCAAACATAATGATGTTTGTTACAGATATAGTATATCTAATGTGATAAAAATGAACATTTTAGAATTATCATCATCACTTGTGTACTACTAGACATGTGCCTCTCATGTAATGAATGAGGCGCGATAAAGCGCCGTGTCTTCATCTTGCCGCATCCAGCATCTACCTAGCAGACTGTTGCAGCTTATCAACCAACCTGGCCGCGGGGAGTCCTGGTTCACCAAGTTAAGAATAAGACCTATTAAACGAAAGAAACTTACCGAGACTCCAAAAAGCTCTTGATCGCCTTCTTAAAAGTGTTTCCACCAATAGTATAATTGAACATGCGGAACAGAAGCTCCAGCTTCGTACACGCGGTCTCTTGCTTCATGCCCGTGATGCGGGAGTGAGGGTAGCGCTTGCTGAACTCATAGTAGAGGGAGTATAGGACTGTGAGCGGCCATTTGCCTTCCATTTCTGAGCCATGGTTTATCTAGAACAGAGATCGGAATCATTTAATTTAACTTATGTTATTCCACAGCTGGGAAATTGTCTCCCAAAACTCTTATAGGAATCGCGCCAAATTCCTTCCTCCGTATTAACACTAAAAAATCATAGAAAATCATTGAAAATTTTGACACATCATCTGATTTAGATCTTTGTAATTTTCCGAGGGAGTTTCCCTGGGTTTTCAAAAGATCATTTTCAAACGTTTGTGGGCTTCAATACCAGTTCCATAGGTCCGAAGACGAAGAACTTCACATCTAGGTGTCCTGTTATAATTATCAATCTCGTCTTTGGTGGTGATTGCATTACGAATTTATTTAGACTACGAAAACGTTCACGTCATTAGTCTTACCTGGAACGCAGTCTCAGCCGCGATATACCCAACCAGCGCTTTGTTGAGATGCGCGTCTGACCACCAGGCGGGCGTTGTGAAGGCACCGAGCCATTGATAGGAGATCTCCTGAGCTAGTTGGAGGTAACCTTTGTTGGTAAGGTCGCTCTCTCTGGAAAACAATGGCAGATTTTAAATATTTGTCTTTAGGTTCTTTTTATAAAGGCCGTATCCATATTCTTCAACTCGATCATGCCAACAGTCACCCTGTTAGCAACACGGGAATGGTACCCACCCAACACTAAACAGTAGCGATTAGCAATACCAAAAATTCAGGAGGTACCGATATGTCATAGCGGCTATGAGCGACCAATTGCAGTTCTATGATTCAATATTTGGTGCACATAATTTTTGGCTAGCCTTTGGAGAATCCAAAAAGCTGAAAAAATCCGTGCATCATTTTAAACCTTTCAAATGACATTCAACTTGAGAAATAAAAAGACATGAAGTCACGTTGCATTCATCAACTGTCGTCGCTCAAAAAATTCGCTTTACCAAAAACCATTCTGCTCATGACAAGGATAACCAATCACAAATCACGTCCATTGATCAACAAGAAGCCGCTACAATCGCGGGACAATGCCTGTCTGGAGCGGCCTTGGCTGCCTGATGGCTATTGTCAGATCGTTGCTAGTTGAGGGGCCCGATATTTCGGCGGACGCGAAGACTTTGGATTTGGATTCTAGTGGGATTTCTTCAGTGTTAGTAGTGCAATTTTGCCTCTTTTGTAAAGATTTGAATACATTTAACTGCAAAACAATATAGCGGACGCAAATTTATAGAAATAAAAGTACTTACCTAAGTACGTCCTACGTCCTACTGACGTCTGACGTCCTAAAAAATAACACTACCTATTTGTAAGCTTTTATTCAGTTATTTCTGGATGTTGAAGAGCAGTAGGTTTTCATACCGAATTGCAATGACGTGTTTTATACAAAGCACATTCTTTCTTACAGAAAAATATCACCATTTACCATCTCTGTCTCTGCTCTGATGACGATGAGTAAATTATTTTCAGCCGTAGTCAGTCATTATAAATTTAATAATCATCAGCATAAGGTAAGACATTGGTCTCTCCTAATTAGCATCCTGCCCTCAGCTTGCCGCATCCAATATCAACTCTCCAATAAACTTACTTGAAAATAATAAGCCCCCAGTTATCAGACGGCTTGACTCCAGTATAGGTCGGTAAAGCGACGATGTCCAACTTCTTCAGCGGCAGAGGAACTTGCCAGATGCTCTGCAACTTGCCGAAGACGTCATCCACTTTGTTGTTAATGTCTCCCAGGGCCTCCTCGTACTCTGGACGGGCCCATACTCGGAGGACTGATTGAGGAAATATGGTTTTTATTTCAGTATAAAAACTATCGTAGTTTGACGAATTTATTGTGAATGTTGTAAGCGGGCGGGTTAACTACGAATCTTTTTTGTTTGGATTGTGATAAAACGTCGGTGTTCTTCTCACACAAACAAGGTTCCTAATTGCACATTGGATTATTTTAACTTGTGACGACTGCAACTCTTTGAGCACAGTTCTTTGAACCTACAGAATTGCAAAACATACCCAACCTGTTTTTGGTTCAAGAATCAAGGGATAATCATTATTCTGAGTTAAAATTGGAGAAAAGGCATATAACGTAAATCTTTCCAAACCCCAAGCAAGCCAACGAAATCGATTATGACGAACTTTGGTGTATGACATAGAACATAGCACACTTGTCTTGTCTGCGCCCTGACTTACTATTGTATCGTAAGTTCATTGCGATTTTAATTCTATTATTTCGTCTCTTTCGGTACTTTTGGATCAGATACACTTGTGTTCAGCTGTTGTTAGTGAATATCCGATTATCCTTATTTGGAAAAAACAAAATTTGATATAGGACCGCCTTTGGGACATCTGATAGGAAAAGCCATTAATCCTAGTTCCAGGGACAAATTACTAATTTACTTTTCCCTTGTTATCATGGGTGCATATAGATATGGAATTCGCAAACGTTTCGTCCTGAATAATAATAAGGGGCTTCTGATAGGAGTGCCAAGTAGCATTCTGAACAGTGTGTTTCTTTGGGTCTAAAACCTAAATGTGGTAAATTTAAACATATTCCACTTTTAGCAACGAAATACTCTGCGACGCAGTGGCTAACTTTTCGAGGGCTGGTTCGATTCCCTCCACGGAATAAATTTGGATTACATTTTGAAAAAATAAACAATTTTAGTTTAGGTCTCCCAAAATAAAACAAGCTAGGACTAAATGGTGCAGTGCAGTGTAGAAATGTGTTTGTGTTTAGTATATGTATATGTTTTTATTTCGAAAGGTTCTTATCTTACAGATGGATGTCATTGGGTATCCTTCTGCTCTGGTGTAATGCTTGGTGAACTTATCCAGGAGTTCCAGCTCAGCTATCACCAGTCCCAAGGTGTATGTGGACATTGGAGGAGAACGCTCAAAGATGTCTCGCACAGCGTTTGGTTCGTCTTTGCTGTAAAAAATGTCGTTAAATACGAACGAAAGAAAGGATGAACATTCATTTTTCGAAAAATAAATAGACACAGTTGTAAAGATATAAAATCAGATACCTACATCTTCAAAAAACCATCCAGCTCAGCATAAATGTTTGGACAAAGACCCTGGGATTTCCGTCGAAAGCCGAATGATGATAAAAACGTCTATGACGATAAAAAATATGAATGACAATGGCGATGAAAACGAGAACGGTTATGATGGCGTGTGGTGGTCGTGGCGTATGAATGGAACCCTCCAACTCTGCACGTGGATGTTGATATAACGGACTATGGTAGGTAATCAGACGAAAGGCAGCAGCTTCCTTCTGTTTATTAATCAACATCTCCATTGCAATCACCAATCCACCTGCCATGCGTACCTAGTGATTATAGCAAAATACTCCCCCGTGATGAAGATGCTGAATATGCCATTCAACATGTACATAGAAGTGCTGGCTGATTCTGTGTGTATATTATGTAATGTTGATGAAGTTAACTTACATTTCCTCAGTCTTTTCGACCTCCATGTTGCTTATCGCCACCATGTTCTTGGGACGGACCACACTCAGATCGAAGGGAGTCTTGTATCCGGGTTCATCGAAACACGGGAACATGCGTCTAGCGTTGTTGGGGCGAAGTTGCGTACCGGCTACCATCCTGAAATAAGTTCCTTACATATTTATACATATTAAGTGATCTCGAAGGCAAAGAAGTTTAGTGGTCTTGGTTCTAAATGTGGGATCAATCGTTAGCGTGTTTTGAGCAATCTAATAATTCAACTGCAAGCTAACGGATATTGCATTAAAATTATTCCGACTTCGAATAGGACAAAATGCTGCTTCCTGATCCTTCCAAGCGTCACGATCCTGACACAGTTGGGCCACGCTCTATCGATAGGGTCCAGTTCATACCGAGATCACTTCCTTGGTCTACCACAATGTCTCACGCTGTTGGAGCTCCACTGAGTGAATCTTGGTCCCAGATCTTGGCCTGCGACTATCAAGAATCGTGTTATTACCGTGTGAATTAAGGTTGAAACAGTAAAAGGTACCAACAATCTAGTCAGAACCTCTGCGTAAGCGTAGACCTTCCAACATGACAACAAAAGATAAATCGATCGATTGATTTAAAAATTCATACCTTTCATTCTCCTCAACAAAATAGGTAGACTTGAAGAAAGCCTCAGTAAAGCCAGTCTGGAACTCCCCTCGGAAGGAAAAGAACAGATAACCGACAGAAGACTTAGGGACTTTCTTCTCGAGGTAGACTGTGGCAATTGGCTTCTTTATATCGATCTCTACGGAGCGTACCCCGATGGATTGTTTTTCTTCTCTGAAAACATGGTTTATGTCAGACATGGCTAAATACGTGATGGAACCAACATCGGTACGTAAAGTCACCCAGAATTTCATAAATTTTGGCGTGTTCGTGATTTAAGTCAACAATACTTTGCCTTTCCTTCCAAAGCAGTTTGGTCGTGTCTTTTGTCTCTGTATTATTCTTATCTGAATCAGTTGCTAGTATTTTTTTCGGGTTGTATTGAATCCTTAGTAAGTAGCTAAGGTACCCCGGTATTTTCATTTCATCATAGACGCCAATCCTTTAAAACCCAAAATATCTCCTATCACCTTTGACATCTTGGCCCTAGGTATTCAGATGTTATTGTAACCAAACACATCAGAATCATAAGCTAGTTTTTTTTCGATTTACATCGTATTTACTGATTTTGAAGGTGTAACTAATAAAGCGTAGCGATTTGCTTATAAAGGTATAACGTGGCCTTATACTATGCATTCCAAGAATTAATATCATAGCATTTGAATACCTATACGTGTACCTACTGAAATCGACCATCGAAATCAACTGGTACCTAATCGTTGCCCTGACTCTTATGAGACAGGTGTCTTCGAGGGTACTGAAATTATCACTCCTACATTTATTTATTTATTATTTCCACCAACAGTCTTAGCAAATTAAGTTGAATTATTCAAATTAGTCATAAGTACTTTTCAAATTGATTGTGTATGTTAACTAACTTTAATATTAGTATTAAGTTAGAGAAACGAAGGCTATCTTTTTGTGAATAATGTTCCTTTTATCCTGTCCAGAGGAGGGCGATACTGAACGCAACACGTTATGTTTTAGTTTTAAAACTATGTACCTAAATGGTATCAAATAAATGATTTGTATTTGTAATGTGTAATTTAAAGCAATGACCTTGAAGAGGTCAAAGAAGTAAATCGAACAGCAAATGATTTTCTTTGACTGAGTCAGGGTGGACGAGCATTTGGATCTAGATCATAAATTGATGAATATGATATTCAACAATTTATGTCGGCAGCCTACATTACTGTATGTACTGGCTTAATTTGTAGAGTGCATTTTCTACTAACCCTTTCAAAACCACCACATCCTGTTCCAGAATCTTTAGCTGAGGACCACAATGGACAGTGACCTCCTGAGTATCTTGCAGCCAGGTCACGTTGATCCTGACTTTCCCCATGAAGTAACCATCATCGAGGTACGGTTCGAGGCTCAGGCTGTACCCAGTAGGTTCCACTGTCTTCTCTAAGCGGCTCTCCATAGCCAGTCCGTAGGCATTGTTGATGTCGATGCTGCGGGCTTTGATGATGTGGAAGGTTCGTAGGTTCTGAAAATTGGATAGTTGACTGAAATTCGCATGGAAAAAATGTGGTAATTTGTTTTTTCAGAAAAAGCGAGTATATGTTCAAACATTCTTAGTTGTTCGTTAGCCTGATCCAAGGTTATTCGAAAATTGACGTCGTGGGCATTATGGGATGCTGCGATGCCAATAAGCACTCATAAGAGCCCAGTCTAGTCTCATCATCATCAGCCTATATTACTTAACGGCTGGACAGGCCTTCCCTATTACTGAGCGCCTCAGCGCCCTGTCTTCAGCTTGCCGCATCTTGTAGTCTTTCGCAGATCATCAACCCACCTGGCCGGAGGGCGGCCTAAACTAAGTTTGCCGAGTCGCGGTCACAAGAACAGGCTTGTTGGTACTTCGCGAGATATAACAAAAAAAATAGTGAATCTGGAACATTTCCAATTTAGTCTTTTTAAATGTTGATCCTTATGGTGCCATCCTCGATTTCTTACTTAGTCTGAGAACCGGCTATGGAACTGCGTAATTTGCCTACGCCCCTACGCTATGCACAATGGGCAGGCAGATAGATAGATCGTAGGTAACTCTTATGTAGTTAACAAAGTAGCTATTCATTTTCATAAGATTAACATGTCTGAATGACATGATGAAACTACTTACGAAGCCCTCCTTCGTAATCCACGCGTACCTACCTAGTACATTACATACCTACACACGTATACGACAGAATGAATAAGCATAAGGTATTTATTTTTACAGTGACTAGAAGCACTGAGATTTTTCAGCGATGCAATACTTTCTTATCAAAGTTTACCATTAAAAACCGCACTACACTAATGAAATTTACATTCTCACCTACCTACTTCTGGGTATAATACCTACCATCTACTACGATTACAATGTTACTTTTAATAAGTACCTACCTGTCCACGCACGTGTTAACCTAACTTGGTATTTTCTATACTGAGGGCCCTATCTCTTTAGGACAATGGCGGCGGCAACACCGGTCGCGCCACGGTGGTGTCTTGAGCTACCAAGCGAGAAACACCACAACAAACACTACCACCTACTGGTGGTAGAGTGAGAGTGACGCTTAATGTTAAAATCAACAAAATGGGTATTATTAAACACTTCGATTTATGGTAACGAACGTAAATGTTCATATTTAAAAAATACGATACGTAGGGAAAAAACTGTAGAAGTCGAGTAATCGATTAGAATTTATGAAAATGAAATGGTTTCTTTTTTATAAAGGAAATAAATTTCGCATGAAAAAGTTTTTTGAAATGCTTACAAACGGTTTTCGTTGAAATGCTCTAAATTATCAGCGACAACCCCACATTATTTTTTACGATATAGACCAGACCAGACTAATGTTTAATTAAGTCGTTAATGTTTTGTAATGTTTTACCAGACAAATGTTTTATTTGAGAACTCGATTATTGCACTGACGTTGCTCTGCTCTGTCTCGCTCCTATGAATGCGAAATCCTATCCCTATCCTTTTCACAAAAAGGCGTCATGTAGCGCAAGTTGCGCTACATGACGCGCAACCCGCCACCAGCGCGTGTGATTTGGTTGCCACTGTAGCCGGCAACAAATTTGGTTGCGCAACCAAGCTGATACCAGGTACCCTCCATACAACTGTTCAGATTTTGTTGGTGGTGCGACTGGTGACGCCACCATCGTGGCCTAATGAGAAAAGGCCTTCGCTGCCCAGGCTCGAGGCGGGCACCTGACGAAGCTGTACATGGGCATGGGTGGTACCTATGTGCGTCGGGCGCCATGAAAGTGTTAAAACTCATTATTGACTGATGGAGATTGAAGAAACTGTACATAGACAATATGGGCTTGTGCGTCGGGCGCCATGAAAGTGTTAAAACCCATTATTGACTGATGGAGATTGACGAAGCTATACATGGGCAATATGGGCATGTGCGTTGGGCGCCATGAAAGTGTTAAACCCATTATTGACTGATGGAGATTGACGAAGCTATACATGGGCAATATGGGCATGTGCGTCGGGCGCCATGAAGTGTTAAAACCCATTATTGACTGATGGAGATTGACGAAGCTATACATGGGCAATATGGGCATGTGCGTCGGGCGCCATGAAAGTGTTAAAATCCATTATTGACTGATGGAGATTGACGAAGCTGTACATAGACAATATGGGCATGTGCGTCGGGCGCCATGAAAGTGTTAAAACCCATTATTGACTGATGGAGATTGACGAAGCTATACATGGGCATGTGCGTCGGGCGCCATGAAAGTGTTAAGACCCATTATTGACTAATGGAGATTGACGAAGCTATACATGGGCAATATGGGCATGTGCGTCGGGCGCCATGAAAGTGTTAAAACCCATTATTGACCGATGGAGATTGACGAAGCTATACATGGGCAATATGGGCATGTGCGTCGGGCGCCATGAAAGTGTTAAAACCCATTATTGACTGATGGAGATTGACGAAGCTATACATGGGCAATATGGGCATGTGCGTTGGGCGCCATGAAAGTGTTAAAACCCATTATTGACTGATGGAGATTGACGAAGCTATACATGGGCAATATGAAAATGTGCGTCTTGTTCCATGAAAGTGTTAATACACATTGTTGACTCATGGAGATTGAAAATCCAATTTTGGATTAGGCAGTTTCAATTGAGATTTGTTCGCAGAAGCATTGAATCACGCTTTTTACGAGGAAAATGTACTTTTTAATGATTCTAATCCTCTAATTCAATTAGATAAGGTAAGGTGGGGTATGATCGGACGCGCGGTGAAGGCCGTATGAAATTAATAACCTAATGCTGGCAACATTTTCTACGACGTGACGCCATGTTGGCAGTATAAGAAAATATGGCTGAATTCGGCTAAAATTATTTCATACGGCTTCACCCCGCGTCCGATCATACCGCAACGCACTAATACCTACCTACTTTACTACGTAGGTACCCCTAGAAATTTAATTTTTTATTTATGGAAATAAATAATTTTTGATTTTGATTTCTCCTCTCGCCTGAGGATTAATAAAATCGGATCTGTATGTCTATAACAAAACACATAGATTGTATGCAATCATTTAGGTACGCTTTGCATGAGTAACTCATGCAATTAGTAACGCATAATATCAGATGGTCTATGAGTAAACACCTTGTTTATACCATTAAATTAATGCTGGTTAAAGTTGTTAGCAATAACTCTTCAACCGCGGGCCTGGTTAGTTTCCAACTAAACAACAATAGAAACTACTGCCAACCAACGCACACTATAGAATTTTCTACTCACCACAGCAGAATCACTGGAGTAGACCAGATTTCGGAAACATAATGATTACGGAACGGATTATGTTTTTTTGCATTCCCTATTGATATAGAAATAATTATAAATAAATAATATATAATAATGCTGGACAATTCACACAGCACATTATCCATCTATTAGTAAGAAATATACCTACTTATCTGCATAGGTAGGAAGGTATATATTTTTGTAATTTTTGTAATTTTTATTGATATGGTTTTTGTTAGGGTTCCGTACCCAAAGGGTAAAGCGGGACCCTATTACTAAGACTTCGCTGTCCGTCTGTCACCAGGCTGTATCTCATGAACCGTGATAGTTAGATAGTTGAAATTTTCACAGATGATGTATTTCTGTTGCCGCTATAACAACAAATACCTACTAAAACATAGAGTAAAATAAATATTTAAGGGGGCTCCCATACAACAAACATGTTTTTTGCCGTTTTTGTAGATAATGGTACGGAACACGGAACGGTGTGTGCAGAGTTTTTTTTATTTCGACTTTGCTGTTGAAGATACCGCTAAGCTTTTTTTGGAAAAGTCTTAACCAAAGACATTTCCCACGTCTTTGGTTTTAACTTACCTTATCAGGTGGTAAAGATTGAACTGCATTCAGAAATAGGCCAGCAATGATGAGCGTTAACGTCAGCATGGTTATAATTCAGAATCTGGTGAACAAAGAAATTCAATGATAGTCAGTCAGGACTTTTTTACATTAAACAAACACAGAATTCGATCTTCTATTGGCAGTAAGTCTCAATTTCAACAATAAAATTCTATAGTAAGTAAGTAGATATGTGGTAAAATAAACAAGAGTTGCCGTGTCGATTTCCGACTAAGCAAAAAACCCATATCTACCAAGTAACACAAACTCTGTCTGCTTAAGTGGCTGTTTGTTTAAAAAGGAAAGATAAAGAAAATTGTTATTGGGGGAAAATAGTCACGTTGTCTTACAATTTTTGTATTTTTACTGCTCAAAATGGTAGGCTTGTTGATTCAAACAGATTCAAACCCCTACTTCTATAACTACTAAATATCCGATTCTGAAAACTTCATTCATTCATTTATTGCTTGCAGACGTGATGTCACAAGTCAGGTCATTACAGATTACCTACCCATGTCCACACGTTCACACGGTTGAAGTAACCACAGACTTAACCACGCCTGGGACGTGAAGACGAAATAGGTTTACGTAGTAATAAATAACTGAGACCGCAGCGACGAGTCAATCGGGATCAATTAAGTTGCAGGAGTGGCCAAAGATGGTGTAAAAGACTGCAACTGAAGATAGTTACTTCGACGCATAGATAGGTACCTGCATAAGTTGCCTAACAAGAAGTCCATACTCCGGGTTTGCTTTGCCTTTGAGTCAAGCCTATGTTTTGTATAACTTATGATAGCGTGGTGTTAAGCTTTAAAATCTAGTACCTAACTTAATATAGATTCGAAAAATCCCCAAAAAATAATGCATAAAAATACTCACTCGGTCTATCAGGCGCGCTCCAGGTTACCACTGGCAGCGACGGCTCGACTCCTGGCAATTGCCGGCAGGATGCAGGTCGTTTGCGCTGACGACTCTGATTGCTATTACTGCTAATGTATTTACAGGGTACCGATGGAATACTTGGAGAAGATAGAATCTTTTACGCATTGTTTCATGGTAAACTTCTCCATTAATTCGTTCTTATGCCCAGCCCAGCCTCGGAGCGGTGGGCCCTGCAGTGGCGCGCCGCCGTAGCTCCACACGCCGCTGCTGTTGGTCTGAACATGGACTGTGTTCTGTGAACATTGACAAATGCGTCGTCATGGGCGAGTGTAAGTGTAGGTACGTGTTTTCAGGAACGCTAAATCCATAGGTACCGTACCGGTCCTTGCTAAACGCGCTGACAGACTGAACCGAAGGAATTGTTTATTATAAATCGTATGAAACTCTTGCTCTTGTCCAAATCAGACGAAAAGTCAGAATTTATTCGGTTCAACTCCATTCCTCCGGCTCTCTTCGCGTGGGTTGAAAATGTGTGCGTTATAAAGATGAAACCTACTTTTATTCGGTAAAAAAACATGAAAACAAAAAGATTGCAGGCTTCTAACACAGGAATTAATTTCTAAAAGAGGGTCTTAAACCACTGAAATGTATTAGATTAAGTAAAAGAAATAAACTGTTTTGATTTTGATTTTTTCTTCCATTTGTTAAAATTCGCCTCATCTGCAAGTCTGTGCTTACTCTACGACGACATCTTCATCGCCAAATTTGACTTCGTCTATTCTAACACGAAATCGACAAGCATTATAAAGAAACAAAATAGTCTTCTGCATCAATACCCAGTTAGTTCCGTTGTTTTGCTATCAGTACAAGGGCCTAGTATACGTACCCTCAGTTACCTACGGCGGCGGCGCGGTGTGTTGAACTAGTGACCTTACTCCTAATTCATAAACAAATCTATTGTAGATACTTGGGATATATTTAATTTGCAAAATATATTATTTGATTTAGTTGTCCAAGTATTCTGAAGTATTTCCTATGGAAGATACTAATCATTTACAAAATAATAGGGTATTGTATATATGGCAAGAAGTTGTTCAATAAATTTATGATATATTTATTTCTGTTAAGTCATTATTTATTGAAGTATATGACAAGTAAACATAAGTAAAGGATACATATAGGAATAGAAATCGTCAAGACTTCTTCGGAACTGCTCGTAGACCTTTGTACCTAAACCATAGAATAACTATATAATACTAATTACTAACCCTTGGAGAAAAGGCAGTGAAGATTCTACCTATCTGAGAAAATTGACAAGACATTTCCGTAGCTTCTCGTAGGCGTTCGTAGACCCTATCTCATAGGTTTATTGAAACAAAAGTTCTTTGGGGAAAACAGTTAAGATTTTAAAAAACTTTGATAAAATTGCACCGGTGTTGGGTAATTTAAGAAACTTACTTTGTACAAACTTGTAAATGCTATAAATAAAGCTTTTCTTATTCTTATTCTTACTTATTAAGTACCTATATGATATCACTAAAGTACTACCTATTACTTATGTATAACTCAATGTATGACGGGCAGTATGTACAGATCTGCATCAGACGTTTTCGTAGGTAACTAACATCTTATCGATCTTCGTAGACTCCAATTTACCTCAATAAAGGGTGAAACTATGAATATTTTACCTAAGCCTGGGCAAATTGCAGACTCATTGCAAGTCGAGACTGGGAACACCTTTGCAGCTATGCATTAATAATAATAATAATAAGCCCCTCAAAGCCCAACCCCACGTCCGTGCTGACCATCTATGCCACGTGAGGGGCGGACGCCCGCAACGAAATAACTTAGCGGGTGACAAAAAAGGGTCCTGGCAAACCCATGATGATGATGGAGCCAAGTAAAAATGTACGTATATGGTCGCTTCCCGGGGGCGATCGCCGGGGCACGTCTGGAGCCGATGCTGGACGTCACAGCATGCAAGCCATCGGTGGCGAGGGTAATGGGCGGCCCTCTGCCGGGGAACCCGAACAAGGTGAGTCCAACAGGAGGTACAACCTACGACCGCGGAAAATATCAAGCCGGAGTACATCTCAAACCGGCAAACGCAGCAGCACTAGTGCAGCTGACGGGGGAGCAACACGACTGGCCTCGATCGAGGAGCGAGGCTCGAATCGAACCGATTGGACTGAAAAGGATCAGGAAGTCCAATCCAATACATCCTCACCAAAATCTCTTTTTTCTTCTATTCCTTCCTCTCCCCCTTCCTATCTTGACCCTATTACTGCACCTTTTGCTCTTTCTATTTCATCACGAAGATCTTCGTCTTCACTGGCCGAGGACGTTGTGCAGACGACAACAGTCGATGATCCTGCACCCGCTAAGGCTAAACCTCGTACGCGTAAAAAATGGAATGAAGAAATGAACATTTTCATCCTGCGCACCTACCTCATTATCACAAAAATGGAAACTGAAACTAAATCATACCTAACAGAGCTGCACAGCAAGTTCACTCAGCAGTTCCCGGACATGGATGTTAGTAGACAAAGAGTAGGCGATCAGCGCAGAGCCATCATACGAAGTAAGTTGCTTTCAACATCTAATGTCAATAAGATCCGATCCGATGTAGAGTCATACCTACAATCCCACCAGCAGGAACTACATACATATACAGAAGTACAGACCACACAACGCATGCACTGGACTACTCAACACAATGAAACAATTATCCGGGACTATTACAGGATAACACAACTGGAAACTAATAAAACTGCATATAGAAGGCCGCTGTACCAGCTGTTTATTAGCGCATTTCCACACCTGGCGCACATCAGTGAACAAAGAGTTGCCGATCAAAGGAGGGTTATTGTAGCAAATAAACTGATAGATGATGCTAGACTCACTATTATAAGGGAGGAAATAGCCCAAGAGTTAGGTACACAAACCTCCAGCACACTTCAGGAACCCACCACCACAACACAAAACGACCTGAATTCAACAGTCTGGTACGACGCAATCAACGATTCTGACATGTTAAACGACACTCTAACACCAAACACTCACACCCTCTCACCGCCGCAATTGGACTCAAACATTTCCAGCCAAGATAGAGAGCCAGAGGTCGACCAAACGTTTAATCAGGCCTTTCAAGTTTTTAATAAAATAGACCCAGAAAAAAGACCCTATATACCCAGACAAAAATCTACAAAAAAACTGGCAAAAGTTATAAACTACCTCAATGAGACTCTACTTCCTGAAAGAGTGAACAGAAGTACCGATTTCGAGACGCTGCAAACAGCTATTTACTGTGTAGCATGGACTGCATCCATTATTAACGGTTCTAAGCTTAAGATTCCACAGTTAGAAGAAAATATAGTAAATCAAACGCATGTTAAAAGAGACTTGAGACCCAACTGGCAAAGACGTCTTGAAAGAAAAGTTGATGATCTAAGGAAAAAGGTTGGTAGATTGTCACACTACATTAGTGGAAATAGAAGCAGAAATCTTGATAAGCAAGTTAATTTAATATTAGAACAATATAAAATACATTCAACACACGAAAAACCTAACACAGAACCATCCCAATACCTAGACACGTTAAAACAAAAACTCATCGTGGCGAGTAGTCGTCTGAGACGATACAAAGCTTGTTCCTTCAGAAAAGCACAGAACAACCAGTTCAACAACAACGAAAGGAAATTTTACCAATCCTTGTCTCAAGCAACAAGCAACCGTTCAGCGCCGTCTGAGACACCAGTTCGTGACAACCATACTAATCCCTTGGATCCCGTTCTTTTTCGTGAGTTTTGGGCAAATATTTGGGAAAACCCTGCAGAACATAGGGAAGGAGCTGAGTGGATCCAAAAGGAAGACGCAACTTATACCACACTGCCCTCTATGGACTACCAAGGTATACCCATAGAGACTTTCCACCGGGTGCTGAAGGCAACTCATAATTGGAAAGCGCCAGGATCAGACCATATACATAGTTATTGGTACAAAAAACTCACCTGCATCCATCCATTCCTCTACAACCACATCAATAGCTTTATTAGAGACCCAGAAACGATGCCTAACTACATCACAACTGGCATTACTCACATGATTCTAAAAGACCCAAAGGACCCGACCAACCCTGCTAAATTCAGACCGATAACCTGTCTCCAAACAATTTACAAAATACTAACAGCATGCATAAGTAATTTAATTTACAAACACGTAACAGAAAACAACATTTTAGCAGAACAACAGAAAGGATGCAGGAAATTCAGTCAGGGTTGCAAGGAGCAATTAACGATAGATGCAATAGTTTTGAACAGAGTGCAGAAAATGAGAGACGATCTATACACTGTCTACATAGACTACAAAAAAGCGTTTGACTCTGTCCCACACTCTTGGTTAGTCAAAATATTGAACATTTACAAAGTTAACTCAGAAATAATCCGTTTTCTAGAAAAATCTATGACTAGGTGGACCACTAAGCTGCATGCACAGACAGCGCGCGCGACTGTTGAGACAGAGCAAATAAAAATACGGCGAGGCATTTTCCAAGGGGATTCACTTAGCCCCCTCTGGTTCTGTCTAGCGCTAAATCCTCTGTCCAACAGCTTGAATTCTACCAATTTGGGATACTCACTTCACTACGAAGATAACAGACAGACAAACCTGGAAGAGAGTAAGCTTAACCATCTTCTGTACATGGATGACATAAAAATTTACTCTTCAACGCAGCCAGACCTTGAACATCTAATAAAAATCACGGAACAGTTTTCACGGGATATTGGAATGAACTTCGGGGTAGACAAATGTAAGATCAACTCCATCCAAGCTGGAAACACCTACCAGCATGCATATCATATGGAAAATGGTGTCACTATAGACCCTCTGTTAGAAAACGAAACCTACAAATACTTAGGGTATATCCAAGCGAAACAAATTCATTCAAATGAAATTAAAAGCAACCTTAAGCAAAATTTTAAACACAGGCTAAATTCAATCTTAAAATCACAACTTAACTCTAAAAACACCATTAAAGCAATAAATTCTTACGCTATACCCATCCTAACGTACTCTTTTGGCATAATAAAATGGACTAAAACTGAGCTGAAAAGCCTACAACGCATGATTAATGTCTCGATGACTAAAAACCGAAAACACCACCCGCGTGCCTGTATACAGCGCCAAGTACTACCTCGATCCGAAGGAGGAAGAGGAATTGTCGACATCCAAAACCTACATAACAGGCAAGTTTCAACGTTGAGATCATATTTCCATTCGAAATCTCAATCATCTCTAATTCATAACTCTGTTGCTAAACTAGATCAAAAACTTACACCCCTCAACTTACACGATCACATGAAACAACCTAACGAAAACATAGTTGACAAACAGACTCTCATCGCAGAATGGACCCGTAAGTCTCTGCACGGAAGGCACCACCACGACTTGAGCCAGCCCACCGTCGACAAACAGGCGTCGAACGAATGGCTTAGTCGAGGTGAACTCTTTCCCGAGACGGAAGGGTTTATGATCGCGATACAGGACCAGGTCATTGAAACCCGTAATTATAAGAAACACATTATGAAGATCCGTAGCCTTCCAACTGACATGTGCCGACGCTGTAATAGCAGTTCTGAAACAATACAGCACATCACGGGAGCCTGTAAAGCGATCGCCCAAACCGACTACAAATTCAGACATGACCAGGTAGCTAATATAATCCATCAGAACCTGGCACATAAATACAAACTTGTAGACGTAACCAATAAACCACTACCCTACTACAAATACGCACCGGAATCTGTACTGGAAAACGCCACACACAAACTCTACTTTGATAGAGCCATCCTCACTGACAAAACCACACACTTCAATAGACCAGACATAACCCTTCTAGATAAAACCAATAGCACAGCACTTCTTATTGACATTGCAATCCCCAACACACACAACCTGCAAAACACCATCGCAGAAAAACTGTCAAAATACGTAGACCTGAAAAATGAAATAACTCGTATGTGGCGTCTTCAAAAGGTATCCATTGTCCCAATTGTTTTGTCATCAACTGGCGTAATCCCAAAACAGTTATCTCAATCCATAGAATATTTAGATTTGCCAAAGTTTACTTATATCCTTTTACAGAAGGCTGTAATTTTAAACACATGTAGAATAGTACGAAAATTTCTTCAAAATGACCTTCCTAGTGAAGTTCCCCTTCCTGAAGCCCACTTGGCCTAGGCCCGTGTGCTTCTGTCATTACCGGTTTTTTTCTCCAAAAGCCGAGAAGATAAAAATCACAAGTCAAAATAATAATAATAATAATACCTTTATTTCAGACCACAAAGAAAGAAACTTAATTAGGGCCTATACAATAAATACCTTATAGACTAACATTTATAAAAACATTTAAAATTAACCGAGTCATCGACGCTCCGATGACGCACGCGCGGTGTCGTTTGACAGGCGTCCAACGAACTTCCTGAAAACGACACCTTTCGGCCAAAACCCACTGTCCATATACGTAGAGAGCATTGTCCAATTGGGGTTATTATGTAGTTATTCTCGGCAATTCGTCAGAGGATGTTGCTAATTCTAATGTTCTTAAGTTGGCAAATAGGCTATTTGACTACTACTGGGAAATAATTCTAACGTATTGTCTGATAAAAATAATGCAGTGTAATTTATATTTCTTCAAGACCAGTCGCATTAGTTAAAAAAACAAATTTTATAGTTTGAATAAAATAATGGCGCGCCCAAACGATAATCTCTGTCATGGCTCCGTTGACACAACTCGATGACGTCACGCCTCACACCACACCTAACAAGAATAACAACACGCACTGTAATCTGTGATAGCTGTGACGTCACCAGCGATGCAACCAAACGTAGAGCGTTTTCGGCCACGTGATCTTATATCAGAAATGTGTAATTTGAATCCCATTTTTTTACAAATTGGTAGGTATATTTTTGAATAAAAATCACATGACTACGCTTTGTTACGTTATTATAACTGACTAGGTAGGATGAAAACATTTTGCAACTTATTTTCAATGTAGTCAAATAAATAGTCTATTATTCAACACTAGCTTCTATCCGTGTTTTCACTCAATTTCAGTTCACAGGTAGGTAGTGCATGAGATTATGAAGTCCTCCGAGAACTTCGACCACGGGCGGCGGCGCGGCGGCAGCCAGTCTCAACAGAGGCCAGCCACGTGCGCAGGACATAATTAGTTGGGTAGGTATAATTAGTGTTTAAGTGTTTGCACTCAATATCACCCACTATATTCGATGGGCTGGCACGGCAGACCGTTACGACCGGTGAGAAGTCCGGCCCAGCCCGCAGGACCAACGTAACACTTACAGACAACTTCTTTATTCCGGTGCTTAGATAAAACGTCGAGATAAGGGCAGGTCTACATGAAATAAAATGGGGAATTATTAGCAAACAAATTATATCAGTTTTCTGCATTATTTATGTGCAGTATAGCAGTTACTTACAACGGTTCAAAATGCAAAATGGGACGGTTCCGTTTACGTCCTTAGATCGATGATTCCG
The DNA here is from genome assembly GCA_947086465.1 of Eupithecia exiguata. Lineage (NCBI taxonomy): Eukaryota > Metazoa > Arthropoda > Insecta > Lepidoptera > Geometridae > Eupithecia > Eupithecia exiguata. The sequence continues at coordinate 12,113,829 of OX352233.1, forward strand.
TCCCAAAAAGGTATTTTACTCAATATTTTATGACAAAAAAAACTAATAATATATAAAGCGGTCGGAATTTTTTTGTTTTACAACCTTCGATCAAAAATTTCCGGTTTTGCCGGCCCCCCGAACTACTTATTTTTGATCGAAGTTTACAACAAAATAAATTTTGAAATTAACGAACTAACGAACGAACGAATTATTAATTTCTTTGAAATTAAATTCAATATTTCCTAAAACTTTTTTAAAAACAATGAAATAGTAGGCGCAATGTTAATAATGTCATCCGGCTGTGGAGGCAAACTAAAAAGTTTCAACTGTCATCAGCAACATTAGCGCATTGATTCAGGTACGACGCAGCCAGCTGACGTCATGACCATAGATCAATATGGCGACTACTGCGTGCAGCGTTTTCATCAAGTTACGCGCGCAACTTAAAATGTAAATTTTAAATCTAATTTTAGGACACTTTACCTATCGATTGAATACTTTTTTTAAGGGTTCCGTACCCAAAGGGTAAAAGCGGGACCCTATTACTAAGACTTCGCTGTCCGCCTGTCCGTCTGTCACCAGGCTGTATCTCATAAACCGTGATAGTTAGACAGTTGAAATTTTCACAGATGATGTACCTATTTCTGTTGCCGCTATAACAACAAATACTAAAAAACGGAATAAAATAAATATTTAAGGGGACTCCCATACAACAAACGTGATTTTTTTGCCGTTTTTAATAGATAATGGTACGGAACCCTTCGTGCGCGAGTCTGACTCGCACCTGGCCGGTTTTTTTGTGTGTTTCATTAGCACTACAGAATCTAATTGACACTGGGTGTTATACCCTATTCTATGACCGCATCCATCCATGTAGCATGTAGCCAATTTTCTTGCAAATCTGTCATAGTATCTAGGTAATTTGTAAATGAAAGGAAGGATGCGTCTGAAGGAGGATCGAGGTAATTCTGCTAGTTATTTACTTCCACGTACCTTCTTACCTACGAGTAGTTCCTTCAGGGTTTCCAATCCAACAAGTGTAATACCTAGGTCATGGTATTTGCACTAATGATTCCTTTGATTCTTTGGTGGATTTCCAAAATATGTAGGTACTTAAATGTAGTATTATGTAGGTTACTGTTTGCTCGGTGAGTGGTGCTGAAATGTTTGCTGAATACTGCAAACAATCTAAGAAAAATTATTCAGCAAACTGACCACAAAGTAGCTAATTAAAAATGAAAACAGATTTAATCTAGAGTTAAGAAAACTTTTACTTGACAAAACGCTGTCATCAAAAAGTGGCATCAAAAAGTTTTGGAAAATGATTACAGTCAATATTGCGTACAATTCGTAAAAAAAACACCTGACATCTCCGTAACATCACCTAATCTTGAGTGATAAGAAAAGGCAGTATTATGATTTTAAGATAATTAATTATGTATTAACATGTACATACAGCAAAAACTGTATTTAATTTTATCGTGTTTGGACGAGTCTTATCCTCAGCATAATTAAGGTACCTTTATATTGTACACTTTTTATATGTTTGATTTATGACAATAAAGAAATCTGTATCTGTATCTGAAGGAACAAATCTTACCGGCGCGGCGAGCGGATGGAATTGCAAAATTTAGTGCGGGTCAAGCTTTGGACCTAGGTTTTGCAAACCCCTCACTGCTGGCAGGCCTCTCTCCTCACTAGTTCCTGTCCTTAGCAACTTACTCTTCTCCAGGTATCATCTGTGTGGCCATCCTGCAAGATTATAAATAGGTACCTACGTATGCTTGATTAGAGGAAAACAATTGCAATCAGTGATTATGACGAACCTAGGTAGGTTCGTAGCTTCCAAAATAATAACTTTTTAATGATCTTGAAACAAAAGATGATTAAAGGTGATGCATTTGCTCACGTAAGTTATGTATGACGTAGATAATGAATCCAGGTATTTATCGGTAAGTAGGTACTCAGGTAGGTAATTAAAATGCTTCGGTATTCTGCTTTTTCTAATGTAATTATTCCTTCACTAATATGTGCATCTCCGCCAGAGGAAATTACTTCTCAGTTATTAAAGAAACATTCAAAGAAAAGGGAAAGATCCAAAAGGTATCCTATCACACGTAGCGTAGAAACATTCTTCCAAGAAGAATTTCCGGGTGGAACATTTTCGGAACATTTTTGTGTTACCTAACAATAGCAAAACAAAAATAAATCACAACCTTGAACATACAAGAGAGAAGTGGTAAAAAGAAAGTGTTCACGTTGATGGGTAGGTACTTAAATAAACTGGGTGGATGGGTAGATTATTGCTAGGTCGGCTGAAATTGCTACCTACCTTCTTTTACCCGTCACATAATTATGGCAAACAGCGACAAAGACTAACCAAGTAGTAATCCATCGTTCAATATTACACGTGAATGAAAATCGGAAATGAAATTCAGTAGGAATGAAGGCTCCATGAAGGTTTCACGTAAAATGGTTATTGCATGGAAATTATCACACCGTGGAACGTGCATTTGCCGATTGAACGCGCGCGCTTGACGTTCTATTTTCTAATTTAAATTTTGTGAGAGTGAACTATTATTTTATTTTTTTATTATTGCCAGTGTTTTGTGAAATTACCGAATTTGGAACGTTATTTATTGGATTGAGTTATCGGTGAGTGATTATTATCTGTTTATTTTTAGTGTTGTTGGTGAAAGAAAATGAACAGTAAAGTAATTTAGTCGTCTCCTCTCCTCTCCTACCTAGGTATTCAAATTTCAAGGTCTTCCCTCTTCTGAATTTACACCTGTAAAAACATACTTCACTCATGTTTCACTTCATTATGTACCTAGAGGCAGGTAGGAAGGTACTACCTACGTAAAAAGTTTGTGTAGGTATTCCTTCCCATTGTAAATATTTATTAGTTCCACAAGTAGACGAATACACTACAATTTTATATCTACCTACTTACCTGCCGACCCACCCGCATCGCAAAATAAATTGTGGAGTTGAAATCGATGCTAAAGGCTGGTTTACACTGGTGTCCAAAAAGACCCATTTTTATCGATTGAATTGAATGGATCGACCATTTATCATCATTGGGGTCGACAGTTTAACGTGTCGGCCACACGCTCCGTCTTACTTGCAAGCATCGTTGCACAAACCAGTTTGTGCAGGTAAAACGGAGCGTGCAAGACGGTAGCTCGCGCAAACTCAGAAGCTGTGCAATCGTTTGAAGATCCAACTGCACAAATTTAGTTGTGGCTGGTACGTGGTACCTACCTAAATAAAAAGCCTTCCAAAAATTAAACCGACCAAGTGAGAGTCAGACTTGCGCACGAAGGGTTCTGTACCATCTATCTATTTCTATAAAAACGGTCAAAAAAATCATGTCTGCTGTACGGGACTACTATACTATAGCCTGGTGACAGACGAGCAGACAGACGGACGGACAGCGGAGTCTTATTAATAGGGTCCCGTTTTACTGTTTGGGTACGGAACCCTAAAAAGCAGTGTTTTCGATGCGTTGCTTATATTATGTATATATTTATATGTGTTAGTATGATGCTTTTTATCAGCAAATATTATATAAAAACTCCTAATACAAAATCTTAAATAATTTTGGTGGCGACAACGTGACACTGAAAATAGAAAAAAATACATATTTAAACCTCTCTGTACTGACAGTTCTGTTTTGCGCAGTCCAGTTTGCACGAGCTTACTTGCACGTGTGGCCACATGGTGGCCACTGTACCATGATCTTTCTAAATGCACAATCTAAACTGCGCAAGCAAGACTGTGTGGCCGGGCTAAGTACGTTATATTTAGGGATATATAGGTAAGTTGATACTAAAAAAACACAAAACATGGAATCTCGCGCCGACACGAAACGATCTACCTTAATCTACCGAAGGGTCTCTCTTTTTAGGGTTCCGTACCCAAAGGGTAAAAACGGGACCCTATTACTAAGACTTCGCTGTCCGTCTGTCCGTCTGTCCTACTGTCACCAGGCTGTATCTCATGAACCGTGATAGTTAGGCAGCTGAAATTTTCACAGATGATGCTTAGAATAATTAGGCATAGAAACTCAGTAGGCGCGCGCGAAGTGAAGCAATTTCAAGGAAGCCTTTAAAGGCTTCCTACGTCGCTCGACGCGTCAGTACTCAAGGTCAAGGCCTACTAGTAAGAGCTCTATAAATTTTCAATAAAAATGACTTACTGTGCTGTGAAAGGGTGTCACAACTCTTCACATAATCATCAGAAACAATCGAAGATTCCATTTCACAGGTAAGTACAACCTGGCATCTTATATTCCGGAGTAAAACATTAGTTTAGGCACAAAAATAAATCGTAAACAAAACAGACGCCATTACAAAAAAATGTTGCTAGCTATAGATCAAAAAACATTTTACCCCATAGATAGTTATTTGTTTTTTCTATTTCTACTGTACACTGGTAGGACTTTTAATTGCCAGATATTTCAGGGTTACCTCCTATCTTACCTGGATTTTAAGTTAAATATGTACCATAGGTACAGGGACGAGGGAAATTCCACGGACGTAGTCCACTAAGAAAGAAATAAAGTGAAGCACTCAATAGTCCACCACCCTCTGTACGTACGCTTACGCACTCACACATTGACATCACAGTTCACCAAACCAGTGCTCCGTCACTCGCGCTCAGTTTTGAGTTATTTACCTACAGTTTTCGCGGGTAGCGCATTCGAGGGCCGCCCGCCGCCACAGATTAGGTAGGTAAATGTACTTCGCCGCCGCGCCGCGCGCAAACTGCTTTATTGTTTTTGTGTCCATAAATGTTTGTTAATATCGTGTACCTACATTAGGTATTTCTTCTATCTTGTTTTATGATAATCCGAATTCAACGATGCCCAGGTAAACGTATTGCGCAGTGGATGGTTGCTTTAGCAATAAAAAAGATTTAGATATTTTTCTTTTTTAAACTGCTTAAAGACGAAGAAAGGTCACCTACCTTTCTTCGTCCACCTAGCAATATTTTACTTTAGGTTGGTAGGTAGGTAGGTACAGGCAACTTCCTGTAGCCTACCTACATATTAGTTAGTATCATGTAGGTAGGCTACATGATAACTATTAGGTATAATAAATGCGAAAGTTTAGATGCCACGCCAAGACTAGGTATAAATACCTAATACTAATATAACTACGGACGGATGAATGAAATTTCGTATAAATGTAGCTAGGCCTGGAATCAAACATAGGCTTTATCTATAATTTTTAATCAAAATTTGTTTTTGTTCACTGACTTACTAAGTACCTAGGTAGGTAAGATACCTAGTAGATTGCGTGAGAGAGTTAGGTACCTACCTACGTATAATATCCGCATTTCGATAAAAACTACTTACCAATCCCATTGTTTATTAAGTTAATGAAAAATATAATCTAACAGAAGAGTGGTAAATGAGATAGTCATTGACTCCTTACTAAATGTTAAAATTTCCCTATCTTATGGGAAAAATGTTAGTTACTTGCAACATTATTTGTGCACTTGTGTGCGTGTCGGCTCATGTAATCACGTGCCGCTTACGCACACATTGGTTGTTTTTTTGCTTCAACTTTGAGCGGAATTTTGTGTAAGACTATCACTCTATGTTTAGTTACTCTAAGAGATGATGTATTTCTGTTGCCGCTATAACAACAAATACTAAAACATAGAATAAAATAAATATTTAAGGGGGCTCCCATACAACAAACGTGTTTTTTTTTGCCGTTTTTATAAATAATGGTACGGAACCCTTCGTGCGCGAGTCCGACTCGCACTTGGCCGGTTTTATTTCATTGCCATTACTGTCAGCAAGGAACGTCAATAATCTATGCTTATTCAATACATTTTTGAAGGTTGTTGGTATAAAGTAGGTTAATGAGATAAAAGCCAATAAGTATTATCAGAGGGAGGCCTGCGTTCAGCAATAGACCATTTATAGGCTGTTGAGGAAGAATTTTAAAAATTTTTTGAACAATAACTCAATTCGATTATAAAGTGGTAATAAACAAAAGAATAATACAAATTTTGATCGATACGCCATAAAAATGCATAAAATCAACGCTATGCTACCTATGCTTTAAAATCAACATTTTCAAGTTGCGCGCGTAACTTGACGAAAACGCTGGGCGTAGTGGACGCCATATTGCTCTGTGGTTATAACGTCAGTGGTCTGTTTACGCACATAAACAAGTGCGCTGATGTTGCTGATGACATTTGATTAATTTTTTTTCGTTTATGACAGTCAAACAGTCGTATGACGTAATATCATTGCGCCTACTATTTGATGGTGTTAAAAAATTGCGTTTAATGATATGCGTATTAGTCAATGTGCGTCTAGTCCCAATGAAAAAAAGGAACATCATGAATACGCAAATTGACCAATCGCATAATGACCAACTTATGACCAATACGTAAAATGACCAATAGAAATAACATCATGAATACGTGATTATAAAAACTGAAACTTTAAATTGAATTTTAAAATTTATTTTGCCATTTGATATAGATATAACATTTTGTAGGTAACTGCTTTATGCCTAAGCTTTCTCAATTATATACATATTTTTAGATTATTTCTTATACAGAGTATAATACCCTCTTACCTACTTATACTACCTACCTTACTACAGGGTTATAAACTTACGTCACATAAACTAAACTAAGAACATGATAAAAAGTGTTCTGGCATCGTTATCAAACACCCGCTCGTGCGCGTTGCCATTTGCCATGCGATAACATTAGGCACAGAGAAATAAATACTTACCTAACTATTATTTATTACAAAAATTCTCTAGTTTTATGAGATCTTGTTCAAAAACAGTATTTTTTCATATTAGTGGTCAGAAGAGAAGAACTGAACACATAATGTAGTACCTATCTACCTAGGTGAATACAAATATATGTAGGTAGTACCTTTAAAGGCACAACACGTTGACTGGGGTTAGGTGAAACCAAGTTCAATAGCTTCGTGGCTTTTTTAACCCTGAAAAGCTGATAGAATATGACAAGGAACAAGAAAAATATGGGTTGCCGTAGGGCCCCACAGATGGGCTTGTTAAATGGTTGCCTGGTCTAAACAGGTGCCCAAATTAAGTATTTAAACAATACAACCATCTGTTATTTATTAAGTATAATATACAGAGAGTTTGACGGATCGTGTGCCATATGGTAACTGGGAGTTGGTGGAACCAAGTCCAATAGCTTGGCGGTTTTACAACTCTAAAAAGATACTAAGGTTTTATTTATTATAGTAGGTACTCTGGGTCTGTTTAATTCCTAAAAAGATATTTCGATTTATTTCCTTAATTTGTACTTTTTAGGTCTGTAACTTTTTTGTACGAAATAACATGGTTAGGTACAATTTTTTACATTAGGTAGGTACCTACATCTAGCATGTTAGCCCTTACTATTAAAATCCATATTTTCATAAAATCTATCGATTAGATCGGTAAATAAAACAGTTGGGCATTAAAGGTGTGGAAAAGTGAAAATTAAAGCTGATAGTTAAACTTTGGATTAGGTATACTTACTAAAAAAACTAAGAGTGTCTCTCTGATCTTCTGATTCACTGAAAACTTCTCCCGTTCATGATGATTCCAACGGTAAGCCATAGGTGTCAAAACAATAATAGGCGTTTATTCTGCCTAGAATCTGCCATTTTGTAATAAATGCCCTGAAAATTACCAAATTTTGTCTCCTTAACGTGTTGTTAGCATGTTTTGTTCGGTAGAACTTGTGCAAAAGCGTAAGTCGGGGTTAGTTAAACCAACTGTATGGTAGACATTTTAACCCCAATATCATCCCTTTTTTTTTTCACTTTTTAGTAAGTAAAGTAGTACCTATAAGTACAAGTTTTAAGCCTTAATTTTATAACTTAGAGTCATTATAGAATAACAGATGGGTGAGTAAATTTCTTAAACTGGATCTCCCACTAATTGAGCATATTTTTGTATACATTCTACGCTATGGTAAATAAATCACTATTTCTAATGGGAGTTTCTTTGCAACTAACTGGTATCATTTTGCAAAGAATAATGTGTAATGCGAGAGTTTAAAACCTGTTGCGCCTGCTAGCACACGAAATTTAGCCTTTTTTTTAAGCACCCCGCCCTCCCTATTCTGACTTCCTTTCCCTAAAAATCACCAATATTTGGATTTAGAAAATACTTAATCGTTGTTTTGTTCCAGGATGTCACCAAAATGACCCTTTCCACCAGCCGGCAGCAGTTCCTGGCGTACGAGACTCAAGCCCCGGAGAATATTCAGTACGGTCGGAGAGGAGGGGTGTTTATTTCGCACTGTGTTTGCGTCGGTTTTGTAATCTTTGCTGTACTTCTCGCTGTTATTGTCGGAGTTATCGCGCATTTTATCACGTATTTCAAGGTAAAGTGTTAATTACTATACCAAAAGCACTTTTGATCTTAACCATGTCTGACGTGCCGAGAGGTCATCACATCACGATGGTGACGTCTAATTTTTGAATGGAATCTGTGTAGTTCCATGTCCACGTGAAAGAGGCGCTGTACCAAAATCCCTATTAAAAATTAGTCGCAATCACGCCTCGATAGTTAAACCGGACTCAGGCCTCAGCCTCCGCCTTCTCTTTCTACGCCTCACTCTCTTCGAGCTTTTAAATTACAAGTCATTTCTACGCACGCCGCGCCGGCCGTCTGCCTCCACCTCGCCAGCTATCCAATGTTGCTAGTACTCAACAAAAAAAACATCAGTTCGGTTTATCAAAAGTAGCTACTTATTCCGCATAACTTTTTCTAATCATTTTGGACCTTTGACCACGCCTTGACATCATCGAGACATATTCCCGCGCTCCGTAGAGGCCAGGGAGACACCCCGGAAGCCGCGGCCGGGGAGTACGTACACACACACACACACATACCGATGACCGAACGTAGAAGCGAAACGACGACGACGACGCATGGGTTAATTGAATGAATGTTGTGAATGAAATAATGAATGAATTCTTCAATTATTATGACAAGAAGTCAATCGATCCCGCAGTTTTGGGCGGGCGGGCGGCGGGTGTGCGCTGTGCGCGATTTTGAATTGAAATTGGGATGATTATTTTATAGTGATTCTATTGTTTACCTCTGAAGAAAAGAAAATACTCATTTACTCTGTGATGTTTTTTAATTTTATTGAAGATGTGGGCCTCTTCTGACTCCATCTCGCTTAATGAGGTGGAACTGCTGTTGAAAAACATTTTTATTAAGTGTTTAGTGTGCCTAATATGTATAACTCCGATTGTGAGTACCTACTACCTTTAAATTGCTACCAAAAATAATACATTAAGTGTACATCATTTATCTGGTAGTAAATGTACATAACACTGATTTTAAAGCTAAATTTTTAGTACTCTAAAAGTTCTGTGTGCATGACATGAAACTATTTACCTACCTACCTAAAAAAAGTTTATACATCCCCAAGACAACCAACACAACCTTGCACTGGTAACCTGATTTCTGAGTAAGTAAATCAAAGTGTACCAGGGCAGAAATAAATCCTACCTGAGCAGTATTTATTCTCCTTGCAGTTCAATACTCAGAAAAATGTCGCCTTCTGGGATGAAACGGAACCATTCGGGCAATCGACTAAGCCAGCGGCTGACCTGCGTCTTCCACCCGATGTGGTGCCCAGTTTCTACAGACTGAAGCTAAAAACTGACCTGGAGAGGTCGGTCTTCACAGGTGAAGTGGCTATCACTGTGCGAGCGAGTAAACATGTGAAGGAGATCATTCTACACTCTAAGAACCTAAAAATCATGAATGGTGCTAAGCTCTCTATGCAGGTTTATGAAAGGGTTGCGATATTGCGGACAAAACGTGATGCTGACAGTGTTAATACAACTGCGGAGACAACGACTGATAGCTCCAACGTGACAGAGACTGATGCAGCGAACGCTACGGAGACTGCCAATGCCACTGACATACCGACCACACTGATGCAGCCCACTCAACCAGTGGATACCCAAGTAACACACAGCAACACTGAGAGTGTTAAAATCCTAACTGTTATGGAAAGTACCGGAGATAGATTAGTTATTATCTTGGCATCCGTGATGAAGCCCAATGTGGATTATATTCTGGAACTTTCCTTTTCGGGCCAGATAAAAGACAGCCTGACTGGTTTCTATAAAAGCACATATTCTAATGATGGTGGTGAGAAAATGTAAGTTTACACTGTACTCTAATTTAAGCTGGTGTGTGTTTATTTTAGCTTGTCATGTTAACTTATATTATTATTGTTGGTTTTTAGAATGAGTATGTACTATTGTTACTTAATTCTACGTGTCTAGGCTGGTGCGCTCAAGCTTTATTACGAATACATTATTAACATAATATTATCGCTATAGATTTTGACATGCTACTAGTTAACTTTAACATCAACAACATAAGTTCTTAATAGAATATAAACCTTGCTACATACTTCAATTGTAGAAAAATGATGAAACATTGTGAGATTGAGTATGTATATACCTAATAATAATTATAATTTATCCCATTGTCAATTTTAGTGGCTGATAAGAAATTGAATGAGAGATAACAGAATTTAGCATTATTCAAGGACATAGCCTATTATTCTATGGCCCATAATTTTATTCATACTTAATTTACAATGATTTGAATGTCTGTGTGATATTTTCTTGACTCTTTCACTGCCCATGACGCACATCTCAATGTTCCACACCATAGAGGCTGGGCAGTGAACCTTCAATACGACCGATGTGTCGCGGCAGGCGAAGGTCCGCCTGCGACGCACGAGGTTGCTGGTTCAGATCCCGCCTCGGGACAAATGTTTGTACCATCTGCAGATATTGGTTCAGAGTGTTCTGGTCGTTTTCTATGTATATGATAAGAAATATCTATGTATTGTATTATATTATGTATATCAATTATCTAGTACCCATAACACAAGCTCTGCTTACCTTGGGGTTAGATAATGCTGTGTGAATTGTCCAGCATTATGACTTTTATTATTAATTTCCTCCGCAGTGACCTGGCAGTAACTCAGTTTGAGCCGACGACCGCGCGCGCCGCCTTCCCTTGCTTCGACGAGCCAGCTTTTAAAGCCAAATTCGAAATCAGCATTGCTCATGACTCCAACATCACTGTGCTGTCTAATATGAAGGTTTCTGCTACTGAGCCTATGTAAGTTTTCATATAAATTTCAAATAACGACCTGTAGCGCAGCGGGCGAACGTCCGCCTGCAACGCAGGAGGTTGCGGGAACGATTCCCGGCTCGATACAAAAGTATATACGATCTGCAGATATTTAATCCGGGAGTTTTCTATGTATAAAAAAGGTAATAAGTATATCAGTTAATGGTTTTGTGGCTTAGTTGGTTAGAGCACACAGTACTGAGGGTGGGGCGCATATCGCAACTTAAATGTCAAACTAATCAGTGCTAATGCAATCCTTTTTCTTTTCAGTCCCGAAGAACCCGGAACGCAATGGACGCACTTCGAGCGTTCAGTAAAGATGTCGACCTACCTAGTCGCTTATGTCCTGTCCAACTTCAAGTCCTTGGAGACCTCGTATCTAAGCAAGGATAACACCACAAAGACCATCAAGATATGGGCCAGGTATTTAGCGTCTTATTCTTTTGTTTACAACTAACTCATGCTGAGACAGGGACCGTTTTGTGACTCTTATCGACAGTAGTTTTGTCTCTTGTCTCTAAATTATGTCTGTACCTATATGTTGATGGAGTCACAAATAAATAATATTCTATTCTATTCTAATATTCTATTCTATTTTGGGGATACAGATGATTGTGCGCCACGGATCCGGCTTACTACCAAGCCTACCCCTGGTACTAGGCCACCGAACCCCTACTACCATACGCTAGTATACTTTTTCCTCTTTTCCTAGTATACTAGTTCCTAGTATATTCTTTCTTCTCTTTCTCTTCAGGTTTTTTGTTATAGTGCTTACCCGCACTTTGGGTATCTCTAAGAAACTAAGCGACTAAAGGTTTCGTGGCTTAGTTGGTTAGAGCACACCCGTACTGAGGGTGGGGCGCGGTTTCGAGTCCCGCCGAAACCGGAAATTTTTGGGAACTTATTTCATTTCTTAGAATACCTATTGGCCGAAACAAAACATGAAATTTCGGGTTGGAGAATTAAAATAGGCCTCCTGAGCCTAAGATTCCGTGATTTCATTGTACTGATGTTAGATTAAGATATCGGCAAAACTAAACAAACGTTCGAACATCCAAAAGTGTTTTTTTTCATATCTTTTCATAGCAGTTTTAAGCAAAACTAAGAGAAACCAAAATGGCTTCCATGAATATACCTAAATACAATTTTATTTTAATGCTATTGAAATTTAATAAACGAAGTAAATTGAGATTTCACACCTATTGTTTAGACTCAACCATATTTCTAAATCTAATTTCAGACCAGAGTTCATACACAAAGCAAACTACGCCTTAAACATAACGTCAAAGATTCTGAATTACTACGAGGATGTGTTTGGGGTTCCGTACGCGTTGGACAAAGTGGATCTCATCGCGATACCGGACTTCGCCAGTGGTGCTATGGAGAATTGGGGACTGATTACTTTTAGGTGAGATTTTAGACTTTAGATTTAATTAAGGACTATATTATATCTAGGTATAAGATGATAAACTTTAGTAAGTTTTACCATAATATAGTAGATAAAACATTACCTACCCATTGTTGTGCCCCAACCGGGCTCATGTTGAAACTGTACGACCTATGTACAACATGAACACAATAAACAATCTTGAATCTAGATACCTACCCTCTGAATTTCTCGAAATGAATTATTATTATCCACATTGACTACCATATGAAATTATTTAAAGAGGCATCGACTAACTGACCCTTATTCCCAGTTGTCCTGTGCTGTAGTTCTGTACAGCACAACTGGGACAACTTTTGTCTAGTTGTACTGTGCACAAGACTACTTAGTCAAAAGTGGTTCTGTGCACCAAAAATATATTACTATCTAAAATGTCCGCCAATATAATTAAGCTAATGTCAAAGTGACAGCAAATGTCAGAAAATGTCAAATGATCCTCAAATTATAAAATCGTGGTCTTTAGACCACGATTGGGAATCGTGGTCCAAAGACCGAGATGATTGATTATAGTGTAAGTATACATGAAACAACTTAATAAACGATTAGGTACAATGATTATGACGGGATAATTATGGAATTCTGGACTAAATTAAACTAGTTTAGGCTGAGGCCAACTAGCGTAGGTAGGTTATATTTTGAGTCGCCGTGAATACGCGTAAAACGCTTACTTACTTTCAAAAGTAATGCCAACTCAGTAATTTCCATGTATAATATCTTTTTTTTATAATATCTTTGTTGCGACCACGGAGAGCGACGCATTTTACGCGACTCGCTACTCAAAAAAACACGCTCACTACTCAAAAAAACACGCTCGCTACTCAAAAAACACGCTCGCCAGCCTTAATGACGCCAATCTTTCTGCAACCTTCATAGAAGCCAACAATAATTTTACAGAGAAACAACGCTACTATTCGACCCAGCAACTTCCCCTCCCCGCGATAAACAAAACGTAGCTATCGACGTGGCTCACGAACTGGCACATCAGTGGTTCGGCAACCTCGTCACCATGCGGTGGTGGACCGACCTGTGGCTAAACGAGGGATTCGCTACATACATCGAGTATGTAGGAGTGGACCATGTGAGTATTATCTACGAATTGGCACATCAGTGGTTCGGCAACCTCGTCACCATGCGGTGGTGGACCGACCTGTGGCTAAACGAGGGATTCGCTACATACATCGAGTATGTAGGAGTGGACCATGTGAGTATTATCTACGAATTGGCACATCAGTGGTTCGGCAACCTCGTCACCATGCGGTGGTGGACCGACCTGTGGCTAAACGAGGGATTCGCTACATACATCGAGTATGTAGGAGTGGACCATGTGAGTATTATCTACGAATTGGCACATCAGTGGTTCGGCAACCTCGTCACTATGCGGTGGTGGATCGCCTTGTGGTAAACGAGGGATTCGCTACTTCAGTTCAAAGATCTTTATTTTCTCATTTACAACAAATATGCTACTTACATGAGAAACTTAAACTAAGTCTATAATTATGTTATTTTTCGTCTTTCTAAATTTTGTATAGTAGTGTTACATCCTCAAATATATATTTTTGCAATTTGGTTTTAAACACGCCAAACGTTCCAGCACCTTTAATGTCTTCAGGTAGCCTGTTATAGAACTGGGCCCCTTCAAAAGTAATAGCCTTTTTACCCTGTTGGGTTCTAATAGTAGGCAAAACAAGATGATCACCTCTTCGTCTAGTGTATTATACTTACATCGAGTACCTATGTCGGAGTGAACCATGCGAGTAGGTACTATCTACGAACTAACACATCAGTGGTTCGGCAACCTCGTCGCTATGCGGTGGAGGATCACCATGTGGTAAACAAGGGATCCTGCTCTTGGGGTGGACCATGTTAGTTCATTTTATGAAGAACCTTAACAAACAGCCAGTTATTTCACGTCGTAAAAACTAACGGGCTGTTTTTTATTATCACGCTTAGCTGTTTTTATTGAATATTGTTTTTGGTTTTGTTATGTACTATTTGCCGTAGGTTATTTATCGTTATATTTTTGATTGTTTTGTGTATAATATATGTGTTATCTTCCGTGACGTCACCAAACGGTTCTGTCGGAAGACCAGCGTTGGTTGTTAAGTGTTTACAACTAGCTCACGCTGAGACAGAGACCGTTATACAGAAATACAGAAGTTAAGATCTTGAGAATAAGCATGGTAATTGAACTCAATATAGAGTTTTTTTTAATACTGTCTTAATTAATAGATAATAAGCAAAAACTTGCGCTTACGCAGCTCTCTCTGTCCCTATGAACGAAAATCCTATCCCTGTCCTTCTCACAAAATGGCGTCGTAGGTCTGCTCCCTTAACCAATGAATAAACTTTATAGTACAGTAGGATATTAAGTGACATTAGCAACTATTAAAATAACCCTTTGTAAACCCGACAGATCGAACCCCGATGGCAGATGTTCGACTCCTTCTCCCGCGACAAAATGGACCTCCTTCGAACCGATGCCCTCAAGAACACCTCTCCACTGTCCAAGGAAGTGAACGACGCCAGTGAGATCTCGCAGAAGTTCGACGAGATCTCATACACGAAGGGGGCCAATTTGATCAGGATGCTCAATCACACCATCACGGAGCAGGTGTTTAGGAAGGGGCTGCTTATTTATTTGAATGAATGGTGAGTTACAACTTACTACAACAAAGACTTTTATCTGTCATAAAAGTGAGTATTGGTACTAAATTATGTTTTTCTTTGATCTTGGTATTTATTTATTCCGTGTATATTATCTATTTTATAAAGTATTTTTATGTTAATTTATGTTTCTACTTGCTTATGAATATTTAATAATTATTATTATGTATTATGTTGTATACACCCCTGCCTTTCTTAAATTTTCAAATTTCTCTCCATCCAAAGGTTGCCTGGAAGAAATCGCTGCTAAGCGATAAGGCCGCCCATTGTACTATTATGTTTAATGTTTATATCTGTTTCTTTTTGCTTTATTTTGTGGTGTACAATAAAGAATTTTGTATTGTATTGTTTAGGCTTAAATTATTGCACATAGATCATTTTCTCGGTACTTATTGACCTATGGCTTGCCGGCCCAAAATGTGATTGGTTTCCTTGGGGACTACGGGGAATCCACTAGAAGAAAGGCAGCAGCTTTCTTCTTTGTATATTTAACACCTTCACTGCGGTCACCAATCCGTTTGCCAAACTTGTAATAATAAGGGCAACTTCCTTCTCTCTGATGGCAACTAATTTGTGACACCGCGTCATTAGCAGTGGACGTAAATGGGAATGGACTTTTATGATGATGATGTGGATAGGTTCTAAAAATCTCTCCTGAATCCAGAAATTTGAAGACAACAAACCAATATTATTTTTACTACTTTCGTGGCTAACGAAGCGAAGGTCCGTATGCGACGCAGGAGATTGCGGGTTTGTTTCCCGGTAAGGAGCAAACGTTAGTTTTGTACAATCTGCAGATAAAGTTATTGATACTCATAATACAAGCTCTGCTTACTTCAGGGCTACATCATGCTGTGTGTATTGTCCAGCATTATTTATCTATCTATTAAGATACCTACTTGTAAACCACAACCATGTCAATAACAATAGTTCAAACTTAATTACAGGAAATACTCGAACGCAGAAGAGAACGACCTGTGGGAATCGATGTCTAAAGCCACCGCCTCCGACCCTTCATTTACTGACCTTTCTATCGTGGGTTTCATGAACTCCTGGACCAGACAGGCTGGGTACCCGCTGCTTAAAGTCAATAGAAACTATAGGACTGGAGTTATTGAACTAGAACAGGTTAGTTAAATCACAATTCATTTATTTAGTCGAAAATATTATGGATCGTCTACGTATCACCGACTGGAGCCGAGTATTCCCGATACAGCGTCACTGACCCGAGCGTGACGTGACGGTTCGTTGAGAAATAGTGTGTAGTAGGTACCAAAAATACCGAACACAGAAGGGCATTAATGCTTGTTTGGATGTTATTTATACATTACCAGTTTCTGCTGCACCTTCCTTCTCCTGGGCTTTTTTGTTCCAAGTGTACTTATCCTAGATGGATGCGAAGTGGCAGCATCCATCCCATCCAAAATTGTGTAAAGACCATACGTGTCACCAAGTGTCATTTCTGACCCATAGACAAGACAAAACTGACATGAGTTACCCTTTTCAATTATTTCAGAGACTATTCACCAGCTCCCAAAAGCCCTACCAATCCGTAATAGACCAGCTATGGCAGATTCCTATCAGCTACACTGCAGTGGATGCTCCGCTCGAAGCCTGGAGCACGCGGCCTAAGGCGTGGCTCAAGGACAGGATCGGCACAGTGCGCACGGACCTTAATGCTACCCAGGCGCTGTATGTTAACGTTGGAGCTATTGGTGAGGCATCTACGTGATATCCCTTTACTCTCACCAACAACGTCCCTCCGGTACAAAGATGAATAGTCTATCTAAACTAAGTAATACTTTGAAATGCTCTAAAATTCACATAGCATCATCTAGCCCCAAGCTAAGCAGAGCTTGTGTTATCGGTACTAAATAACACAATATACTTACAATGAACTTCATATATATAGATATTTTTAATTATGCATAGACACCCAGAACAAACCAGAACACACGGAACATCGATTCTCTGTGGCACAGTGGCTTCGCCTAGACGCAGATGTAATTAGTAAATAAATAACGTGACGTCATCGTTCACCGTATTATCATGAAGCTTTTAGCGGGGTATGTTGTTTGGACTAAAGAAAGATAGTAAATTACTTGTTGGACACAATACACAAGCATCAAACATGATGATTTTGTGATTTACTAGCTGCTGCCTGCGGCTTCGCCCGCGTTTTCATGTATCCCATTTTCGGGTTACTATACACACTCTACACACACCGCGTTATTTGTGAGTGTCATAGGCTATATAGCCTATGACACTCACAAATAACGCGGCTTTCTATTGAAAGAATTATCAAAATCGGTTCAGTAGATCCAGAGATTACCCCCTACAACCTCACAAACTTTACCTCTTTTTAATATTAGTATAGATTTGCTTCTAATTTTAATTTGATTGAAAAATCAACGAAATAACAGAAGCACTTTGAGTTGACAAACTGAGGTGACGTCACAGAAAAGG
This sequence comes from Eupithecia exiguata, assembly GCA_947086465.1. Classification (NCBI taxonomy): domain Eukaryota; kingdom Metazoa; phylum Arthropoda; class Insecta; order Lepidoptera; family Geometridae; genus Eupithecia; species Eupithecia exiguata. The sequence goes on from OX352233.1 coordinate 12,131,565, forward strand.
GGCAGTTTTTTTATTACCCGTATCTGAGTGTGGGTGTTAGATTTTTTTTTGTTAATATTCATTCACTTGTTATATTGCATTCACTTGTAGTACACTCATAAAAATATCAATCGGTTCCCCAAAAATAGCGATATACATAAATTAAATACTAGAAATAAGAATAAACTCGCTGTGCCCACAACTAGGTTACACAAGATTAAGGTATCTTTTAAAGGGTATAGGTACGCTTCTACAACAAAACTCCAGGTGAGTTGCAAAAATTGACAATAAATAAATTCAGACAAATTGTTAAACATATCCTTTGTAAAAATGCCTACTTTAAAATATCAGATTATCTAGAGGATAAAAAAGCTTAGAACTAGTTTTGCTCCAACTCGAAAACTAACACCTTAAAAAGATTGAAGTGGATAAAAAATCAAAATGATCACTTTATTTCCTAGTTTTACTTATGTAATCTGAGTTTTGTGACGTATCCAAGAGTCCTGTAAGGTCTAAAGGAAATAAAGCACTGAGTTTTGAATAATCATATAAAAATAATAAAAAAATCTATGCATATACCCTATTCATCATCATCATCATCATCAGCCTATATCAGTCCACTGCTGGACATAGGCCTCCCCTATTATACCCTATTGTCCAGCATAAATTATTTCTTACAGGCTACTACAGAGTAAACTACGACCAACAAAACTGGCAGCTCCTCAGCACAGCGCTCCACTCCGGCGCCATACAATCTCCCATCACGAAAGCACAGCTCATCGACGATGCGTTCAACCTAGCCAAGACTGCGAATGTAAACTACAGCTGTGCTCTGGGACTCACCACCTATGTTATTGATGGAGAGGACTCTAAGATAGTCTGGGACTTGATATTGAATAATATGGCCTTTTTGAGGTACAACTTGAGGGATGTACCGGGATATGTTTATTTCTTGGTATGTATGTTTTCTTTTAGACTTATTTTTATTTACGTATAAGTTCTAATTATTTTGAAGATTATCTCTACTAACGCAATCGAAGCCTATTACAAAATATAGGTTCTCGAAGAAAGTTATATTTTTTAACATTTATTTATTTGTGTTGTTGAATGTTTCTATTCAAAGAACAATTCAACAGTTAAGTTTATCGCAGATCTGAACCGCTCCACTGCCGCACAGCTTAAAAATGTGTTTTCTAATATGGGATACCTTTATAAACTTGTTATAATAAAATAAATAAATAAAATCAGTTTATTGCAGGCACAAATCACATTAAAGATACAAAAAAAAAACAGTGCACAAAATAGAATAATATAAAAGATTAAAAACTAAAAAACTTAGATAAGTACGATAGGTTATTTTCTATTTCCATCCCTGTGGACAGAAATCCAGTGTTTATAAATGGGATTGGCCAGATAGTCAGAAACAGCCTTCTGGATGGTGTTGTTGGAGCGACTCAGTCGATTCCAGAAGGCTGCTATTCTTGTCCCTCTTATAGCAAAGAAGTCGGGAACTCCCGCCTCACAAAAATATATTCGAATAAGTTATATTTCGATCCATTTTATTAATTGATTTATTTTATAAATAATTTTGATGGCATCACATATCAGAGAGCTCGCGGGCCACTCGCTTGAAGCTAGCGGTAAGCCATTTTGTCACCGTAAAATGTATCTAAAGAGTAAGAGTTTAAGTCCATATTTCAATGCTTATTTTTATGCTGTGCGGTACCGATGCTGGCTGTATGTGCTATGACAATTACCTTTAAATACAGACCCAAGTGTAAACTTGAACATCATTATCTTTACCCACAATTTCCCCTTTCAGGAATACATGAAACTCCTCTTAAAGAAGCAGCTAGAAAAAGTGAACTACGGGCTCGATCCTCCTAAGGACGATAACGAAGCGTTCCTAGTTGAAAACCTGGTGCTGTGGGAGTGTTTCCTGGAGGTGCCGAGGTGTTTACAGTGGGCGCAAAGCGAGTTCGACAACTGGGTAGCGCAGGACGATCTGAGTAATAACACGTAAGTATCATCTCACATATAGCCAATTTTAGTCCACTGCTGGACACGGGACTCTCTTGAAAACCCGTTCACTTTCTCAACTAAAGCGCTTCTGCTCCTTCAATCAAAATAAAATTATAAACAAATCTATACTATCTATACTATAACAAAATTATAAAGAGGAAAGATTTGTTTGTTTGTTTGAATAGAATAGGCTCCGAAACTACTGGACCGAATTGAATTTTTTTTTCACCATTAGAATCCTACATTATCCCTTATGATGACCATAGGCTATTATTATAGACCCGTATGAAATCTTCAACAATGTATTTTTTTATTTGCTTTTGGTGACAATGTAACCCAAGGTGTAAAAAAATACTATAAATAATCCTTATATCGCGTAAACTGAGGAAACTATTGAGTTGACGTCTTGCTTTGATAGGTATTTTTTCATTTTGTAGTTGGCGTCGTTTTTCTTCTACAACGCGGACTACATTTTGTTAGAACTTATCGGAGAAGGTTTTTTTACGCGGAATTGTTACTAAATATTTTCATCCTTATATAACCCACTATACGGTGAACGGTGACGACGTCACGTTTAGACATTTTGCGATTGAGTTGCCTACTTTTCAATAAGTAAATTTCACAATAAAAACTGTTTTAAAAAACATATTTCCTATTCTAAAAAGCTACTAAACATATTTCCTATTCTAAAAAACTACTATATTAAAAAACATATTTCCTATTCTAAAAAACTACTATATTAAAAAACATATTTCCCATATTCTGCTATTCTAAAAAACATATTTTCATATAAATAGAGAATACAAATAAAAATGACCAGCTCTTTTGAAGTCACATGCATATACCACATACAATACAAACGTTCGAAACCCTCGACGCGCAAGTTACACTCGCACTTGACGAATCTTGTTTTCAATTGTTTCAGCATCCCAATCCACCTGCGTCCGCTAGTCTACAGCACCGTCCTGCGGCGCGGCGGCCGCAGGGAGTTCGATATCCTATGGAACGTCTACAAGAACAGTTCGGACCCGGCTTTACAGAGCACCATCATCAACGTACTGCCCAGTACCAGGGACGAGGCGCTTCTTAATGAGTATGTATATTATTCCGAGAAGTTACTATTAATTAGCCTAGAGTTTATCAGGGTGCCTAGCGTCTGGTCGAAGCCACGCGTGGCCCGAGAGCTAGTGAGTATCTGGCGCAGCGCGTCAGCATTGCCCGCTACGGACTTGGCCTACCACCAAGCCTACCCCTGGTGGTAGGCCGGGATGAATCCCTACTACCACAATAGTGCTGTCATAGTAGGTACTATTTAACAGCACAAAATTTACTTACTACTAGGGAAGTATAAACATGAAGGAACTACATAGTGAATCTCTAAACAGCTCTCTGTATCTCCAATCAACTTCTGCGGTCCTGGTACTTTGGGCACTGTTTAGAAAAGTGTTATCAGATGAAAATAAATAAACATTTTTTTAACACCACGTTATGAGTTTTTTTAACATTTGCCATAATTAAAACGGGGTAATGCAGCCAGCGTCTTGGGGACGCTTCCAACTGATATTGATATGGATCAGTTGAGCTACCTATCGCCTGTGGGCAGTCTGCAGTTAGCTCAATTATTTCAATGATAAATACTAGTTATAATTAATAGTACTATTTATCAGAACTGAGACGACCTCTGTGGCGCGGTGGGCGAAGGTCCACCTGTATATACAGTAGTTTTTAATATAAAATATAGTTAGATTATATAAATTAAAATTAAATAAAATATTAGAAAAATTAAAATTAAATAAAATATTAGAAAAATTAAAATTAAATAAAGTTATGGGTAGGTACACTAGATAACGGATATACATTATCTAATACAGTACATTACATAGATGGATATTTTTAATTTTTAATAACACATAGAAAACGACTAGAAGAAACAAATATCTGAAGATCGTACAAACATTTATCCCGCGGCAGGGATCGAACCCGCAACCTCCTGCGTCGCAGGCAGACCTTCGCCCGCTGCGCCAGCGAAGTCGTCTTATTCACCACGCCATTCAACATTACAGATTACTAGAAAAAAGCCTCTCCGAGATCCCGAAACAGTACGCCGTAGGCGTGTGGGCGGTCGAGGCCGGCATCGGCTCGCAAACTGCACAGAACTTCTTACTGACCAACTTTGACAGGGTCTACACGAGATTCACTGATATGGACTCTTTTCTGTTCCCCACGGTGATCAGTGCGGCCTTTGGCTTCGTTACTACCCAGTATGAGTTGGATAGAGTAAGTATCTTATTTAATAGGTTTTATTGTAATATAGTGCGTAAGCCCTCGCACTCTGGGTAATCTCTCTGTAATAGCTACTTGACTACTACTGGGAAAATTGTACCCCAGGGACATAGGCTACTTAAAAATTGAGTGCGAAGCCCCGGGCAGCCGCTAGTATATAAAATGGATCTGTCCTGTGCCTCCTCCATTTATCGTCTCCCCACTCTCCCCGCGGCCGCTACATTATCGTCAGTCCTTCGAGTGGGAGGTTTTTTTACAAGCTTTTATATTACTTGCCCTGTTAAGAAGTATGTGTTGGAAAAATCATGCAAGTGAATTTTAGACTAGTTATCCTCAACCGATTGAGCTGAAATTTTGCATAGTTATCTAAGTTTAATGACAATGCAATGTACTATCGCGCTGGTCTGATGATGGAGACCAGGTTTTTAGATTTTTATTTTTGAATTACCAGATTTTTCGTTAATAATTAAAAAAATTGTGGCGGTCATATATTTTTTTTATAATCAATTAACATAAATAATCTATCAAAAACTAAAAATCTATGCATATACCCAATTGCATACAATATCGAAGCCCTCTAGTCTAACCTATTGGTTTTTCTTTTTTTTTAGGGTCTTACAATTAACTTGCATAATAATATCGTTGTTAATTCCCAGCTGAAAAACTTCGCGCTTAAGAACAAAGCGGCCTTCCTGCCGATGTCCCAGACGCTACAGAAGATAGTCGACATGGCGACGTTCCGCATCGAGTGGAGAGCCAAGCACGCGGCCGGGATGACGCGCTGGTTCCAGGATTATATTACTGGTAAGTATGAAACACTTCGCGCCGAAGAACGAAGCGGTCTTCCTGACGATTTCCTAGACGCTGTAGAAGATAGTCGACAAGGCGACGCGACGTTCCGCATCAAATGTAGTTGCGCACTGAAGATTCGTTACCATACCAACAAATAATAGGGTATTATTATTTGTTTTGTTAGTGGCCATAGGACTTACCACACATTCTCTGACATTTGTACTTGCTATAGAAAAAGACATACAGGAGAAATCAAATGATACTATTGATCATTCTACTATCTACTATTGAGTGCCATTCCGCGGCGGCTGGAAAAGACGTCGAGGTTGGTGCACGTGACGGCTCCCACCGTCTACAATAGACTACCGGAAAATTTAAAAAATGCCGCATCCACGCAATCATTCAAAAACAAGCTCAAAAATTTGTTGATTGAGCAATCACCCTATAGCTTTGAAGAATTAATTAAAGGATAATTTAGGGATTTTATTTAATGAGTAATTTAATGACAAGTATTTAATTGTAATTGAATGTTTTGGTATTTATTATTATTAACTTTTGTTAAAATGTTATGATTGTGTACTGATACTGTACCTAAATTTATAAACTTTTGACGTGTATGTTTTTTACCAATAAATGAGTATGATCCTTTAACACTACTAACTATTGTTTATAGTGAAGTACTATAGTCACTAAATAAAACTCATTGGTTGTTCACAGGTAAACTAGGAGCAGATGGCAGCACCAGCACAGTATTGCCACCTGCTGACACAAACGTCACGACACCGGAGCCAAATGTAAACGCTACCACTGCCGATATAACAATAGATAACTCGACCACGAGTTTAGTAACTTAGTTATATCAGTCGTTCATAGTTCAATTTTGGTCAAGAGGTATAAATAAAACAGAGAGAGTAAACAGCGTGGAGTAGAGCGAGACAAATTGAAAAGGTAAAACCAGGCTACAAAACTCGAGCTTAAAAAGCCAATAAATCAGGCTGCGAGACTTTAATCAGACGAAGGATTCTCTGAAGGATAATCAGATATAATGGTCTGGTCGGAAACGTAAATTTAAAAATTATTAACCTCTTCAAAATATAAGGATGAAAATATTTAGTAACAATTCTGCGAAAAAACCTTCTCCGATAAGTTCTAACAAAATGTAGTCCGCGTTATAGAAGAAAAACGACGTCTTACTTTGATAGGTATTTTTTCATTTTATAGTTGGCGTCGTTTTTCTTCTACAACGCGGACTACATTTTGTTAGAACTTATCGGAGAAGGTTTTTTCGCGGAATTGTTACTAAATATTTTCATCCTTATATTTTGCAATGGATTTCCGCAAAGTAACGCCTGAATCTATTATTTATATTATCCTCTTTAAAAAAAACGCTTTTTGGCTTTGTTCCTCCTGCCCTTTTCGGTCTCATTGATAAAATAATCATATTTGTTTTAATATACACTCGTCAGAGTATAAAGTTATTCTATAAGTTAAAAGTACATCTTCCTAGTTGGTAAAACCCTTCTTATGACTTTCCCTATAAAAACCTACTTAAAAATTCATATTTCGGATTCTTAACTAATATCCAACATAGCAAAAGATCCAGCAATGAGTTGACATATTCCTTCCTTCCTTCTCTATCTGATAAACTTCCATTTCTATATATTTTATTTATCGCTATGGATAACTTTCCCAATACTTAAATATCTAAATATCCAACATAGCAAAAGATCCAGCAATGAGTTGACATATTCCTTCCTTCCTTCTCTATCTGATAAACTTCCATTTCTATATATTTTATTTATCGCTATGGATAACTTTCCCAATACTTAAATATCTAAATATCCAACATAGCAAAAGATCCAGCAATGAGTTGACATATTCCTTCCTTCCTTCTCTATCTGATAAACTTCCATTTCTATATATTTTATTTATCGCTATGGATAACTTTCCCAATACTTAAATATCTAAATATCCAACATAGCAAAAGATCCAGCAATGAGTTGACATATTCCTTCCTTCCTTCTCTATCTGATAAACTTCCATTTCTATATATTTTATTTATCGCTATGGATAACTTTCCCAATACTTAAATATCTAAATATCAAACCTAGCAAAAGATGAAGCAATGAGTTGATATAAAAGCTATTCTAAGGTTTTTTTTTGTTATAGTGCTTACCCGCACTATAAATTATTTCATTTCTTATAAAAGCTATTCCTTTCTTCTGACGAACTTGTTACTTTTTTTTACTTTCTTTTATTTCTTATATAGGTACTTATTTATGGCCTAAATTGTGGTAAGGATTGTATAAACTTTACAAGTTTTTTCTACAAATTGTGAAACATTTCGCTGCCAGTTGGGCTAATTTTTAGGTATGTTTTACAAAGGTGGAAGTAAAAACCTCCTTACTTATTATCCTCTTTCATGATCCTCATTTGGAGCACAATTCTGCCCACTACTGGGTTCTAATACTCCGAAAGTCTGTGTTTTTTCTTGATCTATGTCAACTGAAGACGACATAGTCTTACGCGACAGCTTAACCCTAGGCGCCTAATCTACGCCTACGAGTCGTAGTAGGTACCTACGCCTCGCAGGCGTCGTCGATTGGCTCGAAATCGAAAATGAAGATTCTTTCTAAAGCTTGAAGTAAACTTGAGGGAGGATTTTAGGTAAGAGGTTAGAGGTCAAAGTGCCAATTTTACTCGTATTCTCGTGCTATTTTAATGTTCTTACTAAGTAAGTAGTAGCAAGATGAATATGATACGGCTTCTTAGTCGGGTAAAAATATTATAATTATGGAATTGATGTCAATACTTATTGAAATACATATATTTAAAGATAAGCTATGAGATAAGCTTTATAGAAATACACCTAATTTTAAATTATTGATGTTAATATGAAAATAATTGAAACATCTTTTTTATAATCAGTATAATCACGTTATTGCATGAAAAAGTACATATGGTTTTATAAAGGTCGTAAAATTTATTCCACTTATTTAATTAATTCGGCATGCAAAAAGACACGATATTTTTATTTATTTATAGGTAGACAAAAATCAAACCATGATTGGTACTTACATTAAGTTTATTTTAAAATAATTAATTAGTTAATGTCTATTCCATAGTCGATTATAGAAACTTAAATAACTAAAGGCTACTATAGCGATAATCACAATAATATAAAGTTCATTACATCACAATAAATATAATAATTGAAGCACAATCAATGTTGTAGAAGCAAAACTACAATTCTCTAGCTAACAAGATTACAATATTTTCTTAAATCATTAGGTATCGGTTTTGAGTAATGCCTAACCTTTCTACAAGAACTTTCATTGTCTATTATTTAAGATACAAAAATACTAGGTACCTTTATTAATGTTCCTATTTTATTTAAGTCTCGAATTTATGAAGATTTTTCGTTATTTTGATCTGTTTATCTATTTTTTAAAGCATGAACCTATGTTTCTGAATAATTAATTGAGAAATAAATGTTGTAAAAATCAAGTCTTTTTAATATTGAGTTGGCGTACAGGTTCATCCACTAGCGGTGTAAGGAGGAGGGGTGGGGGGACTTGACTTTTGGGGTGGCGGTCCGCCACGGGATCCAAGTTCTTGGGGGTGACAGCGACAACTTACACGCACAGTCAAACCATAAAAATTTCGGGGTTCGTTCGCTCGCCGTTGATTTTATAGATAATATGAAGTTCGATGTCCATGTACAAAAAAACGTTTTATTATTGTTCTTCACTCTTTATCTCAGATTCTTAGTCTTGATTAGCATTCCTCATCAATTTAAGAAAAAGCAATGGCTTACTCCACTCTGCGATATTTATTTTGTATTCGTTTCTTAACAATTTTCTCGATCCCTTGTGCCGCAAGCCCTCCAAAATACAAAATTTTGGTGCTCACTGTTTTTTTTTTTCATACTCTTCTTAACTAGTTTTGATCACTCGAATAAGTAACAAAAATTTCGGCGGCTCCCTCCGCTCGCCGTCATATCTTTTTCGATGTATTAATCTCACGATTTTGATTATCGCCGTAAAAAATCAATACGGCTGCAGCTATCTCAGCTTGCCGTCGTATAAGCTTGTGTTTGTTGCTAACCCGACCTCATCAAACTCCAAAAAAATACATACATATTATATGATGATAATACTTTAATACTTTGGGTAATACAAGTCGAGCCGGTAAGAGCTACATAAATACAACATTTGCAGGGCTATAAAATCGAGTTTTGTAGAGCCACGATAAATCAAGCCAACCCTAGATGCGCGGAGCCTCTGCGCATATGAGTTGGATGACATGACGACGTCCCCTAAAATCGATAACTCACTGCTTGTAAACATGTCCTAACTGGGCCAAACAGTTTACACAATTTTATACACCCTCCATGTTGTGTGTAATAATTTCGTAGTAGCTTTAAGTTTTGTCGTGTGGTTAATCGTATTTTGTCTTTATAATGGATACAGCGAACGTAGGATATTCGTACAATTTGCCGTCAGGTGGATGGAACTACAAGATTCGCAGTACGCTGTCACAGTTCAGTGATTTGTTCAGCGAGTTTAATAAATACATCGCGCCTGCTTATCATCATGATAGATGTGAAAGGTAAGCCATTTTAAGTTATATTTGATAACCTGTATAGTGATTTTATTAGACTGCAGTTTTAGTTAATACACCCTGTGTTTGTTTATTTAGATACGTTACCTAATTAACCATTATGATAAAAAAAATACCTATCCAGTTCAAAATTATGCGAAATCCCGAACGAGTCACTTGTCGGCTTTAAAGGGTATGCTGGAAAAGAACCTGTTTCTAGGGTTAAGTCCGACTTAGCCATGCCTTTTCAGGTTAAATTTGCTGATTGTATTTTTGTGCGCAATATCAAGCAAGCAAGGCAATGTAAACAATACTAAGCTAACTATAAGAATAGGTACCTGTATCTAATGTAATGACTTTCTAAGTCCCTTTTACTGAGTCTGCAGCGCAGTGTCTTACTTTGTACCTACCTATCACTAATCTAGGTAAAAAATCACGAGCCAAGACAAAACGAGCAACTAAGGGTCAGCTCACACCGAGACACGACGCGACGCGACGACGACGCTGCGCGCACTTTTTAAGAGTACTTTTTGCAGTGTAAAACCACAATAATTAAGTTGTTTCACTCAGCGACGACCCCAAGAACCATTGAAGTATTACCAGCCAAGAACACGTTTATTTTCATGTTCCTTCGGTTTATTTTCAGATCTGTCCAGATGCGAGTTTACTCGATGCACAAAGGGGAGTTCGTCATGGTTTTTATAGCGTTTTTTGCTTGTTTCGGCTTGGGGGTTTTCATAGGATTGGCTGGTAAGAGATCTTAATGCCTATGCGTATTAGTAATTTTCACAAAATGGCGCGCAATGTCCCGTCCCTTTCATAATACTAGCACATGGCGCGCTTACCTAAAAGGGACCAAAAAGTCCTTATGGACAGGAGACGACGACAAGGCGAGCCGGTTTCTAAAACTAGTTTTCAAACCGCAACATCGATTAGTTTGTACGCTCACGCGAACGTCATTTCACTTGGTACTTAGATACCATTTTATTACAATGAACGTGAGAGGGTTTTACGACTTTCGTTTCACACTCAGGATGACTGATGATGAGACGACCCGTGTGGCTGATACACTACTGATTCACAATCTATTGCAGATGTATCTTATTTACCCTTTTAACTGGTACTAAATACTAGGTGCCACATAACATGGGTCGCCGAAAGGTGGTGATTCTGGACCCGAGGGGGATAACCCGGATAACTTGTAATGTTTTATAACTTGTAACATATTCTTTTTCTAAATTAAACTAATAATTGTTTTATCATTCCCCCTCTAAAAAACTTATTTTATGCACTGAAAACAGTGAAGTTTTGGTTGTTCCAATTTTAATGTGCATTTTAGTTAACTTAAACTTCCTTTTTTCGTCACTTAGGTAGGTATTGTCTATTTTAGCTTAAATCTTTCTTATTCATGGTATAAAGAAGGTATAGTGCAACTCTTGAATAAAAGCGTCGCTTAGGATTGTAACACGTGAATCATTCGCTACGCTCGTGATTCAGTCCTTAGAATCCTTCACTTGCTCGTGATTCATCTATTAATAAACAAATAAAATATCGAATGCTAGACGATTCTCGAAAAAAACACTAATATGAAGAAAGTCTCATTTTTTTTAAAAAGTAATAAATTGATTAGAATTTTAAACAATCTTACCTATTACAAAAGTTGATCCCTTCGGGGTCCACACCCACAATCACCCCCTTTCGGCTCAGTACACATGCTTCGTGGCACCGTGTATATTAGAACTAAATAAATTCTAATCTAACTCCATTTTGTAGGCCCTTCCCCTACCATGACGACGTCCATCACAGCGAGTAGCATCCTGTCCAACACGACCTCCATTTACGAGGGTCCGTTCCACCTGCACAGTCCTGCGCTGGGCTCGAGAGTCCAGCAGTTGTGGCTTATGGCAGAGATCCTCACCAATAATAATGATGGTCAGTTCTTGTTCTTAGCTAATTTAAGAAGAAACTCAAGTAAGTCGGAGAGTGCGTGAGCCAGCACGTTGCAAAAGACACAAACATGAACGCAAAAGTCATAACATAAGACAAGGGTGGCTAGAAAAAACTAGGTGGAAAAGTGGAAACGAGGCTTATCATCAGCTCCGTTTAGAAAGGTCCCATGTAAGAAACTAATAACATGATTTTCTTTTGTTTGTATTCTGAAGAAAACTGCGTCGATAAGTACCTAGTAGGAAGAACTGAAAATAAAAACGAATGAGCTTTTTAAATTCGGAATACTGATGGTCTAAGAAAAATTTTCACACATCTGTTATTTGATAATGACTGACACGGACCCGCCCGGAACAGTTTTCTGCGGATCTGCGGACGCAGCCGTCTAAATTTGAATCAAATTTAAAAACGAGTCAGAATCAGAATCAAATTCTGATTCTGACTCGTCAGAAAAGCCTAAAACAAAAACGAATTCAATTTCTACACTTACCTATCATACCTCTCTCTCCGTCCTTGTCTGTCACATGGAGAGGTGCGCGCAACTATTCCTTCCCTCGTCACGATCGCACTTAGAACCTTACATTTAAATCCAGGTAACCTTGGACGGGCCACACTTTTGGATAGGCAACCTAGTAGGTACTGTAAGATAGGGAAAAAAATTAAGCTTTAATTTAATATTAAATTCAATTAAATAACAGATGGGTGTATAAATACTACATTTGGGCACGTGTTTAGACCAGGCTTGAAATAATATATGGAAATAGATCTAATGAGAAATAAAGTTCTCGATAAATCCATCATGGATCTAGTTACCTAATAGATCTAACAGGAATTATCCCCTTTCTTTGAGGCGGGCGGTTACCCATATTTTTCTGGTATTCCTTGTGTCATATTGTCTCAGCTAATGCTAGATTTTATTTAATAACACATGAGTGAAGTATATCGGAAAAATTACTTAGAATTTTTATTATTTTACTGCTGCTGTACGCGATCGGATAAGCAACCTATGTGCAATACAATAATTAGTATATTATCTACTATTACAAGCTTAGCCATTATCAAATAACAGATGGATGATTAAAATTGCAAGACCGGATCTCCCACTTAGAGGAAGTGGGTGGTTCACATTGCAATGCAAACTGTCAGGCAAACAAAATGTTCTCAATTTAAAGCCTGCGAAGATAGTTCGTTAGCTCCTAGGAACTGTGAAAGGAACTAATGCCTTTGAATAATCCGGGAGTTGATCTCGCCGAAGCGGTAGGGCCAGCCAGAGGACGATCGCGATGTGGTACCTGCCTAAGTAGTACCTAAGTGTGCCTTGTTCCTCTAAGACCTAAGTACTAAGTATGATCACGACATTCACCACTCAGACCCACCACGGGTGACGACGGCGGATTGGTGACTTGAAACGTCGTCATCCCAAGCTGAAACGAACTAAAGTAGGTACCTACATTACATTACAGGCGCTATACGAAAAGACCTATACCTAGACCTAGACCTACGTATAAACTTGGATTTCATTCAAATATTTCTTTTTATCGTCGCTATAAAAGCAACTAAACTAAGTATGCATGCAAGTAGGTATGTATTTTATATCGCAAAATAAACATGAATAGGTAACAAATACAATATACTTATGCCCTTGAAATAAACCATTGTTAAGGGCAGAGATCTATGAACTTGCAGGTCAATGCTCTAACAAAGGGCGATGACTCTTGCGAAATGGAAGCATCAAATCGCGTCCTCTTCAGATTTGCAATGCAAGTAGGTTGAGCCAAGGTTGCACTTCTGGACCGTTACTGTTGCTAGTTACTCTTTGGATGACCTACGGAATTCCTCAGGGATCCATTGTCGGAACTTTAATTTTTTTGATTTATATCAATAATATAAGCAAAATAGGGCTGAAGGGACACGTTACCTTATACGCCGACGATACCTGCCTATTCTACTTTGGACCGAACCTCGGCGAGCTGGTAAAAGACGCACAGGCGGATTTATTTAAATTTAACATCTGGTGTCAGAGCAATCTAATGACAGTCAACGCAAAAAAAACCTCATTTATGATTTTCGCAGCTAAGAATAAAAAAATCCCTCAATTTCCGTCACTTACTATAGGTGGTTCGATAATACATCGCTCGCACCAGGAGAAGTACCTAGGCCTCATACTCGATGACCGCCTAAATTGGCAATCTCATATAGAAAATGTAAGAAAGAAATTAGTATCACTAACGGGTGCACTGCGTAGATCCGTGGGATGCCTGCCACGTAAAGTCCGAACGACTATTTACAATTCCCTGGCTAAATCTCATTTGCAATATCTACTGGAAGTATGGGGTACGGCGGCAGTGTCAAATCTAAAATCACTACAAACATCTCAAAATAAATTAATTAAAGTCCTATACAAATATGACTATCTAACTAGCACACATACTATTTACAAGGAAACCAAAATTTTCAATATCAACCAACTATATACTTACCTCACTTGCATCCTTGTCAGGAAAATAGTAACTAATAAAATACATACGCAAATCACACTAACAAAGAAAACCTACACCAACAACTTAAGAAATAAACACAAGTTAAAACTAAGGAGTCCACGGACCAACTATGGAAAACGAAACATCATGTATGAAGGTGCGCAGATTTATAATAACTTACCTGATAACATCAAAAACTGCTTATCAATGCACATATTTAGGAAAAGATTAAAGCAACATATTTACGACAAAATCTGTTAAACAAACGGTACCAAATAAATATTACTCTAAAAACATTATTAAAAACTAAAACTTAACCTACTAGCTAACTACCTATGTACTACCTACCTATTACAGTTTTATATAATAATTAGTTAAGTTAGTACATAAGCTTAAGAATAATGTATGTACATTCTCATTTAAGTGAACTATGTTCTTTTTGAGAAATAAAAATTCTTTAAACTGAACTGATGATGATTTCACAATTTAGGACAATTTATGAGGTGCCGCCGCCGCCCTCAATGGTCGCGCTTATCTAATGTATTATGTATAGGTACCTAGGGGGGAGAGGCCATTGAAGGGTAATTAATCATTATCCTATAGAACCATCATGAACCATGTGTCATAAGGTTATAAGTTATAAATAACATAACACTCACCTTTATTTTTTTGGTTGCAGAGGAGATCTTCGACAAGAGTTTTCAAATTAGTATATCGATAGAAGGAGTGATGAGTAGTCAGCATGTAATTCTTGTACCTGAAAGTGAAGCGACCAACAGGTAAGACCTAGGTAATTATAGCAGAGATAGGTAAATGCTATCGGCATTATGCCCACCATTTGTTGACGACCGATGTGGCGCGGTGGGCGAAGGTCTGCCTGCGACGCAGGTTGCGGGTTCGATTATTACCCACCCACCCACCTCGGGACAAATGTGTGCACGATCTGCAGACATTTGTTCAGGGTGTTCTGGTCGTTTTCTATGTATAATAAAAACATATCTATGTATTGTACTATATTATATCAGTAATCTAGTACCCATAACACAAGCTCTGCTTAGCTTGGGGCTAGATAATGCTGTGTAAATTGTCCAGGATTATTTATTATTTGTATGATTTTATAAATCGTGTGCATGTAGATATTATAAGTTACTATTAGATGCTAGTAGGGAGGGACCAAAGACAAAAGGTAAGTAGAATTTGCAGAATATGGCATTCTGCAAAGTCTACTTACCGGCAGTTTATGGGCATTAGCAAGCCCAGGAAAATCTAAGATAAGAAAATCCGGCTCTTCTCCAGGACCAGCATACAACAAAACGAGACCTATAATAATAGGCGCAGCTAGGATTTTTCATCGGGAACGGGGAACTGACTTCGCGAGACTAGACTGCTTACCTATATTCCCCATTTCTAGAACCCAGCATTTGAGATGCATGAAGCAGACTTGCGAGGAGGTGATGGCGATCCACCTCGGAGCTCTAGAGTTCACACGTTACGTACTGAACATCCATCTGTACGGACTGCAAGAGTTCCACAAGAGATACTATATCAGAGAGATTGTCTTTTATGTGAGTATATATCATGTGAAAACGGTGCGGTATAAGATAAGGGAAGGCCTAACGTCCAGCTGTGCGATTACGCTGGAACCACCCTCCTTTGACATGTCAATGATACCTAATAAATAATAATAGATTCAGGCATTACTTTGCCTATAAATAATCGGGAATCCATTGTAAAAATAAGGATGCAAATATTTAGTAACAATTCTGCGCAAAACGTTCTTAGAGAAGATCTAACAAAATGTAGAACACAACAAAACGAAAAATTCTTTCACGATACAATTGTACCTAAATTACGAAATTACGAAGGCCATTCAAAGGTCTTTCAAATGTCAATATAGGATGGATGGCTTTTTCGTAATTCCACAGCAGCACTGGTAAAACCTGTTGATTTGATGGTGACTAAGTAAAGTACTACCTATGTGACAACGGAAGCGCCATTTCTTGTAAAGTCATGAAGACCTCTGTATGGCGCAGCGGGCGAAGGTCTGCCTACGACGCAGGATATACAGGGCGTCCCACGGACATGCCACATGGAGGGAAAGTACCTTGAATATTGTAGATTTTTAATCGAGCCCGCAGGCTCGATTCTTGCCTTGGGACAAATGCATTGTAAGATCTGCAGATGTTCGGTTGATGTATGTGATGTGTTCCTAATGTTTTTTTATGTATTTACCTACAAAATAATAATAAATAACCAAGAAATATGTAAATATAGACTACCTACCTAGGTATATCCAAAGATTTAATCTTTGCCTTTATCAGTTATCTAGTAGGTAGGTACCCATAACACAAGCTGTGCTTAGCTTGGGACTAGATGATGCTGTGTGAATAGTCCAGCATTATTTATTTATTTCATTTTCTTTCCAGTTCAAAACATACAACCCAGCTTTTACGCAAATGGAAACGTGGTTTCGGTTCATTTTCCTACTAACGACGTTTTTCATTGCGGTAAGTGTTTTACTGTGTTAAGTTAACAAATCCTTATACCTGTCCTGTCCAGAATAATCACATCACTAACTCATCGGGTATTTACCCGATGGACTTAGTGAAAAAAGGATCTAGATTACCTATAGGTAGGAAGTTAGGCACGTTCCTTAGCTGTCCTCATGGCTCAAGCAGATTATGTTTAAAAGTGTTTGTTATTTCAGTGTTGGTTCGCGCATTCGCTAAGAAAGTTTGCAACCCACGACTGGGCAATAGAACAGAAATGGCTGTCAATTCTTCTCCCTCTTCTTCTTCTTTATAACGGTAAGAGACACATATAGATACCTACTAGTCTAGCTAAAATAGTGTACCTTTATCTGGGTGAACTACGGAATCTCGACGCACAATACATCGACAAAAAACAAAAAGTGCACGCTATCTCGACAAAAAACAAAAAGTGAACGGTTTCACGATACGTACTAGTAACGGAATTTTGACAAAACACATAGAGTGAACGCAATAGACACACGATTGAATTGAATTGAATCTGTAGCTGGGCAGAGAATGCGATAAACAATGTGAATCGCTACGACTATCTTCGTCGCTCATCGGCTGAATTCTGAACACGCGCAGAAAAAGAAAACATGAGCAGCTAAAATAGTCTCAGCAAGTCACTCTATGAATCGAAGGTTATAAATTGGCATGCTGATGGTGACCCGGGTAGTAGCAGTATTGAGACCGGTAGAAAAAAATATCTACTCACCCCGATGAACTGATTCAAAGTTCATTGACTCACGCAATTGGTTGCAGATCCAATATTCCCGATGCGCCTCGTGACAAGCAGCTGCTTCGCGCCTCTCATGGACTCGCTGTTCCAAACCACCTTTCTAGCATTCGTCATGTTATCTTGGCTCGCGTTGTATCATGGATTGAGACAGGTTAGTGGTAAGGTGTGTGTAATGGATCCTATCCAACCTCGCTCTACGCTTACGCACAGATTTGTAAGTATAGTACTAAAGTACGCTTACGGTGGATTTTAAACCTGTCTCAATGACGGAAGGCGGCATACATAGACAAGGGATTGAGAGCGAACCTCGTTTAACAAGGGGTAGGTACCTACTTAGAGTTATACACACGTAATTATTGTATAACTCCTCATTGTTATACACAACAGCACAAGACCGTTGGGTATTAAAGGGAAATCGGAAGGTCTTCAACTTGCTAGGATAACGCAGGCTAAAGTAATCACTGTCCCCAACTTAGATACTTGAGATTCTTCAAGGGACTAAGTATAGGAAATACACCAGATAGAACAGCTTTAAAGGTCTTAGATAGCAGTTGAATGCAACACCGTTGGTTTTAGTATTTTTAGGATGTAAACTTTTGTTGCAGAACGAAAGAGGCTTCCTATCATTCTACCTGATCAAGGTTATAGTGGTGGGACTTGTGTTGATCCCGGCCTTCATCGTCACAATCTGGCAGAAGTACTATGCGTTCTACGATCCGACCTTTAATTACATGACGAATCCCAACTATCCCGTAAGTGGTGTCTAACTATAGTAGTCGATTATGGACCTTTCTAAGGAGATTAGGGTAACAAGGGGCAAATTTTGATGGATTAGACATTTCTTGAATACTCGATTATATTGTTCTAATCAAGTCAGTCAAAAGAAAGAATTACAAGATACATTGACAAGCCGATCATATTCTAAAACCATCATCTTAGCTCTTAAACATTTTGGATGGTTGAAAGATGCGAGATTGAAGGGGACTTGGGGATTTAAAGCAGATTAAGTTGAGTTTCAGAGACCTAGATACCCGGTTAGAAGTTATTATTATCAATAATCATATTCCAGCAAAGCTATCTTTTGATGCTGACTGACTTGTTGCAAGTCCACCGCGCAACGGGTCAATTTCCTAATCATGATCTGGATGGTTAAGAGATTGAAGGGGACTTCGGTATTAATAGCAGACTAAATTGAGTCTCGAGAGACCTAGGTTCCCCGTAAAAAGTAGACAATAATATGATAATAATCATATGGTGGAATATGATAACTAATAATCATATTCCAGCAGTGTTTTTGATGCTGACTGACTCGTAACAAGTCCACTGGTCAATTTCCTAATCATGTTCTTGCTATTTGAGTCATGTTGATACAGCCTAATTTATAAGCATGTTTGTTTCAGGTTGTGAAAATAATGTTCTTCTGTGCAATCACGCTGTACTTCCTATATTTACTAGTTTTGATAGTCAAAGCGTATAGCGACCTGAGG
The DNA here is from genome assembly GCA_947086465.1 of Eupithecia exiguata. Lineage (NCBI taxonomy): Eukaryota > Metazoa > Arthropoda > Insecta > Lepidoptera > Geometridae > Eupithecia > Eupithecia exiguata. The sequence continues at coordinate 12,150,427 of OX352233.1, forward strand.
AATATGCCATTTTTCGGTAAGCATTCTAATTCTAACGATCTTTTGTTACTTACATAATAATTTAAACACAATATTGATCGATCGAATTGATTTATCTTCTGGACTTTGGAACCTAACTACATTACGTAGTCTGTTGGTGATTGGTCTCTTAAAGTAAAATTATCTTGTTTACGAGTTGTTGAATTCAGGTTTACCTATTGTTTTGTTGCGTAGGTGCCTTTAGCTTACTTAATGCGTAGTTCGTATTTCAACGGTGACTCAGGATCATGTCATTTTGTATCTGGTATCAGTTGTTTCATAACCAAGCTACATCGCATGTATCGTCAAATAATTTCTAGTATCTCTCTCTAATAACGTTCTCGTTATGTCTCTATCCATCCCAAGGTTGCCCGGAAGAGATCGTTCAATGAGCGTCCTTTGCAGGTAGTAATCCTGCGATTCACGTCATTTCCGCTATATACTTGTCTGTTGAGTGGTTTTCTTCCAATAATTAGAGTAAGATGTAGGTATCTCTTAAATCAAAAACCCTTTCAGATATAAGACTCCGCTGCCTGTCCATAGTGGTGGCAACAGTGACGTTCATCACCACAATCCTAGCGGGGCAAGGGTGGGGTCCAGCAGCGTTGCAGGACCACTGGGCGTCCCAACCGAGTGTCCACTACGATACTTCAGCGCCGTTCATGGCTTTGTACGGACTGTTCAACTTTAAACTGTACATCCTGGCGTATTTGTTTTCGCCTGGTGGTGGAAATGTTCATGGTGAGTTGGTTGATTGAGAGTTTTGTATGACGTTGATTTTAGGGGAATCATTTTCCCTGCTTAAGCCTTCTCTATTCATGTAGTCTCTGTCTACGACATAATTTTGGATGAAGCAAATAAAACAGAAGTGTCATGCTTTACGAATATCGTAAGAAGTGTCGAATTACAAAGATCTCGAACTAGTCTATTCAAAACGGGTCAAACACATAAGGTCAAAGAGTCCCTTTAGGGATAGAAGCATAGAAGTCGTAGATATTAGTAATGATGACCGACCACAATGCCCGACCACAAAGCGTCATACATACCTACGTAGGTACGTAGTACGTAAACAAAAGTTTACGTCACTGTGCGTGCGACCGTGCGTGCGGTAAGGTTCCGTATGAAGACACCACGGGGGAATAAAATTGAAAATGAACATTTTATTTGCTAACAGGAGTGCAGTTCAATAACAACAGAGGGAACCATGAGTGCATGGGGTGGGGTGAAACCCTCATAAACCCCTGCAATTTCATTCGGGTACTTGGGAATCAACGGGTGTTTATTATTTATTGAATTCGTATCGTATTATTCTAAAAACTCAATATATTGTATACGCCTTGTATATCTACTTACAGCAAGTTATACACGCCGAAATGTATTTAGAAAATGATACATAAATCGGCTTTATGAATAAATAGTATTTCTGTATTTCGCAATTAGGGGCGAAGGATGTTGCTACCACAGGAGCGTGGTGGATGGCACAAACTTCACATCTAAAGCCGAAAATACACAATATGCCAGTTAACGGCATGTGCATGTAACTGGCACATACAGTGAATACATTAATGCAAGTTAAACTGACATACAATATGCGTTCTTGCATGTATTTCCAAGACGTTTACACATGACTGTAGCTTGCACATTTTTCATTCTAGTTCAATGTCAAGCCGGAACGTGTCAGAAACAAAAGTCACCAACGGCGACATATCAGCTACTTGGCATGGCTCTATCTGACGCGTGCGTTCACACGTGCCGGTTTAGAACCACCCGCGTTCTTTCCTTCATGTTGCGTGCCAGTAAATCAAATAGCTTGCCATCTACTTGCTTGCCAGATACAGACAGAGAGGCCAGTTAGTGTATACAGGTGGCATGTGCGAGTGGAGTGAATTTGAACGGAGATTTTATTTTCTTCAAAATTTTAATTCTCCTTTGTCCTTTACATTCCATCATAGTTGATCGTATGTAAAGGCTTTATTCATACCAGATATCAAAACTCTACGACTTTCTTTCAAGGTGCACTATGAGGGTAATTTGCAAAAACAATACATTTTACCTCCAATGCCGGGTACAGATACAGACAGACCAAGCGAGCGAGAGCTAGCGAATGCGATTGGGATTTGCCAATCGGTACGTTCGTTCCATATTGCTTTGATGTAGCGACAGCCGTCGCGTCGTCGGAGCACGGCCGAAGACGAACGAAGGCCCTTGTTTGCACTCGCTTGCTTTCGCAATGACGTCCACACTGTTACTTTTGCGTTCGTTCGTTAGCCTTTGCTCGCTCTCGCTCGCTTGGTCTGTACCCGGCATAAGGTGTACCCGCAAGTTAATGTGTTATTTTAACAAGATGTCATAAAGCTTAATGTTCCGACTCACAAGCGGGTGTTATGTTAAGTGTATTTGCGCTTTTTTTATTATAAAAATTACTCTTCAATAAGTGCTAAGGACAAGTGTAAGAAAGTGGAATTGGTGTTATTTTCGTCTGTAAAATGCCCAAAACTCGAAAAGACTTGCGGTGCCCTTTGTTTGGCGATCCAGTGAAAACTAAGTAATGAGGTGTTACCAACGTATTGCGATATTTGTAAATATTATTTGTGGTTAAGAAATGAGATGAGATGCTCGAACTGAATAATGCAGTGAAAGAATTGTGTGAAATGATTGCAAACATTGAAAAAATTTGGAATAAAGCATCTATTCCCACTATAAGTCATGTCGTGCGCTAAGAGGATTCTTCTTTTATATAATTGGGACAGCTAAACCCACAAAACCTTTAAAAGAACTTAGCCACTTTTATCATGCTCGTAACTGAGGCTTCGGCATCTGTTTGTGGACCAGAAGCAAGAGATGGATTCATTCGTAATATCAGTAATTATGCCGTGTTAATACCAGTATAATTTATACCGATACGAAAAATGTACCGGTACCACGTCAAGGTCGAACCGGTATTTGTAAATACCGGTATTATACAGATTTATTTTTATTATTTAGTTAGAAGTAGGTATTATTATTATTTTAAAGCTTCAGTAACTATTAAAAGTTAGGTAAAAAATATGGTTTAAACCAATTTTTTAAATAAAATTAAAATTTGTATTTTATTTAAAAATTCGATTTTGTTACGCCACCTTAAAATGTTGACATAGAAACTTGAAATTTTGTTATAAGATCTCCTAAGATGTCGAACATTCATTGGAAATACAGGAATAACATTATTTTTATTATGTTAATATTATTATAATACAGTGTTGTTATATTAAACATATATAAATTTTCTTACATAAAAGGCATATTTTTAATAAAAATCACCTGATTACGCTTTGTCACGTTGTCACTGACTAGAATAAAAACAATTTGGAATTTATTTTTAATATAGTCAAATTATTACGTTATTATGACGGACATTTTCCATCGATAAAATATGGCGTATAGTTTCCCTCATTTTCGTTTGTGCACCATAATCAGACTCGCACTGTATATCCTTGCACTGCAAGGAGCTGTCGTGCAATGTTGCCTGCTACAGGTAAGTGTATTTCCGGCTTATTACTCAGCATAACAGTGGGTGAAAGCCGTGTGGATGACGAATATAAGATTTGTTTTACGTTCAAATTGAAAAATTAGGTTTAGTAGTTTAGTATATTGTATTGATCACACATGATCACTAACCCGTATACGTCCATAGCTGAACATAGGCCTTCACTAAATTACTAAATTTTCCTGCAAGAAAAAAAATCATTAAATTACTTTTTTGTTTTTCATTCGTCCGACTGCTGAGCAAAGGCCGTAATACTAAAATAAAAAACATTTTTGATTTCGTAGGTATACTACCTTTAAATAACACTATGTAAATACACCAATTACTTATGTACATTTCAAACATTACAATTAATAAGACACTACAACACGAACAAAATCAGTTAAAATTTCATGAGTTATTTATCTCCAATCGAATAATAAACAGTATTTTTCTTATTTATTGGCGGGTAGTTTTTTTTAGGGGGAAAGAGGGAAGGCGACCAACGCATTTCAATGTTTCAAACCACTTGCAGACAAAACACGAACCAAAGATCGCGCATCACTGGAAGTGGCTTCGTGTTTTGCATAGATTTCAAATTAAGAGATTCAAATAAAATGACACTCAAGTATCATGTTAGAAAATAATATCGAAAGATTCGATATTCCAAACCTTGCAAATAACCTTACGAAATTATGCAAGCAAAGAAAGAAACAATGCGCTAACGCAGACGTGGGCGTACGCAGTAGAGTATGACGTTTCTCTAATCCGCCATTTTGTTTCAGAAACCGCTATTACAAAGGACAACCCTGCATTCTCGATGATAAACGACTCCGACGAAGAGGTTATTTACGGATCGGATGAGGACAGCCGCCGCCCCCTCAACTCGCACCATAGAATAGCTAATGAAGAGTTATAAATTCATATGTATATTTTCTGTAAACGTAATTTTTGTCTTGTTATACAATTCATGAGAATGATTAATGCGACTAGTTTTATTTTACTCCTGTCGAAAAAAAACGGGCCGAGGACTCTATAATACTGAGCTGAATTGATATACAAATTTTACGCTTCGAATGTCTGAGCTCTATGTAGGTTTAAGGTGCACGGAATAAACATAATAACAGCAGTTCGTTATAGTATAGAAAGATCGTAGTATTAAGTTATTTTTTTAAGGTCCGAAGACCCACGTTTTGACTGTAAGTAGGTATGTAGGTACAGAAATAAATTTGAAGGCAAAAAAAAATATAACCGTCAATTGATTAGGATTCTAGTTCTTTAGGAAATTATGGGAGTCGAAACACGATAACTTGACTCGTAATGAAGAATCGCAGTTTCCTCAAAAATCTTAATTTTTACAGAGATAAGTACTTCTACGGAATAAGCAGTTATTTGCTAGTTATTTAACAATAGCGAAAGATACCTACGGTGGAATAAATAAATATACAATAATATACTATCGATGAAATTTCGTCCAAGTGTTGCTTATTAAATAATTTAAACGATAATGTTTTATTTATTGTATGATTATATTTTATTTTACTGAGAAAGAGTATTTATTATTTTAGAGCAAAGTAAAATCTTTATGTAACTTTAATTACCAGTAACATTACTCGCGGGCCTACCATTCCGCGGCTCTTGCCTTCCCCGCGCAGCGTTCGCTACTTGTCTCGCAAAACCAATCTCACTTCGACTTAAGAAAGCTGGAATCAGATTCTGTGTCGCCCAAGTAGCTCGAGTAACAAATGAAACAGATTTCGCAACAAAATAGGGACCTACTAGGTAGGTAACATGATATGTTAATCTTCAAGTCACCAACAACAGGCTACCTAGATCAAACTAAAAGGAAAATTTCATAAAAAAAACAGATTGACAGTGGTAAAGACGCTGCAAATGTGCACTATCCTCCACTTCTAGGAATTTCTAAGCTCTATGTAGCCACCCTGAACAAAAGTGTGAAACCTATCTTAAATGACGAATGTAAATCAAACAAACAATAAAACATCTGCTTAGGCCGGTTCTAAGAATTTCTAAGCTCTATCTCTGAATCAACGCCATCACTCACACACAGCACTGCGCGCTGGATAATGGAATTAAATTCTGTGAAACCTGAGCAGCTGTCTCGACTGAAGAATGTAGGTGACAAATTTCGCGACAGTGTCTAGCGACAGTACTCAAACACATGCACCACACACACACGTACCTACAAAAAAGAAAAACTTCGTTTCTTTCTAAATAGTGAGACGTAAAATGCACATCAACAATGTAGTATAACATACAGCAACCAAATAAAACATCTGCACATTATGCGCTTCTCGCGTCTCAAGGGATTACGTGCGCTCGCCCACCACACCACCTGCACCGCCGCCGCCGACCCCGTGCCTCCGCGCTCCGCCGCCGCCGCCCTATACACGATTCATTGTTCGAAAACCAGCGCCGCCATCTTGTGGAATGAAATCCTTGCGAGGTCCAACAGTCCTTAAATGAAGTTCTTTATTCTTTGAAATAATTTGTTCAGAGAAATGGTTTGCGGCAATAATTTGTACTAAATGTTATTATAATGTTTACTTTCGATTTTAACAGTGAGTATATTGTCGTACCTTACCGTACCGTACCAGGTGTTTGAAAAAAAATATTATTTTACCTGTGTTGTGTACCCAATAATAACTTCTAAGAAACTTTACCAATGAGTTTTGTGACAGTTTGTAAAGACAAACCTAGACAAGACGTAAAGTTACGCTAAATAAATCGTCGCCATATTGTAGTATGGCTGGCGCCATCTTGTTATACGTTTCTATAAAATGGCGTCTCCATCCCTTTCTCCATCAATGGTACCCATCAAATTTCATTTATTGCATCCTTAAATAAAGGTCACATTAATATTATAGTATTCTAACACTCTAGTTATCAATGAAACATACTCTTGAACATTAAAATTTTAATTTAAATGTAAAATAATAAATAATTATTATCAATGTACATACCTTAGAGCGTTATCAATACAATGTCATTCTAACGAGATAGTCTGTAATGTGTTGAGCGTGCGAGTTATGAGGAGCACGGGGTGGGGTTGAAGGACTGCAGAGGGTAGGGGACGCTGGCGCGCGCCGCAGGGCTCGGCCGGCAGCCGCTCGGCCTGCGGCGTGGCCGCCGTGCGGCGCAGCACCGCGCCACCTCGCATCACGCACGTCACCCCGCACCGAGGGTCACAGTTTTCGTCCACCTTAGCCGGACCCTCGTCGTCCGAACACAGATCTATCACTTCACACTCACTGTTCTGTTTCAATGGATCTGCATTCTTACTCTCCACATCAGCAGAGGCGCAGCCCATGTCCACAAATATTATATCCTTGTTCTGCATTCTCTTCATTTTTATCTCAGCCTCCTCCTTCAGTTTATCAATGTATTCCTGCATAGAAGCCAGGGACATTCTCTCCACATTGACAGTTATTCTTTTACATTCAAGTGGAGAAGTTGTCCTTTTATACTGAGTATTTTCTTGTTTCTCTGCTCTGGGAACACATGCTTCCGGTGCCAGTAGTCTATCGGCCGGCGGTATCTCACAGGGAACTGTTGATTCTTCATTTTATTAACTACAATTTTACTAGGGAGAGAAGATGTGCAGCAGTACCGTTCCACTCGTTCTCTTATGTAACTTGAATCTCTCTGGATCTGATTTTTTATGTGCTTCATATAAGCGAGGGAAGAGAATGGGTATAAAGGAATTCTGTCAGGATTTGCAGCGCTCCTCGAACTCTTTGTTTTATTATCCTTGATGTGATTTTTGTCAGGGTTCTCAGCTTTTGAATTAATGGGCTGCAACTTCAACGCGGATAGAAAATCAGGAAGACCACCATTGCAACTACCAGCAGGGCTACCTGCAGCATTATTACAAAGCCTCTCGTGCATGCTGAGGGTATCTACATTATCAAAGTGGCTGTCACAGTTGTCACATAAATAAATATTGGCAGATTTAGCTGGAATATCAGTATCTAATTCTAAATCATCTATAACTATCTCATTCTCATCATCAATAAGTATAGGGTCATCTGTTACGAGAGTATCCCTGTCATAGTACATGTTCTGATTGCGGAAGGTAACAAGGAGTCGTCCGGTGGGCTTGAGGTAGAGAGACGTGGTGGCGTCGAGGTTGTCTACGTAGCGGAGGCGCTTGCGCTGGTAGCGCGCCAGCTGAGCGGAGAACACTAGCAGGAAAGAACTGTTGTGGAAAGTGTAGCATTTCCGCACGAGGTTTCGCAGCCGCTCCTCCCAGTCCGGAGCCACGACTGCGGGCCGCACGAAGGGGTGGCTGTAAGGCACGTTCCCGGGCCACCACTCCGGCCGGACTATGTCGCCCGCCGTGTCGTGCCCCCAAGAACAGGTCACCATGAAGGTGATGAACCTCTCCAACTGGCTCCCGGTACATTTCGTGAGCGCCACGGGATTCCCCGCGCGAACAGCAGCGGCAGATTGGCGATCATGTTTTCCGTTT